>JAWZYU010000008.1:74402497-74971497 GCA_038380435.1 Ryuthela nishihirai | reverse complement strand
CCCCCCCTCTGGGTACGTCCCTGATTCGAGATGCTCCTAATAATGCATTCTATGCGCACAGAATCGTAATTCGTTGATGTCTTTTAAATGCAGTTTATGCTTTTAGATATTAGAAATATTTATTTGATTTGGTTATATAATGCTGTACAAAAAATATTAGAGAAATTTTATGTTATGTGAATGAGAATCTAACTTCGAAGCTCTCTATCTTCTAAAATATGCATTTGCTGCAAAATGTGCTGAAAATAAAGATCATCATCAAATTTATAAAGTCTCAATTTTCAACAATATTCATTCACTAAAGAGTTACGATATCTGGAAAATTTTACAACAGTAACACGTTATAAGAATTTACCTCATATATTAAAACTTAATAACTATCGTTTTAAATCATTTAATGAAATAAAATACATTTTAGAAGTTTACGTAATGATTATTTTAATATTTTGGAAAATATGAATGATTTTTATGGAAAAAGATAATTTATTGTTAAATATTCCAGCTTCGATAGCTCTTTAAATGTGGCGGGGGTGGCTCAGTCGGTAGCGCGCCAGGCTCGTAATCTGTAGTTCCCAGGTTCGAGTCCCAGCTGGGTCAGCGTTGAGATTTATCTCCGCAAAATTCCCCGCCCTGCCCATGGTCAGTAGGGGACACCGATGGGCTTGGAAAGGCCGCCGTCCGTCGGATGGGACGTTAAGCCGTGGCCCCGTGTGCGGGGGAGACATACCCTGTGCACGTTAAAGAACACGCTGGATGGCCTTGACGGGAGGCTACCATCTGTCTCCCAATAGCTGTTCCAGTGGGTCCCCTCCCCCAACCTTCTCTGAGCCTTCGGGGTCCATGTGACCTGGCCATTTAGCCCATGGTGTGCAAAAAAGTGCCGCTCAGAGGTAAAACAACCCAACTCTTTAAATACTGAACGAATATTATTGAAAAATCGAGATTTAAAGGGATTTAATTATGATCTTTAATTTATCTTCAGTCACGTGTTTGTGTTAAATACATATTTTAGATGTTATAGAGCTTCGAAGTTAGGTTCCCATTGACATAACATGCCAATTGTCTAATATTTTGATAGCGCACTGTACATTGAAGCTGGATTTGGAGATAGAACTCAGCTAGATGCATTTGCGGTCAAATGGACTTCGTGTGAAAAAACTTCCAATACAGTTTATTGGATCTATCGCTTGGAAAGAAAGTGGTTTAATGCTGTGGAAAAAAAAAATACATTTTGCTGTAAATATAAAGTGCTCTTTCCCTAAAAATGTATGCTGTAAAAAGTGTCAATCAGTGGTGAAGCGTCCATGGAAGCGAGGAAAGCAATCGTTCCCTTGAAATTCTCATTAAAAAAATAAGAAATATAAATTAAATATATGTAAAAGTTTTGACATAAAAGCAAAAGTATTTTGATAACGTTGATAAGTTTATTCTAACATAAAGTTTGCATTTATATAATATTCTTCGCATTTTTCTGTATGGACACCTGTCCATACAGAAAAACGACTAGCTTGGCAAAAAGAAGCACCAATTTGCCAAGCTAGTCGAGCTAGGAGTATATGAAGAATCTCGCTTCATCGCTACTGCATTGCTCATCAGATTTTACGTCATTGCTCATCAGATCTTACATCATTGCTCATCAGATCTTACGTCATTGCTCATCAGATCTTACATCATTGCTCATCAGATCTTACATCATTACTCATCAGATCTTACATCATTGCTCATCAGATCTTACGTCATTGCTCATCAGATCTTACATCATTGCTCATCAGATCTTACATCATTGCGCATCAGATCTTACATCATTGTTCATCAGATCTTGCGTCATTGCTCATCAGATCTTACATCAATGCTCATCAGATCTTACGTCATTGCTCATCAGACCTTACGTCATTGCTCATCAGATCTTACGTCATTGCTCATCAGAGCTTACATCATTTCTCATCAGATCTTACATCATTGCTCATCAGATCTTACGTCATTGCTCATCAGATCTTTCGTCATTGCTCATCAGATCTTACGTCATTGCTCATCAGATCTTACATCATTGTTCATCAGATCTTACATCATTGCTCATCAGATCTCACATCTTCCATATTCAATCCACAGAATTCAATGAGCAGAAATTTCTTTCGTTGTAAGCACTTTTCTCATTGCTTTTCACCATACAAAATATTTCGCATTCTTCTTATCACTAGAGTCGTTGCCAACTGCCATCACCAATGTCTCCGACACAAGATGAGGAGGACTCGAAGGTAACGGTTAATTTTTTCAATAATTTTTTTAACAAACGAGGTGGAATTCTCCTTAATTTTCCTATATCTGGCTTTCTCATTCCAAATTATATGAATTTCTTATGTATTGATAGTATTGTTCTACCGTTGAGCGTATGCAAAGTAAACATGAACTATGTCCTCTGCGTTTCGATGTCTGTCAGTTTAATTCTTCCATTCACATTTGCTGAAGTGGTTTATAACTTCTTAACTATGTGTTACTGTTCTCTTTACCGTAATAACTAAAGATAATATTATTACTACTATAGGTATAATAGAAATATACAAAATATTTTGTGAATAAAGTAACCTACGAGTACTAAGACTACAATTCCGTCGAGGCTACATTCAGTCGGATTGGATTGGATTGGATTGTTTTACCTCTGAGCGGCACTTTTTTGCACACCATGGACTAAATGGCCAGGTCACATGGACCCCCAAGAGAAGGTTGGGGGAGGGGACCCACTGGAACAGCTGTTGGGAGACAGATGGTAACCTCCCGTCAAGGCCATCCAGCGTGTTCTTTAACGTGCACTAGGTATGGCTCTCCCGCACACGGGGCTACGGCTTAACGTCCCATCCGACGGACGGCGACCTTTACCAAGCCCATCGGTGTCCCCTACTGACCATGGGCAGGGCGGGGAAATTTTGCGGAGATAAATCTCAACGCTGACCCAGCTGGGACTCAAACCTGGGAACTACAGATTACGAGCCTGGCGCGCTACCGATTGAGCCACCCCCGCCCCACATTCAATCGGTATACTGTGAAAAATATACAGGGTGTCCCTGAATTCACGGCCCAAACGTGAGGGGATGGTAGTACACACCGAACCCACCAATATTGGTCGTAGAATATGCGGCCGCAAACGCAGTGAGGAGTTGGAAATGAAGGACAGACACAGAGGTTTCCAGAGTGACATTTATTGGAGATCAATTACAACAAATTCTCAAACGTCCGCCCACCAACGTTGATACAGGCGGCACAACGGCGGAGTAGTGATCGGCGTACCTGCTCGTAAACACCGGGGTTGTCGCGCACATCGGCGGCTGCGACTGACAGTCGGGCTAACAGATCCGATACTCTTCAAATGTCCCCACAGAAGGAAATCGATATGAGGAAGATTGGGCGATCTGGGGGGGGCCACGGGATGGGACCACCGCACCCAATCCATCGGTCTCCAAATGTGGTATGAAGATGCCGATGCACGTCCATGCTGAAATGGGTGGGTGCCCCATTGTACTGGAACCACATACGGGCGCGGATTGCGACTGGAACATCCTGAAGCAATTCCGGCAAAACCTGTTTCAGAAAAATATGGTACGTTTGCCCATCGAGGCAGTCCGGTAGTAGGTAGCGTCCAATTAAGTAGTCATGCACCAACCCCGCCCAAACATTGATGGTGAACTGTTTCTGGTTCGAATTTGGACGTGTACCATGGGGGTTCTGGGCCACCCACAAATGCGCATTATGAACATTACGCCTTCACGTGAGAATGTTGATTCATCCGTAAAGAGCACATGCGCGGGGAAATCGGGATGTGCGGCACTTTGCTGCAGGAACCACTGGGCGAAATCTATGTGCAGGGGATAATCAACAGTTGTCAATGCCTGCACTCGCTGCAAGTGATAGGGGTGTAGCCCTTCTTCATGCAGTACTCGTCAGACACTGTTACGACGCACACCCAGGCTCCGGGTGGCGGATCGCGTGCTTCAACCTGGGTTATCTGTCACCATACGCAAGATGTCCTCGCTCATAACTGGCGTTCTGACAGTCTGTGCTCATCCGGCATCATGTCGACTGACGTGGAAGGTGACTGCCTCAGACACCTGGCGGTGCAGTGGCGCAAACATTTTATGATCGGGAACATGGCGCACAGGATATCGCTCATGGTAGTCTTTGCGCCTCTCTACCATTGCCCTCGGCTACGCCGTACATCAGGTGCATATCGGCTTTCTCTGCGTTCGTAAACTGCTCCATCTCGCGTCCGGTCAACGCTGACAATGCTGGGGTTTGGCCGATCCAGCGCTTTTAAGCCGTGCCTAGAGGCCCTGTATAGGTAGAGGTTGGCCATCTCAAAATTGAACGCCATGTTTTGTCGTCTCTCGGATTGTTTAGCGTGCATTAGCTGAATGGTACAGGTAACCCCCGTTCATCGCTATCATAGCTACAGTGTCAAACGCACGCTAATTAAATTGACAACATATTTTTTTATCCCTTCGTAATTTTTAAAATGTCAAAAAGACAATGCGAATTTTCTTAACCGATTTTTCACAATGTAGTGACTATAGAAATAAATAAATAAAAATAAATACCCCTCAAGCAGCTGCTTGCCACAGAGGTCTGACAGGAGCCTGTCAGTTTATATGCCATAGTAGAAGGTCTGAGAGGATGGCAGGACCTCAGCAGAAAAACGACACAAACAGTCATCCCTTACCCAGGGCTCGAACACAGGTCCCTTAGATCAGTAGCCAAGTGCGCTAACCACTCGGCCATGGGACGGCTAGACTATAGAAAAGAAACTAAAAATTATAGAAAGGATAGAAAGTGGTGGTAAATTTACAGTTGTAGGAAGGGATTTCAAATTGCCTGAGTCTACAGTGCGATCAATTGTGCAACAAAAGGACAAAATTAAAAAGGCTGGCGAAAGTGTTACACCAATTATAGCGACGCAAGTTTCACGAACCAGAAGTTCTTTGATGACATAAATGGAAAATTTATTAAGCAAATGGATAGAGGACCCAAATCAACACCACGTGCCTGTGAGTACCCAAATCATAATGAATAAATCACTTGTCTTTGGGATCATTTAAAATCTCAACATGGAGGAGAAGTTTTTAAAGCAAGAAAAGGTTGGTTTGATCGGTTTAGAAAATGATCAAACTTGCATAGCCTTAAAATGATTGGCGAATCGGCTGGTGCAGACGTAGAATCAGCTGAAAATATCCAATGGAGTTCCGTGAAATTTTGGAAAGGGGAAATTATCCATCAAATTTAATTTTTAATGTAGATGAGACGGGACTCTATTGGAAACGAATGCCAATAGGTACGTTTATTTCCATAGAGGAGAAGACTGCTTCTGGATTTAAAGCAGCCAAGGATCGTCTAACTCTTCTTCTCGGCGGAAATGCATCCGGAGTATTAAAATTGAAACCATTGTTGATTTATCAATCAGAAACTCCTCGTGCCATGAAATTTGAATGAATATTCTAAAAATAATTTTCCAATTTTTTGGCGAATTCCAAGCCCTAAGGCTTGGATGACACAAAATTTATTTATGGACTGGTTTAAAACTTGTTTCTGCCCAGCAATAAAAAAATATGGCGAGGATATTGGAGTTGAACCTCGAGCTCTTTTGGTGTTGGACAATGCTCCGGGACATCCTGTGGAACCTGAGACCCTGTGCACTGATTTTCCCATTGAAGTGGTATTCTTACCTCCGAATACCACTTCCATCTTACAGCTTATGGATCAAGGTGCAATAGCAGCATTCAGAGACTATTATTTAAGAATAACGATGCGCCAACTCATTGAAGAAACTGATGGAGGTGGTAGAGATGCCATGCGGGTTTTGTGAAAACAATGTAATATTATGAAAGCTATCAGAAACATCGACGAAGCGTGGATTGAAGTCACCCAGTCGTGTATTAAGGGTGTTTGGAAAAGGTTGCTCAGAAATTGTTGAAGATCTCATCAATTATGAAAATGATATTCAAAATATCATCGAAAAGATTAGTCTTAAAGCCACTTACGGAGCATCGAAGGTGTTGATGTAGATGATATTCAGACTTTGTTAGAATCACACGGCGAACCCTTAACTAATGAAGAGCTGCAGGAAATGGACTGCCATACTATGTCCCAAGAAAATGACGTCTCAAAACCTGTTCCTGTGCGAAAGTTAAGTGTCAAAATCATTGAAAAGGCCCTTTCTCTTCACAATCAATGCGTGGAGTTGTTGGAAGAAAACGACGAAGATTACGAGCGAATGAGTGCTGTAAAGAGTGGTTGTAACGGATTATTTGACAGTTATCGGCAAATTTTGCATAATAAACGTAAAGAGGCCAAACAAGGGAATCTAGATTCCTTTTTGCGACGCGGAACAAAATGAATAAATATGAATTATGAAAATATGACATTTTTTATTAATAATATTTATTTTATTAATAAAGTGTTTTTTCGAATTTTAAAATGATTTTTTTAAATCCCCCGTTGATCGCGAAATTTCGCTTATCGCGACCATGTCCAGAACGTATCCTTCGCGATGAACGGGGGTTACCTGTATTGCACGGCACTTATCATCATCATCATCATCCTCAAGCAGCCATGGGCTACGGAGGTCCAACCAGACCACGCAGTTTAATTCTCCAAGCATATCTGTCCTCGGAAAAGGGAAGTGTAATCCTTCTACTATGGCACAGAAACTGACAGGCTCCTGTCAGACCTCTGTGGCAAGCAGCTGCTTGATGGGATATTTATTTATTTTTATTATAATATTTCATACAGATTTCAGTGTTCATGATTGGAAACATTTTAGAAAATGGTTAAAAAGGAAAAGTAAATTTTAGGGCTTTTTTTGTTAAAAAAAAGAGAGATAATTTTGCTTTTTTATCTGTCTGTAGACATCGAACTTTTTTGTTTATACGGATAAATAAAAAATTCTTTTTGTGTTAGATAGGTATTACTGATATATTACAATTTGCATTTTTCGAATCTCCAAAAAGGTATAACTGCGCCCTCTAACGGTGGAAACATTTTAAAATTCCAAAATATCAAACGAATATTCCAAATGATGTAGTTACGCTAGAAGTTTGAAATTTTGGTGTTGAAATGTGCAGATTACGAAGTTACCATTGGCAACAATCACTTGACCCTTTAGACCCAGGGGGAGGTGAATGCAACTTTTTTTTTTTGTTTTAGCAGAAAAATGTATGTTTTTAGAGATAAAAATTCTTTTTGGGTTGGACAGGTATTGACGAAATATTACAATTTGCATTTTGCGAATTCCCCAAAAGTTATAATTGCGCCCTCTAACGGTGAAAAAAATCGGAAAATCCCAAAATTTAAAACGAATATTGTAAATGATGTAGTTATGCTAAAAATTTGAAATTTTAGTCGTGGAATGTGACAGTCTTGAAAATTCCATTGACAACAATGAGTTCACCCTAAGCTCAAGGTAGATAAGAAACGGGACGGTTTTGTTTTTAAGAGATAATTCGAAATTTTTTTTTAGTTGGTTACTAATGAAATGTAATTCGCATTTTCAAAGGTAGTTTTAATTTATATCATTAGAGACCACTAAATATCGAAACTGCAAAACTTTTAACATTTAGAGTTCTGTTATGGTAGAAATTCCACTGACAGCAATGATCTGCCCACTATTTTCAGAGGAGCGAGAGAAAAGCAACTTTTTAAATTTAAAACTAAAAGATAAATACCTTTTAGGTTTTATATTTTTGTATTTGACAGCCAATATAAAATAAATACCCCCTCAAGCAGCTGCTTGCCACAGAGGTCTGACAGGAGCCTGTCAGTTTATATGCCACAGTAGAAGGTTTGTGAGGATGGCAGGACCTCAGCAGAAAAACAACAAAAACATCCATGCCTTATCCAGAGTTCGAACCCAGGTCTCTTAGATCAGTAGCCAAGCGCGCTAACCACTCGACCAATACTGCTGTTATATTCGTCCTAAGCACTGTTTCAAAACTGATGCAAAGTGAAAAACTTCATCCAAAGTTTTAGATTACATTTATTTCAGTAAACGATTTGTTTTAAGGGAAATTCTTACGATTCAGTAAACGATTTGTTTTAATTTTAAGGGAAATTCTTACGAGTAGATTTCCTTTTAGATATATTTTTAGATTTTCCATTTCTTGTAACATTTTGCTATAAAAAGCTTAAGTCAAAGTTTGGGAGATTTGCACACAGTTTTCGTACAATATGAAAGTATCTTAATATTGTTCATAATTAAGTGTAATTTAATCACTCTCAGAGTGCTAAAGAGAGGAAATATTTTTTGAAATTTAAATTAATAATTTGATTGTGTAATATTACTCCATATCTGCTTGTCACAGAGGACAGAGAGGAGGATGGCGGAACCTCAGCAGAAAAACAAGACAAACATTTTGCCTTAACCGGACCTCGAAACCAGGTCCCTTTCAGCAATAGCTAAGCACGCTAAACACTCGGCTATGGGGCAAAAAAGCAAATGGGTGAAAATTGTATAACTAAATGTAGTTGTAACAAATGTAGTTGTAATGTGAATTGTAAAATTAAATACATACATATAATTTAATGAATAATGCTGGTTTTTCAATCACACAAAATTTGCTTTTTCATAATACAAGTTTATTCAATATTATCGACATAATAGTGCTTTTGGACAGTAGTTCAATGTATTAAATTTATGAGATTTAATTTAGGTTGAATTACATGAGACTCAAATTAATACCCTGCCGGTAGTTCTTTATGGAAATATGGGGTGCTTCAAAATTTTTGGTAACAATTTTATTAATACTAGCTAAGTGGCCGAGTGGTTAGCACGCTTAGCTACTGATCTAAGGGACCTGGGTTCGAGCCCCGGATGTGTCGTTTTTCTGCTGAGATCCTGCCATCCTCTCAGATCTCCTACTGTGGCATATAAACTGACAGGCTCCTGTCAGACCTCTGTGGCAAGCAGCTGCTTGAGGGGTATTTATTTATTGTTTTAATGAGCAAACAAATATCTCCTCAAGCAACTGCTTGCCCTCAGAAATCTGACAGCAGCCTGTCAGTACAATACGCCATAGAGAAGGTTTGATGAGCAAGGCGAGACCATAGCAGAAAGTTCATTCATTTTAACCGGGGTTTGAACCCAGGATCTTAAGGTTGGTAGCTAAGTACGCTAACCACCAGGCCATCGGAACACCGATGAACACTTTATTAAAAATAACTTTTCTCAATGACGGGTAGATTGTACTCTCAACCCCCCCCCCCCCCTACTTCGCTACTAGACTGTATATATAGCATTAACATTTGATTTAAAAGATATAGAACTACTTTCAACGATTCGGTAACATCAATTGAAAAATTCAATCGGTAACATCAAATTGTTTTCGAATCATTGAACCGGAACGCCGTTCCGGTTCAATGATTCGAAAACGTCTAGTAGCGAAACGGTGTTCCGTTTCAGCGATTCGGAAACATCGACTAGTAGAACGTTCAGTTGCAGTAGTGTTTTTTTTAATGGCTTTCCCTACTCAAAATGTCACGCTTCGCCACTGGTGTCAATTATCATAAATATCTGATTTTTGTCGATCCCGATGAGGAAAACCTCATGCTACTTATCAGTCTTGTGCACATCGCCCCTTTCAGAATATTTATTACAATCAATTTTATTTTTCTATAGTGGTGTATCATCATCTGTTAATTATTTATTTAATAACTGACACATCTTGGTGACGTTAATGACTAGAACTTAAACCCAAACACCCCGTCCCACACACACCTTTTAATCAACCTCATCCACATAACAATGTTAGCTATTTTGAATATGGCTAAAATGTAATCATGGCGAAAATTTCTTCAAAAATAGTTAAAAAACGATTGCTTCCAAAGGAGTTAACAAAGGTTTTCATTTAATAAAGAGAGAAAAAAAAGTCCAAATCACTTCTCTGAAGTGTCTACGCGATCCCAGGTGTAGCGGTTAAAATTACAAAGAAATATTCCACCTAATCATCGCTAAAAAATTAGGAAAGGAATAAGGCATGCGAACAAACTCTCTCAGCTGTCGTATAGCAACAAGGATCGTAAAATTCGAGATTGACGAATTTGGTTATTAAGCTCGAGATGTAATGAAGGTTCTCATCAAAGTTTGAAACTTATCCGTCTCTTTCCTTCAGATGCACATGAAATCCTAATTGAGAAACGAATCCCCTCACCTGTTATCACTAGGACACATATAAAGCCATCTCTTTGTTATTGCGTAAGAAAATTTACATTGAATGTGTAGGTGGAATTTCGAATATGGACATTGAGTTGGCAACGGAACCTGAGTCAGTTCTTGGAGTGAATGCTGATATGATCAAACCAATGAGTCGAAACTAGAACCTCAATCTTTACTTGAAATGGATTTCGAATGATGGCAGTGAGTTAGCAAAGGAACCTCAATCTCTTTATTGTAATTAATGCATGAGCAGAGGAAATGTAGAATGAAAGCAATGGAACCTCAATAAGTTCTTGGAATGGATGCTGATATGATCAAACCAATGAGTCGAAACTAGAACCTCAATCTTTTCTTGAAATGGATTTCGAATGATGGCAGTGAGTTAGCAAAGGAACCTCAATCTCTTTATTGTAATTAATGCATGAGCAGAGGAAATGTAGAATGAAAGCAATGGAACCTCAATAAGTTCTTGGAATGGATGCTGATATGATCAAACCAATGAGTCGAAACTAGAACCTCAATCTTTTCTTGAAATGGATTTCGAATGATGGCAGTGAGTTAGCAAAGGAACCTCAATCTCTTTATTGTAATTAATGCATGAGCAGAGGAAATGTAGAATGAAAGCAATGGAACCTCAATAAGTTCTTGGAATGGATGCTGATATGATCAAACCAATGAGTCGAAACTAGAACCTCAATCTTTTCTTGAAATGGATTTCGAATGATGGCAGTGAGTTAGCAAAGGAACCTCAATCTCTTTATTGTAATTAATGCTTGAGCAGAGGAAATGTAGAATGAAAGCAATGGAACCTAAGTCAGTTCTTGGAATGGATGCTGATATGATCAAACCAATGAGTCGAAACTAGAACCTCAATCTTTTCTTGAAACGGATTTCGAATGATGGCAGTGAGTTAGCAAAGGAACCTCAATCTCTTTATTGTAATTAATGCATGAGCAGAGGAAATGTAGAATGAAAGCAATGGAACCTAAGTCAGTTCTTGGAATGGATGCTGATATGATCAAACCAATGAGTCGAAACTAGAACTTCAATCTTTTCTTGAAATGGATTTCGAATGATGGCAGTGAGTTAGCAAAGGAACCTCAATCTCTTTATTGTAATTAATGTTTGAGCAGAGGAAATGTAGAATGAAAGCAATGGAACTTGAGTCAGTTCTTGGAATGGATGCTGATATGATCAAACCAATGAGTCGAAACTAGAACCTCAATCTTTTCTTGAAACGGATTTCGAATGATGGCAGTGAGTTAGCAAAGGAACCTCAATCTCTTTATTGTAATTAATGCATGAGCAGAGGAAATGTAGAATGAAAGCAATGGAACCTCAATAAGTTCTTGGAATGGATGCTGATATGATCAAACCAATGAGTCGAAACTAGAACCTCAATCTTTTCTTGAAATGGATTTCGAATGATGGCAGTGAGTTAGCAAAGGAACCTCAATCTCTTTATTGTAATTAATGTTTGAGCAGAGGAAATGTAGAATGAAAGCAATGGAACTTGAGTCAGTTCTTGGAATGGATGCTGATATGATCAAACCAATGAGTCGAAACTAGAACCTCAATCTTTTCTTGAAACGGATTTCGAATGATGGCAGTGAGTTAGCAAAGGAACCTCAATCTCTTTATTGTAATTAATGCATGAGCAGAGGAAATGTAGAATGAAAGCAATGGAACCTCAATAAGTTCTTGGAATGGATGCTGATATGATCAAACCAATGAGTCGAAACTAGAACCTCAATCTTTTCTTGAAACGGATTTCGAATGATGGCAGTGAGTTAGCAAAGGAACCTCAATCTCTTTATTGTAATTAATGCATGAGCAGAGGAAATGTAGAATGAAAGCAATGGAACCTAAGTCAGTTCTTGGAATGGATGCTGATATGATCAAACCAATGAGTCGAAACTAGAACTTCAATCTTTTCTTGAAATGGATTTCGAATGATGGCAGTGAGTTAGCAAAGGAACCTCAATCTCTTTATTGTAATTAATGTTTGAGCAGAGGAAATGTAGAATGAAAGCAATGGAACTTGAGTCAGTTCTTGGAATGGATGCTGATATGATCAAACCAATGAGTCGAAACTAGAACCTCAATCTTTTCTTGAAACGGATTTCGAATGATGGCAGTGAGTTAGCAAAGGAACCTCAATCTCTTTATTGTAATTAATGCATGAGCAGAGGAAATGTAGAATGAAAGCAATGGAACCTCAATAAGTTCTTGGAATGGATGCTGATATGATCAAACCAATGAGTCGAAACTAGAACCTCAATCTTTTCTTGAAACGGATTTCGAATGATGGCAGTGAGTTAGCAAAGGAACCTCAATCTCTTTATTGTAATTAATGCATGAGCAGAGGAAATGTAGAATGAAAGCAATGGAACCTCAATAAGTTCTTGGAATGGATGCTGATATGATCAAACCAATGAGTCGAAACTAGAACCTCAATCTTTTCTTGAAATGGATTTCGAATGATGGCAGTGAGTTAGCAAAGGAACCTCAATCTCTTTATTGTAATTAATGCATGAGCAGAGGAAATGTAGAATGAAAGCAATGGAACCTCAATAAGTTCTTGGAATGGATGCTGATATGATCAAACCAATGAGTCGAAACTAGAACCTCAATCTTTTCTTGAAATGGATTTCGAATGATGGCAGTGAGTTAGCAAAGGAACCTCAATCTCTTTATTGTAATTAATGCATGAGCAGAGGAAATGTAGAATGAAAGCAATGGAACCTCAATAAGTTCTTGGAATGATGCTGATATGATCAAACCAATGAGTCGAAACTAGAACCTCAATCTTTTCTTGAAATGGATTTCGAATGATGGCAGTGAGTTAGCAAAGGAACCTCAATCTCTTTATTGTAATTAATGCTTGAGCAGAGGAAATGTAGAATGAAAGCAATGGAACCTAAGTCAGTTCTTGGAATGGATGCTGATATGATCAAACCAATGAGTCGAAACTAGAACCTCAATCTTTTCTTGAAACGGATTTCGAATGATGGCAGTGAGTTAGCAAAGGAACCTCAATCTCTTTATTGTAATTAATGCATGAGCAGAGGAAATGTAGAATGAAAGCAATGGAACCTAAGTCAGTTCTTGAAATGGATGCTGATATGATCAAACCAATGAGTCGAAACTAGAACTTCAATCTTTTCTTGAAATGGATTTCGAATGATGGCAGTGAGTTAGCAAAGGAACCTCAATCTCTTTATTGTAATTAATGTTTGAGCAGAGGAAATGTAGAATGAAAGCAATGGAACTTGAGTCAGTTCTTGGAATGGATGCTGATATGATCAAACCAATGAGTCGAAACTAGAACCTCAATCTTTTCTTGAAACGGATTTCGAATGATGGCAGTGAGTTAGCAAAGGAACCTCAATCTCTTTATTGTAATTAATGCATGAGCAGAGGAAATGTAGAATGAAAGCAATAAAACCTCAATAAGTTCTTGGAATGGATGCTGATATGATCAAACCAATGAGTCGAAACTAGAACCTCAATCTTTTCTTGAAACGGATTTCGAATGATGGCAGTGAGTTAGCAAAGGAACCTCAATCTCTTTATTGTAATTAATGCATGAGCAGAGGAAATGTAGAATGAAAGCAATGGAACCTCAATAAGTTCTTGGAATGGATGCTGATATGATCAAACCAATGAGTCGAAACTAGAACCTCAATCTTTTCTTGAAATGGATTTCGAATGATGGCAGTGAGTTAGCAAAGGAACCTCAATCTCTTTATTGTAATTAATGCATGAGCAGAGGAAATGTAGAAAGAAAGCAATGGAACCTCAATAAGTTCTTGGAATGGATGCTGATATGATCAAACCAATGAGTCGAAACTAGAACCTCAATCTTTTCTTGAAACGGATTTCGAATGATGGCAGTGAGTTAGCAAAGGAACCTCAATCTCTTTATTGTAATTAATGCATGAGCAGAGGAAATGTAGAATGAAAGCAATGGAACCTCAATAAGTTCTTGGAATGGATGCTGATATGATCAAACCAATGAGTCGAAACTAGAACCTCAATCTTTTCTTGAAATGGATTTCGAATGATGGCAGTGAGTTAGCAAAGGAACCTCAATCTCTTTATTGTAATTAATGTTTGAGCAGAGGAAATGTAGAATGAAAGCAATGGAACCTGAGTCAGTTCTTGGAATGGATGCTGATATGATCAAACCAATGAGTCGAAACTAGAACCTCAATCTTTTCTTGAAATGGATTTCGAATGATGGCAGTGAGTTAGCAAAGGAACCTCAATCTCTTTATTGTAATTAATGCATGAGCAGAGGAAATGTAGAATGAAAGCAATGGAACCTCAATAAGTTCTTGGAATGGATGCTGATATGATCAAACCAATGAGTCGAAACTAGAACCTCAATCTTTTCTTGAAATGGATTTCGAATGATGGCAGTGAGTTAGCAAAGGAACCTCAATCTCTTTATTGTAATTAATGCATGAGCAGAGGAAATGTAGAATGAAAGCAATGGAACCTCAATAAGTTCTTGGAATGGATGCTGATATGATCAAACCAATGAGTCGAAACTAGAACCTCAATCTTTTCTTGAAATGGATTTCGAATGATGGCAGTGAGTTAGCAAAGGAACCTCAATCTCTTTATTGTAATTAATGCATGAGCAGAGGAAATGTAGAATGAAAGCAATGGAACCTCAATAAGTTCTTGGAATGGATGCTGATATGATCAAACCAATGAGTCGAAACTAGAACCTCAATCTTTTCTTGAAATGGATTTCGAATGATGGCAGTGAGTTAGCAAAGGAACCTCAATCTCTTTATTGTAATTAATGTTTGAGCAGAGGAAATGTAGAATGAAAGCAATGGAACCTCAATAAGTTCTTGGAATGGATGCTGATATGATCAAACCAATGAGTCGAAACTAGAACCTCAATCTTTTCTTGAAATGGATTTCGAATGATGGCAGTGAGTTAGCAAAGGAACCTCAATCTCTTTATTGTAATTAATGCATGAGCAGAGGAAATGTAGAATGAAAGCAATGGAACCTCAATAAGTTCTTGGAATGGATGCTGATATGATCAAACCAATGAGTCGAAACTAGAACCTCAATCTTTTCTTGAAATGGATTTTGAATGATGGCAGTGAGTTAGCAAAGGAACCTCAATCTCTTTATTGTAATTAATGCATGAGCAGAGGAAATGTAGAATGAAAGCAATGGAACCTCAATAAGTTCTTGGAATGGATGCTGATATGATCAAACCAATGAGTCGAAACTAGAACCTCAATCTTTTCTTGAAATGGATTTCGAATGATGGCAGTGAGTTAGCAAAGGAACCTCAATCTCTTTATTGTAATTAATGCATGAGCAGAGGAAATGTAGAATGAAAGCAATGGAACCTCAATAAGTTCTTGGAATGGATGCTGATATGATCAAACCAATGAGTCGAAACTAGAACCTCAATCTTTTCTTGAAATGGATTTCGAATGATGGCAGTGAGTTAGCAAAGGAACCTCAATCTCTTTATTGTAATTAATGCATGAGCAGAGGAAATGTAGAATGAAAGCAATGGAACCTCAATAAGTTCTTGGAATGGATGCTGATATGATCAAACCAATGAGTCGAAACTAGAACCTCAATCTTTTCTTGAAATGGATTTCGAATGATGGCAGTGAGTTAGCAAAGGAACCTCAATCTCTTTATTGTAATTAATGCATGAGCAGAGGAAATGTAGAATGAAAGCAATGGAACCTCAATAAGTTCTTGGAATGGATGCTGATATGATCAAACCAATGAGTCGAAACTAGAACCTCAATCTTTTCTTGAAATGGATTTCGAATGATGGCAGTGAGTTAGCAAAGGAACCTCAATCTCTTTATTGTAATTAATGTTTGAGCAGAGGAAATGTAGAATGAAAGCAATGGAACCTGAGTCAGTTCTTGGAATGGATGCTGATATGATCAAACCAATGAGTCGAAACTAGAACCTCAATCTTTTCTTGAAATGGATTTCGAATGATGGCAGTGAGTTAGCAAAGGAACCTCAATCTCTTTATTGTAATTAATGTTTGAGCAGAGGAAATGTAGAATGAAAGCAATGGAACCTCAATAAGTTCTTGGAATGGATGCTGATATGATCAAACCAATGAGTCGAAACTAGAACCTCAATCTTTTCTTGAAATGGATTTCGAATGATGGCAGTGAGTTAGCAAAGGAACCTCAATCTCTGTATTGTAATTAATGTTTGAGCAGAGGAAATGTAGAATGAAAGCAATGGAACCTGAGTCAGTTCTTGGAATGGATGCTGATATGATCAAACCAATGAGTCGAAACTAGAACCTCAATCTTTTCTTGAAACGGATTTCGAATGATGGCAGTGAGTTAGCAAAGGAACCTCAATCTCTTTATTGTAATTAATGCATGAGCAGAGGAAATGTAGAATGAAAGCAATGGAACCTCAATAAGTTCTTGGAATGGATGCTGATATGATCAAACCAATGAGTCGAAACTACAACCTCAATCTTTTCTTGAAATGGATTTCGAATGATGGCAGTGAGTTAGCAAAGGAACCTCAATCTCTTTATTGTAATTAATGCATGAGCAGAGGAAATGTAGAATGAAAGCAATGGAACCTCAATAAGTTCTTGGAATGGATGCTGATATGATCAAACCAATGAGTCGAAACTAGAACCTCAATCTTTTCTTGAAATGGATTTCGAATGATGGCAGTGAGTTAGCAAAGGAACCTCAATCTCTTTATTGTAATTAGTGCATGAGCAGAGGAAATGTAGAATGAAAGCAATGGAACCTCAATAAGTTCTTGGAATGGATGCTGATATGATCAAACCAATGAGTCGAAACTAGAACCTCAATCTTTTCTTGAAATGGATTTCGAATGATGGCAGTGAGTTAGCAAAGGAACCTCAATCTCTTTATTGTAATTAATGCATGAGCAGAGGAAATGTAGAATGAAAGCAATGGAACCTCAATAAGTTCTTGGAATGGATGCTGATATGATCAAACCAATGAGTCGAAACTAGAACCTCAATCTTTTCTTGAAATGGATTTCGAATGATGGCAGTGAGTTAGCAAAGGAACCTCAATCTCTTTATTGTAATTAATGCATGAGCAGAGGAAATGTAGAATGAAAGCAATGGAACCTCAATAAGTTCTTGGAATGGATGCTGATATGATCAAACCAATGAGTCGAAACTAGAACCTCAATCTTTTCTTGAAATGGATTTCGAATGATGGCAGTGAGTTAGCAAAGGAACCTCAATCTCTTTATTGTAATTAATGTTTGAGCAGAGGAAATGTAGAATGAAAGCAATGGAACCTGAGTCAGTTCTTGGAATGGATGCTGATATGATCAAACCAATGAGTCGAAACTAGAACCTGAATCTTTTCTTGAAATGGATTTCGAATGATGGCAGTGAGTTAGCAAAGGAACCTCAATCTCTTTATTGTAATTAATGTTTGAGCAGAGGAAATGTAGAATGAAAGCAATGGAACCTCAATAAGTTCTTGGAATGGATGCTGATATGATCAAACCAATGAGTCGAAACTAGAACCTCAATCTTTTCTTGAAATGGATTTCGAATGATGGCAGTGAGTTAGCAAAGGAACCTCAATCTCTGTATTGTAATTAATGTTTGAGCAGAGGAAATGTAGAATGAAAGCAATGGAACCTGAGTCAGTTCTTGGAATGGATGCTGATATGATCAAACCAATGAGTCGAAACTAGAACCTCAATCTTTTCTTGAAACGGATTTCGAATGATGGCAGTGAGTTAGCAAAGGAACCTCAATCTCTTTATTGTAATTAATGCATGAGCAGAGGAAATGTAGAATGAAAGCAATGGAACCTCAATAAGTTCTTGGAATGGATGCTGATATGATCAAACCAATGAGTCGAAACTACAACCTCAATCTTTTCTTGAAATGGATTTCGAATGATGGCAGTGAGTTAGCAAAGGAACCTCAATCTCTTTATTGTAATTAATGCATGAGCAGAGGAAATGTAGAATGAAAGCAATGGAACCTCAATAAGTTCTTGGAATGGATGCTGATATGATCAAACCAATGAGTCGAAACTAGAACCTCAATCTTTTCTTGAAATGGATTTCGAATGATGGCAGTGAGTTAGCAAAGGAACCTCAATCTCTTTATTGTAATTAATGCATGAGCAGAGGAAATGTAGAATGAAAGCAATGGAACCTCAATAAGTTCTTGGAATGGATGCTGATATGATCAAACCAATGAGTCGAAACTAGAACCTCAATCTTTTCTTGAAATGGATTTCGAATGATGGCAGTGAGTTAGCAAAGGAACCTCAATCTCTTTATTGTAATTAATGTTTGAGCAGAGGAAATGTAGAATGAAAGCAATGGAACCTCAATAAGTTCTTGGAATGGATGCTGATATGATCAAACCAATGAGTCGAAACTAGAACCTCAATCTTTTCTTGAAATGGATTTCGAATGATGGCAGTGAGTTAGCAAAGGAACCTCAATCTCTTTATTGTAATTAATGTTTGAGCAGAGGAAATGTAGAATGAAAGCAATGGAACCTGAGTCAGTTCTTGGAATGGATGCTGATATGATCAAACCAATGAGTCGAAACTAGAACCTCAATCTTTTCTTGAAACGGATTTCGAATGATGGCAGTGAGTTAGCAAAGGAACCTCAATCTCTTTATTGTAATTAATGCATGAGCAGAGGAAATGTAGAATGAAAGCAATGGAACCTCAATAAGTTCTTGGAATGGATGCTGATATGATCAAACCAATGAGTCGAAACTAGAACCTCAATCTTTTCTTGAAATGGATTTCGAATGATGGCAGTGAGTTAGCAAAGGAACCTCAATCTCTTTATTGTAATTAATGTTTGAGCAGAGGAAATGTAGAATGAAAGCAATGGAACCTCAATAAGTTCTTGGAATGGATGCTGATATGATCAAACCAATGAGTCGAAACTAGAACCTCAATCTTTTCTTGAAATGGATTTCGAATGATGGCAGTGAGTTAGCAAAGGAACCTCAATCTCTTTATTGTAATTAATGCATGAGCAGAGGAAATGTAGAATGAAAGCAATGGAACCTCAATAAGTTCTTGGAATGGATGCTGATATGATCAAACCAATGAGTCGAAACTAGAACCTCAATCTTTTCTTGAAATGGATTTCGAATGATGGCAGTGAGTTAGCAAAGGAACCTCAATCTCTTTATTGTAATTAATGCATGAGCAGAGGAAATGTAGAATGAAAGCAATGGAACCTCAATAAGTTCTTGAAATGGATGCTGATATGATCAAACCAATGAGTCGAAACTAGAACCTCAATCTTTTCTTGAAACGGATTTCGAATGATGGCAGTGAGTTAGCAAAGGAACCTCAATCTCTTTATTGTAATTAATGCATGAGCAGAGGAAATGTAGAATGAAAGCAATGGAACCTCAATAAGTTCTTGGAATGGATGCTGATATGATCAAACCAATGAGTCGAAACTAGAACCTCAATCTTTTCTTGAAATGGATTTCGAATGATGGCAGTGAGTTAGCAAAGGAACCTCAATCTCTTTATTGTAATTAATGCATGAGCAGAGGAAATGTAGAATGAAAGCAATGGAACCTCAATAAGTTCTTGGAATGGATGCTGATATGATCAAACCAATGAGTCGAAACTAGAACCTCAATCTTTTCTTGAAATGGATTTCGAATGATGGCAGTGAGTTAGCAAAGGAACCTCAATCTCTTTATTGTAATTAATGTTTGAGCAGAGGAAATGTAGAATGAAAGCAATGGAACCTCAATAAGTTCTTGGAATGGATGCTGATATGATCAAACCAATGAGTCGAAACTAGAACCTCAATCTTTTCTTGAAATGGATTTCGAATGATGGCAGTGAGTTAGCAAAGGAACCTCAATCTCTGTATTGTAATTAATGTTTGAGCAGAGGAAATGTAGAATGAAAGCAATGGAACCTCAATAAGTTCTTGGAATGGATGCTGATATGATCAAACCAATGAGTCGAAACTAGAACCTCAATCTTTTCTTGAAATGGATTTCGAATGATGGCAGTGAGTTAGCAAAGGAACCTCAATCTCTTTATTGTAATTAATGCATGAGCAGAGGAAATGTAGAATGAAAGCAATGGAACCTCAATAAGTTCTTGAAATGGATGCTGATATGATCAAACCAATGAGTCGAAACTAGAACCTCAATCTTTTCTTGAAATGGATTTCGAATGATGGCAGTGAGTTAGCAAAGGAACCTCAATCTCTGTATTGTAATTAATGTTTGAGCAGAGGAAATGTAGAATGAAAGCAATGGAACCTCAATAAGTTCTTGGAATGGATGC
Source organism: Ryuthela nishihirai (assembly GCA_038380435.1). Classification (NCBI taxonomy): domain Eukaryota; kingdom Metazoa; phylum Arthropoda; class Arachnida; order Araneae; family Heptathelidae; genus Ryuthela; species Ryuthela nishihirai. The sequence continues at coordinate 74,950,968 of JAWZYU010000008.1, read as the reverse complement.
TGATATGATCAAACCAATGAGTCGAAACTAGAACCTCAATCTTTTCTTGAAATGGATTTCGAATGATGGCAGTGAGTTAGCAAAGGAACCTCAATCTCTTTATTGTAATTAATGCATGAGCAGAGGAAATGTAGAATGAAAGCAATGGAACCTCAATAAGTTCTTGGAATGGATGCTGATATGATCAAACCAATGAGTCGAAACTAGAACCTCAATCTTTTCTTGAAATGGATTTCGAATGATGGCAGTGAGTTAGCAAAGGAACCTCAATCTCTTTATTGTAATTAATGTTTGAGCAGAGGAAATGTAGAATGAAAGCAATGGAACCTCAATAAGTTCTTGGAATGGATGCTGATATGATCAAACCAATGAGTCGAAACTAGAACCTCAATCTTTTCTTGAAACGGATTTCGAATGATGGCAGTGAGTTAAAAATTGCTGCCAGGACTTTTAAGAATCAATGGAGAGTGTGGAGAAATAGGCATATACACCTAAAGATTCAATTTAGACTGTTTAATAGTTTGGTTCTTTCTAGAGTTACGGTAGTGAAACTTGGACGCTTTGTAAACAAGATAACAGGAAACTTGATGCTTTTGATTCTAGATGCTTACGCAATATTTTGGGCATTAGGTAGTTCAACTTTGTAAGTATTGATGAGGTTAGGCAAAGGAGTCGTCAATCTCCTTTAAGCAGAATGTTGTGCAGAGAGAGACTCCGTTGGTTTGGACATGTTGCCGTACGGATAATTATAGATTAGCGAATGGATGCGGTGGCCAGACAAAGTCAAACAGTATCTTGTTAGAATTGGTATATAGTGGTCAGTTGAAGCAGATGTAGCTCAGGATAGATATGCTTAGAGAACTAAATTGCACAATCTGGTTGGACCTCAGTAAGGGGTGAGGGTGAAGAGGATGGAAAGAGAAAAAGAAGCAGGGAGACGAAAGAATGACAAATATCGAGGTGAAAGATTAGCCCCCCCTCACACACACACACACACACTGCACGAATCTCTCTGATCTCCATAACTCGTAGTGTTCTATTCATGCGACCGCAGAAAACTCTAGTTCAGAAACATCTGAAACTTCTTGTAATTCAATTAATATCTTTTACTACGTAAAAATATTGACTTCATTTTTGAAAATTTTGAGTTAAATTTATTAAATCGCTCAAATATGTCAAATCTGTCTCAATATCATTCACACGGCTCCACGGCTTAACGTCCCATCCAATGGACGGCACCCTTTCCAAAGCCATCGGTGTCATCTACTGACCGAAGGCAAGGTGGTGAGTTTTGCGGAGATAAATCTTAATGTTGGCCCAGGTGGGGCACGAACATACGAAATGCAAATTACGAGTCTGGCACTGATTGACTGGGGTGGGGACTCATTTCCTCATTTTCAGAATCAGCTCATTTTCAGACCATCATCTCAACTATTCATTAATGTTTACAAACAAAAGTTTTTAAATTTAAAATAGGCCTGAATTTGTAATTCTCCCTGCATTTTTTGTTACGTACGTAAATTCATTCCGTAAAGAAGACAATGACTCCTTATTGGTGATGTTTTATACCGAGATTAACTTTTTGTTGTAAATGATTTAGTTGCATTTGAGCAAAAATATCTTAAAAATGCTTTTATAAAGTATTATATATAAATGTTTTATGTAGTCAGCGTTGATAATGAATAAAATAATAGTCTATCTATCTTTTTTGTGTGTTTGTTTTTATTACAGAGATTTTCAGCCCATTACACTTAATGTCCTCTTCAACTAGAAACACTGTTGCCAAAACAACGGATGGTTCAGTAAATTTTATGACGATGGAAAAAATATACTGATAAAAATCAATACTACATGCAACGAAATATAAAAGTATAAATCTCAGTATAAATCTCGCTGACAGTCATTTTGTAGAAATTAGGCAAGTGTGAAAAGATTTACCCATCCGCTTCTCGGACAACAGAAAAATTTTATGAACAAGAGAAAAAGATCCACCTTTCGGATTGGGTTGGGTTGTTTTACCTCTGAGCGGCACTTTTTTGCACACCATGGGCTAAATGGCCAGGTCACATGGATCCCGAAGGCTCAGAGAAGGTTGGGGGAGGGGACCCACTGGAACAGCTGTTGGGAGACAGATGGTAGCCTCCCGTCAAGGCCATCCAGCGTGTTCTTTAACGTGCACAGGGTATGGCTCTCCCGCACACGGGGCCACGGCTTAACGTTCCATCCGACGGACGGCGGCCTTTCCAAGCCCATCGGTGTCCCTTACTGATCGTGGCAGGGCGGGGAATTTTGCGGAGATAAATCTCAACGCTGACCCAGCTGGGACTCGAACCTGGGAACTACAGATTACGAGCCTGGCGCGCTACCGACTGAGCCCCCCCCCGCCCCCCCACCTTTCGGGCAAGACAAATTAAAAAACCCTGCCCCCAAGAAAAGCGAAAAAGATCCTCATTTCGGGCAAGATGAAAGAAATCCAAAAACTGGCTGCCTTTGGATTTTTGAAATTCTTTTTGGATGCCAAACACTCATAAAAAGATTTCGGCTTTCGGAGAAGAGAAACAAAATTTGTCTTTCGTAGAAAAGAAAAAGATTCTCCTCTCGGAAAAGAGAAAAATAATCCGCCCTTCGGATAAGAGAACAATATTCGCTTCAAAGGACAGAGAAGAAAAAAAACTGCCTCTTAGACACGATAAAAGAATTCAGTTATCAGAAAAGAGAGAAAAATTCGCGTCTCAAACAAGAGAAATAAATTTCGTTCCTCGCAGAATAGAAAAAAAAACATCTCTCAGAGAAGAAGAAAAAAAAATCGTTTCTCAGACAGCAAAAAACGATTTGCCTGTTGGGCAAGAAAAAAAAATCGCCTCTCATACAAGAGAAAAGATAGAAAGAAGAAAAGATACAAGAGAAAAGTCCGGTGTTGGGCAAGATAAAAAACAACGCCTCTCGGGAAAAAAAAATAAAATCGCCTCTCAGAGAAGAGAAAAAAATCCACCTCTCGGAGAAGAGAAAAACTAAATTCGCCTCTCAGAGAAGAGAAAAATATCCACCTCTCGGAGAAGAGAATATCCCGTTTTCCTAGAGGAAACCGAGATATCCTGGTTACGAGTGTCACTGTCAATGATATTTATTCCTTCCTATGAAATTGGTTGCCTGCTTACGGCGTATGTGGTTATTTCTATCCAATGCTTTAATGCTGTGAATCTGAATAACTGGGGCGGGGGTGGCTCAGTCGGTAGCGCGCCAGGCTCGTAATCTGTAGTTCCCAGGTTCGAGTCCCAGCTGGGTCAGCGTCGAGATTTATCTCCGCAAAATTCCCCGCCCTGCCCACGGTCAGTAGGGGACACCGATGGGCTTGGAAAGGCCGCCGTCCGTCGGATGGGACGTTAAGCCGTGGCCCCATGTACGGGAGAGCCATACCCTGTGCACGTTAAAGAACACGCTGGATGGCCTTGACGGGAGGCTACCATCTGTCTCCCAACAGCTGTTCCAGTGGGTCCCCTCCCCCAACCTTCTCTGAGCCTTCGGGGTCCATGTGACCTGCACACGGGGCACAGCCCATGGTGTGCAAAAAAGTGCCGCTCAGAACCCAATCTGAATAACTCTAGGTATATTAATACTTGGCATGGGGTTGTAAAAACTCGATTCATTGTCAGTATAAACAGCGTATGGGGGTCCCGACACTTTCAGCCAAATGATAGAACTTCATAGCAATGAATCTTAAGCAAATGGAAATTGTCTTCCCTGAATTGGTAGAGCGTCGAGTCAGGGAAGCGGATGAGTGTATTTTTCAACACATACGTGAAATGCTACAAAATATGGATATTGTTTAAGATTCTTTTTCCATTAATGGAAGTGTTTTTCGTTCAAGCAGAAGGTTAAGGAGTAATAAAAATAAAATAATAAACACCCCCTCAAGCAGCTTCTTGCCACAGAGGTCTGACAGGAGCCCGTCAGTTTATATGCCATAGTAGGAGATATGAGAGGATGGCAGGACCTCAGCAGAAAAACGACACACGTCCATGCCTCGAACCCAGGTCCCTTAGATTAGTAGCCAAGCGTGCTAACCACTCGACCACGGGACAGCTCAAGGTTAAGGAGTAACCTGTATTAAATCTAGAAGACATATAGCCACTGGCGAATTTGGGATGATCGTTTTCAAAGATAATGAATTTTCTGCCTATTGAACTCTTTGAAAACGGTACTTCAAAGTATTGATGATTCGGAACTGCAAAGAGTAATATTGTATTAAATTTCTACACGATAAAATTAAATTTCTCATTAATTCTTTAAAATTACAAAGGGTGCGTCCCCCCCCCCCTCTCCCACTGAGCAAAGAGGGTTGCTGTCAGCGGAATATCATTTGACATTCTACTACCGAAATTTGAAATTTCTGTCATAAAATTCACTTACAATATTTGCTTTTTTTAACGTTTTCCACATTTAACGACCTCTAACTACATAAAACTACCAGAAAAATTAGAAAAAATGTGAATAGCAATATTTCGTTAGTGCCTATACAACAATTTTTTTTTTTTTTAATTATCGTTTGAAACAAAAAAGTTGCTTTTTCCCACCCACCCCCTGGGGGTAAAGGTGCAAATCATTGCTGTCAATGGAAATCCTATAACCTTCACATTCCACCACCAAAATTTCAAATTTCTGCTATAAATGCATCGTTTGCAACATTCATTTCAAATTTAAGAATTTTTTTGACAGAATTCAAAATATTCTGAAGTCGTCCATAATACCTACCCTTCTCATCCTCATCAGCATCATCATTTGGGTCATAACAGCAACTCTTTAATGCTTGTCTGAAATTTTGCTATAAGAAACCTTTCATTAATGCACTCATATCCTAGAAGAGCATCACTATGGTGGCTGCTGAAAAACAGACCCATGCCTTGGTGATGCTTACTATCGTCCCTCCCTGAAAAGAGAAATTTAAGATTATTTTTAAAAATCTGACCTTTATTTGTCCATCTGATCTGAAACCGAGAATATCTAAATTATAATGGCGGAATTCTTGTGTGAGGAGATCCAGAAACTAAGCTCTGTGCAGAGTCCTCACATTCCAATTTTCTATGGAGAGAAAATGGATAGTGGGGTGTTAAAAGAAACTATGTTTATTAAGAAAGGGAATGCGGACAATATCAAACAGCCCCCTAATCGCAGACATGGGGCAAAGACCTGTTCCCCCACCACTAAAGGCTGAAGCCATCCACACTGGAAGACTTCCTTCAACGTATAATTTGATGATGCCAGTAGAAGCAAGTGTTCAGGTGCCTGTTATGATCTCTGCTCAGGATTATCCACCAGCTGATAAAACATATCGTGTGAATCTATGTACTTGGAGCAGTTAACCCACAAACAAACAGAAAACACAGCAGAAGATTCTCCCTCCACAGAAGCCCTCCCTGCAGCAAATTCAGGATCCATAATCAAGCTCAGAGACTATTTCCAATCCGGTAGGTTTATATGGTCAGCACCAGGACCCTGTGTGGTTGATCACTCCTCAGCAGGGTAGAAAAAAAAAGTAGTCATAGTAAACAGAGAGAAAACTAGAGTTATGAAAATTGGTCAGGCAGGTTGTGACTCAGTTCATCTGAATGGTTGCAGTCTTGAGCAGGTGTCACAGTTTAATTACGTTGGGAGCTATGTAACAGATACTGGTGATGTGCAGCATGAGATTAACAGATGAACAGGGATTGCTGCCGGGACTTTTAAGAATCTATGGAGATTGTGGAGAAATAGGCGTATACACCTAAAGACTAAAATTAGACTGTATAATAGTTTGGTTCTTTCTAGGGTTAGTTATGGTAGTGAAACTTGGACGCTGTGTAAACAAGATAACAGGAAACTAGATGCTTACGCAGTATCTTGGGTATTAGTTAGTTTTACTTTGTAACTAATGATGAGGTTAGGCAAAGGAGTCTGCAACCTCCTTTAAGCAGTATATTGTGCAGAGAGAGACTCCACTGGTTTGGCCATGTTGCCCGTATGGATAATTATAGATTGGCGAATAGGGTTATGAACAGTGTGCCTAGAGGTCTCAGAAGGAGGGGGAGACCTAGGATGCGGTGGGCAGACAATGTCAAACAGGACCTTGTTAGAATTGGTGTACAATGGCCGGATGCAGCAGATGTAGCTCAGGACAGATATGCTTGGAGAATTAAACTGCGCGGTCTGGTTTGACCTCCGTAACCTACCGTGATGTTGATGATGATGAGTTGTTGAGATCAGTAGACCACCCTCATCTGGCAGCCCTCCTCTTCCGTTCATTACCACACAAGAAAGTATCTCTTTTGAAAAGTACTAGCGGCCTGCACCACGAGAAAGCGGGGTCAGACATTAGGTGCTAGGCCTGGCCTGTTCTATGCGTCATAGACTATTTAAAATTAGCATTCGCAATTTCATTTTAAACATAGCTGAATTTTTTTTTTCCATTGTCAAATCAAAATGACCGAATAATTTAGGATCGATCAACAGTGAAAACATTAGTTCACTTTAATTTTTTTAAATAGGCTAAAAGTTAGGGAAATTCTTTTGATCTGTAAAAACTGATGCAGGATCTCATCAGGCTCGAGTCTCTAAAAATACTTTCGTTTCTCGATTTTTTTTTTTGCATCTGCTATAATTGGCGGCAATGATTGCCACGCCTCATCCGTTCAGTCATAATTTAACTTACTGATAGGCTCGAATTCTGTAGTTCCCAGGTTCGAGCCTGAATTGTGCCAGCTTTGATATTTCTCTTCAGTAAATCGCCACTTTGCCCTCGGTGAAAAAGGGGACACCAATGGGCTTTGAAAGGCCATAATGAATCGGATGGGACGTAAAGCCATGACCCGTGTGTGAAGAAAGCCATACCCTGTGCATTTCAAGAACAAGCTGGATGGTTATTAGCTTTATAGATTTCAAAAAGGCTTTTAACTCTGTTGATTGACATAATTTGTAGTTGATCGTTAGATTATATGGCATACCTGAAAAGTTAGTTAGCATAATGAAAGCTCAATTTAAAAAAAATCTCATCAAAATATCTAAGCTCATCAAAAAAAATTTAATCTCTGTAAAAAAAACCGATATCTACAAACAGAATGACAGACAGACAAACAGACAGAGGACAAAGTGAAACTATTGTCTCGTTTTTGGAAACGAGATTTTTCTTTTATTCAGTAGAATTATCAGAATGGTACGAAGAGTGACAACTTAGAACCTCTCCCCATTCCAATAGCACTATAATCAAATATTTTAGATATGAGTTTTGATATTTTACCTCTGAGCTGCATTTTTAAATTTACAAGCAGAGAAAGGTTATCTACTAGACAAATGTTAGCAGCAACGAGGTGGTTAGAAGCCAAATAAAAGTCGTCCATCAAGCCCACTCAGCAAGTTCTTTAATGTTCACAGATCTGCACAGATCAACCTAGTGATTGTACGTGATGGTTGTAAAGAACTTAAGAAAACTAATGGCTGATAGAGTATGGAATGAGAATATTTAGCTGGCTGTTACTTTTCAATATGGTTCATTAGAAAAACTTAGGATGCGCAATCTTTCTATGGTCGAAGGTGAGGATAAAGACGAGTTGCCGGAACTTCTTACATTGGTTTACGGATTTCACCTCAATGATTTCACCATTGAGTTCTCTGTACAGAACTTTACGGATTTCACTTAAAGATCAGTTGGTGGTGGCCATTAGCAGCTGCATCTTAAAACAAAATTTTATTTATACTTTGGTTTCGTATGTAGAAAAATGTATCAGTAATAATCAGCAATTTTTAAAGAAGTTCAGTTAATGCACTGGCAGAGAATATGAAGCTTTTAAGCAAATTCTTTTTCGCCTTCCTAGACTAAGCAAGCAAAAAAAAAACTAAGAATAAAGTTCATAATATATAAGTTGAATAATACAGGAAGAAAACGAATTTATACGCGTTAAGGAAAATACGGAACAGCTGTTCTGTTGTTAATAACGTGCAAGAAATCAAATATTTATGTGTAAAATCGTTATAAAAGTTCAGCATGCTTTTATACAGAATGAATAATCTACTTACGACTAAGAGAAAATATTTTAATATTGCCATTATATGACTATAGTAAATTTTCAATCAGATTGCCCTTTGACATGTATGACCCTTATTTGTGACAAATGTTAAAATTGTGATGGAAACTTATCAGGTGAGAAGAGCATTTGTTTTGCGTTTTAACAATTGAAATGTGAATAGCTCTTAGTAACACTAGTTCATAGAATTTGGATATGGAATGAATTGTTAATGGAAAATATTAGAGTTGATTATATTCCCGTTGAATTAAATGTGAATATAGCTAATAAATCTTCCTTCCTAATCTTTTAAAATTGGGTTTTCCTTATATTTCTTTTTTAAATGCTGTAGTAAGATGATTGCTAGGTAACCTTGTGATCAACTGATTTATATTTCATGCTTGTATAGGGTGAGGGTTGGCGCAGTTAGTAGTGCGACTCATAAACTGATATTTATAGGTTGATATTCCTATCACAACTATGCCTGCACTAAGATATATCTCTGCTATTACCTACCCTGCCCTCAGTGAGAAAGAGGACTGGATAGGCTGTTATCCTTTGAATGGAATGTTGAGCCATTAGTGTGCATGGGAGAATCATACCTTATGCACATTAAAATGTGCTGATGTATTTGATAAGAGCCCCCCCCCCCCCCATCTGTATCCTACAATAACTCTGAACCCATGGAGTCCTCATGACTTGGTCATTTAGTCTACTTTGCCCACAAAACTGTTGTTGAATGGTAAAACAATCTAACTTCAATAAGTCACAGCTAGAGTGATCAACCATTAGTTTATATTAACCAAACTTTATGGAGAGCAATTGGAAAATATTTTGTTCATCAAATGCAAGATTACTAGAAGTTACTGGTGTTCATCTTTAGCTTTTCTTCTGGTCAATGGTTGAAAATGAGACAACACAAATCTTTAACAATTAAGTAACCATTTCTACTCATAACTCAGAAAAACACCATTTTTTTAAAAAGAAAAGTAGGTTTAAATGTTCTCTTTTCTTCATGAACTTCAGTTGTAAGTAAGCCATATGTATAATAAATAATTTCTTTGTAAATTTTTTCTATTGCTGATTTCTTCAAAATGCCAGTGTTAACTCTTTGGTATTGTGCAAAATGGACCATTCTGTGGCACTTGGAGAAGCAAGAAGTGGTTGGGTTGTTTTCCCTCCAAGTGGCACTTTTCTGGAACACAATGGACTAAATGGCTAGGTCACGGGGAGCCAAAGGCTTGGAAAAGTTGGAAGGAAGGGGATCCATTGTACAAGAGACATATGGTCAATTAAATCAAATTAATCAAAAATACAAAGCTATAAACATACGAAAAATCCCTGGATCAATGCTATTCTTCATTTCAGTAGAAATGTAAGCTATGGAAACATTTTCTTTGCTACTGTTTGATAAATAACTTGTATCAGAAAATTATAGGTAAAAAAAATACAGACAATTGTTTTCTGGGAAAAGATAATCTGACTATCAGAAATAAATTAAGGTTTTTGGCCCCAATCTTGGCCATTGATCCTCCATCTATTATAGGATTAGAGGTAAGTTTGGATGCAGAAGCCTCAGGCTTGAAATAGCATAGATATATTTAGGAGTCATATTTTAAATTCCCATTTTGCTTGTAATTTTGAGGCACAGGGATTGGCTTAGTCAGTAGTGTGTCAGGCTTGTAATCTGTAGTTCTTGGCTTTGAGTACTAAATTTTGAACCATTGAGTTTATTTTTATCTTTACTAAAACTCCCCCCCCCCCCCCCCCTCTGTTGAAAGGAGACACTAATGGGGTTGTAAAGACATTAAGCTATGGTCCCATGTGCAGGAGAGCCATATCCTGCACATTTTAAAGAATATGCTGTATGGCCTTGATGGGAGACTACCCTCTATCCAGTTGGTCCCCTTGCCCTAACTCCTAACTGTCTATGGTTCCTTCTGACTCAGCCATTTATCACAGTGTATGTGCAAAAAAAGTGCTGCTAAGAGATAAAAGAACCCAACCCTTGTAATTTTGAAAAAAGTAAACAAGGTAAAATAATTTCATTAAGATGTATCAACTATTTAATCAGTGTTTGTAGTTAATATTGATAAACACTATTCAGTTTTTGATTATTTTATTCTCCTTCATTAATGAAATGCCCTCTTTCAGCATTATAATGATGCTCCTAAAGAATATTCATCTTTTGCAAATTGTTTTCAGTGTTTTTGGTTCCAAAAAAAATGTATTGTTGGCTTTTATGATGTATCAGAAATGTTTTTCTTTAGCCAGGCATGGGCTAAGCAATTATCAAAATAGTTTGGATACAAAGAAGCTCAGACATATGCATTTCAGTCACAAGTGGGCTTGGATTTGTAAATTTTAGCCCAGATTCATCTCTAATAAAAAAAATAATAATAAATACCCCCTCAAACAGCTGCTTGTCACAGAGATCTGACAGGAGCCTGTCAGTTTATATGCCAGAGTAGACGGTCTGAGAGGATGGCAGGACCTCAGCAGAAAAAGATACATACATCCATGCCTTACCCGGGGCTCGAACCCAGGTCCCTTAGATCAATAGCCAAGCGTGCTGACCACTCAACCACGGGACATGGGGATCTATAATTGCAAATAAATATTATAACTGTAGTATAATTTAGAAATTAGTTATTAAACACTCGTCTTTGCCAGTAATTAGCATTTAATTCTGGATTTTCTGAAAATAAAATATTTAAGAAAAAAAAATGGCTAGTTTTGTTTTAACAGGGCTTTTATAGAGGCATGTAGTAAAAAAAAAATACATCTGGCAATGCAAATAAAAATTTATTTAAAAGAAACTAATAGAAGAAACAATTATAATTCATATTAATAGAAAGGCTATTTTTGAATAACAAAAAAAAAATTCTAGAAAATTACTCTCTTTTTATAATTTTTTTTTTGGTACCATACTTTGAGAAAAGTCCAGGCTTTTCATCAGTTGTGACCAGGCAAATAAATAGATCACCTTTAGAATTTTAAAAAACAACAACAAATGAACAGAAATAGGTCATGTTATATATCGAAAGAACATTAAATTGGGATTAAGAAAATGACAAAAATTAAAAGAAAAGATGTAATGCTAAAATAGTTTTTAATTGCAAAATATACTAAAATGAAGCTGAAAACGTATATGGCCCTATTTTTGTGCAATTCACTGAAAACTCCAATGGAAAACACATTTCCTTAGTATCTGACTTCATTTTATTGAGAAACAGATGGTAGGATGTTTACAAAATAACTCGCTGAAGCTCTCAGCCAGCTAGTGAGGGACTGTTCTGAAATGTAGAACAGCATCTATTGCAAAGGTGTCATTTGGGCTGTGCTGATGGCAGTTTGAGCAAGAGAATGGGCTTTTTATTTTCTGAAACATCAAATTGGGGAATAAATTAAAAAAATTAGCACTTTTTTGTAGCTCTGAAATGCATTTTACATATATATATATAAATAAAAAAAGTTAGTTCAAACATTAATATATTTTTTTTTAATCTATGGTACTAAAGACTGATTTTATGGTTCCTGACCATATATGCAGGCTTCATGAACCTGATTTTATCGGTCATGGCATGATGAGGGTTATGCTTCTTTTTTAATAGAAGATTTCTTGCTTTGTCAATTTTTTGATATTGATATTTATTCTTTGGTAGTTGTAGTGAAAAGAAGGTGTTGCTTTGAAATGATGTTGCCGAGATTATTGAAGAATAATTTTTTATTGTTTCTGCAGTAGTTTAAACCTAAACAACTCATCAGAGAGTTGTGTAGCGTTCTGTTATTTTCTTCATTAGCAACTCTGATAGTAAGAAAATTGGTAGTTTTTATTGTAGATTGACAACATTGTTAGTTTTTACAGTAAATAAAGTACAAAAGTATATACATGTAATTTTTGTATTTTTAATAGTGTACTGAATCAGTTTACTTTTTTAATTATAATGTAAAACAAAATTTAAAGTACATATTCTAAATTATATCTGCCATATCTGTAATATTCTAATTATATACATTTATTTTGATTTCATTTGCAGGTTAATATGAATTTGCAAGTCTATGATTGGCAATTAGTTTGGAAAATATACTACATTAGCATTGTTCTTGTTGGAATCTGTTTACAGGAATTGGGAGCTTCACTAATTGAAAATCAGTATGGTATGACTATCAACATGCCTGAAGTTAGTCCTAAAATGGTATGCTAATGCAAATGTTTCATAATTTTTTCATTTCATTTTTCAGCTTACTATTTTAGATTGCTTTTAACCCTTACTGTGTCGCAACCCAAAGAATTGGTTTCATCTTTCCATTTCTAGTGATTGGAGAGTGAAGTTTCACTCCCGTAGTAAAGGTTGTGAAAAAAAAATTTTGAATAGAAATCTGAATTTTTTTCAACTGTTTCTAATTAAATGTCAAAATGACATTTAAATCTGTGAGATAAATTTTTTATCTGTTGATTCCACTTGAAACAATTACGATAAAGTTTAAAAATAAATCTATTTGAGTCAGATGCGCATGTTCAGTCACCGTAAACAGCCTCAAGTAGTGTGGTGATTCAGTTCATGCCTTTATTCTCCTATATCGTGCTTAGATTATCAATCGGCTGCATTTCCTGTTCTTTTCTACTATTATAACTACTAGAGTTGTAATGCTTTCTAAAATTTTAAAGTACGGATATTGATTTTTTTTTTAATACCAGAAATTGCATCATCTGGGAACTATGCACATCGGCTTTCGATCAATATTTTAGCAGACTTTCGATTTTAAAGATGTTTTTATATACTTTAATGCTTCTAAATTTTTTTATTGTTTCTCAAATGGATACTGCAATTATAAACAATAATTAATTAGAAACAATCAAAAGTGAAACTGCTAGTGATCTATAATGGTGGCAATCAGAACAAAGCATTAGGATTACTTCAGAGTGTGATTTTTAAATGATAGGACTTATTTATCGATAATTTTAATTGCATTTAACAAATAATTTTTATTGCATATAAACAAATTAAGGTCAGGAAATTGGATTTTTAACCAAAATTTCTGCTGGAATTTTAGAGTTAAACTTTTCTGTAGCAGTTATGCAGCTTCATAATAAAGCGACTCATTCTCAAATTGTGTGCATTGATTAAACTTTAAATGCTTTGAAATTTTTTTTATTTTTTTTTTTCATAGTTCTTTATCAATTTTCTGATATATTTTTCATTTCTTATTTAAATTAGCTATCTTTAAATCAATATTATTTTTATGACACTGCATTACTTAGGCTTAGAGTTTGCCAATCATCAAAAGTCTAAGAATATGCATAAATAACTAAATAATTAGAAAAAATGAAATAAATGAAAGATTTAAGCAATGACCAAAATATTATTAACTATTTATATTAGAGTAATAATATAATATAGCAAAAAATAGGGAAAATATATATATATATTTGAAATTTTACTAAAGATAAAGTGGAAAAAATGCACTTAAATTTTGCAATATTTAAAAAAAATTCTTAAAAATTTAACCTACCATTTTTTTATTTGAGTTTTTGCCATTTTATTAAGCACAATTAAATGCTCTTTCTTTTGGTATATAACTTAACATATTTCTGCTCATTTTGCTTCAGGATGAGGTTCTAAAGTTGTTTATTTTATTTTCTGAAAACACTTTAAAATAAATCTGGCCACTACAATGAGTACAGTTTCAGAAACCTAGCACTGTAAGGGTTAAGTATCTGGTCTTAAGTGTTCATCTCATCCATTTGTAGCCCAAAATATCCAAATTGTGCTGCTATAATTTCTGGATCTTGATGCTGGCCACTTATTCGTTTTGAACCAATATCTACTGGTTTTGATTTGGATTAGGTATTTACTTAACCGGTGAGCTTCTGTTGAAGGAAAATAATAACCAATGTGTTTTCTTCTCATTTGTGAGTTGCCAGCCGCAACTGAATAGATACACAGGGTACTTAACTGTAGATAATCCCAAATAGGAGCTATCATAAGTACTTGACCTTTCATCACTACTGATTCTAAACTGGAGTAATGTATCTCAGATTCCAGTTTGCTGATGCATAAAAAGTCTGATTTTGATGACAAAGAACTTCATTGGTTGTCTGAGTTTTACCAGTGTGGCAACTTTAGTTTCTAGCAGATGGCAAACAAGTGTTTCTTTCCCCCCCCCCCCCCCATACCTGTGAATAGGAGACTGTTTGATACTAGCCATACCTCTGTTAATGAACCCAGTTTCTCTAAAAATTCTACTAAACTTGGAAAATGAAGCTTTTCCCCCTTTTCCTTTGCTCCTCATGCACCTGGGTGTAGCTATGTTTCTCTCTAGGAATACCATTGATCCCCCTTTTAGGGCATGAATGTGTTAATGAAATTTCTGACATCTAAATTTCAAACAGTGATTAAAAATTTGAATATGATCTGTTATTTGTTATGTTTTCTGTTATCAATGTTGCTATGCTCCCACTGAGGACTTGGATGAGAACAAATTATTTACAAATAACTGACGTAATTTGAATAGTGCCAAACAGGAGATATTATTTTTGTGCTGGGTGATTTCAGTGCCAAAGTTGGTGCTGACTATGATCTACATGCAGGAATGATGACCAATTGCATAGGATATTATTGAAGCTTCAAAACGCTCCTTGGCATCAGGCCCTGATGACGTCAGCTATACTCTGTTAGTTATCCTGTCACCTGAGGCTCCTCAGAGTTGATGTACTTCTTAAAACCAACAATCACTTTTGGTACTGCACTGTACTACACACATAGTACCTATCTTGAAACAGGGAAAACCCACTACTGATCTCTCTTCCTACAGGCCCATTGCTCTTTCTTTTTGCCTCTGTAAGATCCTAGAGAAACTTGTCCTTGGATGCCTAGAATGGTACTTGAAGTCCTAGAATGGATCTTGGAGTTCAAGGGCATTCATTCTCCCTGACAGCCTTTTTGGTTTCCACAAAGGGAAGTGCACTTCTGATAATTTGATTGACTTAACCTCTGTCACTAACCAGGCTCTGTCTGAAGGACAGGCTACCTTCACTGTCTTCTTCGACATTCAGAAGGTATTTGACTCCCTATCCTACATGGATATTCTCTGCAGACTCCAAGATCTCAGTCTCAGAGGAAATATCATACACTGGATCATGGCATACCTCTCCAACAGGATGGTTCACATCACAAACTTGGCACTCAGTGCTCCCCACATCATCAATCATGGAGTTCCTCAAAGGGGTGTTCTCAGTTTGATGCTTCTGAACATCTTGCTGTCAGGCCTACCCTCTTGACCCAAGAATAGAGTGGAAATTTCTATCTACACAGACATCTGTGTCTGGTTCCCTAACCATGACCCCTCCTATTCTCAGCTTAAGATGGGCATAGGAGGATCCTGGCTAGTTGAGGTTGGAAAAGTTGTGGACAGTGGCCACGAGCCATGGCAACTTTTTGACAATCTCTGCCTCACTCTTTCCATTGATAAGACTGTGGTCATGGTTTTCACTAAGAGACATCTTCCACCCACATTCCCTGGCATCATGTTTGGACCTGACTATATCAAGGTCATAAACAGCACAAGTTCCTCAGTGTCATCCTTGACAACAGGCTGACCTGGGGACCTCACATCTGGCATTTTGCTTAAGACATCCATCATCTTAAGACAGTTGCCACTGTGCAGTGAAATATCCTGTTCTTTCCTTGCTGGCACCCACT
This sequence comes from Ryuthela nishihirai, assembly GCA_038380435.1. NCBI lineage: Eukaryota > Metazoa > Arthropoda > Arachnida > Araneae > Heptathelidae > Ryuthela > Ryuthela nishihirai. The sequence goes on along the minus strand of JAWZYU010000008.1, from coordinate 74,935,229 downwards.
GGAGAAGTTCCTGCAAGACCCTCCTGGTCTTGTACCAGCACTTGATCCTATCCCACATCAACTACAGTGGTCACCTTCTGATCAATACTTCTGCTTCTCAACTGAGCAAACTTGCCACTGTCCACACTATAACTCTGTTCCTCTGTATCGGACTATGCCCTAACACCCCTAATGTGTCTGTCATCACAGAGACTAATGACATGCCTTTCCATCTGCATTGGAAGAGAGATCTTTTGTGTGATCTTTCAAGGCTCCACAATCTCTATTTTAATCATGAACTACTTAGGAAGCTGCAACACAGGCCAGACTCTGCTATCGCTGTGTCTGCCACTGACTTCTATGACAGAGTCCTTTGTGCTAACTTCACTGCTGGCAATGCGCTATTTCCTGATCTTTTACCCTGGAGGAACAGCAATCTTATGATCAATGTCACTATTCCTTCTTTAGATTGAAAGAGCAAAACTCAGATCTTGTGGCCATCAGACTTCTCACCACTTCCTATGTCATTATATGATGTGAGAGGTGTACCGAGGTCTACATTGACATTTCCGTTGACTGGGAGAGACTATGTGCTGCCTCTGCCATCCGTGATACTGACATCACCAGAGGTTTCCATCTTCCTCATCTCACTTCCTCTACTACTGAGCTCCATGCTATCCTTGAAGCTGTAATTTTCATCCACAGCCTTGGGAGTGGCAACTTTGTCATCCTTTGTGACTACAAGTCAGCCTTGCAAGCTCTCCAGAAGAGAGATAGCAAGAGCTGCCTTCCTTATTCAAAAGATCATGGAGATATGCTCCAAGTTCACTTCTGCCAGTATCATGATCCACTTCCAATGGATCCACTCCCTTGAGCATACCTGGCAATGAGCTTGCAGATTGGACCATGAAAGAGATGCTTGAGTCAGAGGTATGTTACTAATTTTCCTCTCTCTCTCTCAGTGACTGCAAGATTTTTATCTCACAGCTGATGGGCCAGTATTGTCTCACCCAGTGGCAGAGGGATTCCAGTATCTCTGCCTCTTTTAGGTACCTAGTAGACTCTTCTCTCACTGCACCTAACCTCAGAAACCTCAGAAAATCTGAGGAGACTTTTCTCCATCATCTCCAAGTTGGTGTCATCTACAGCAACTCTACACTTTACATTTTCGATAGAGCCTACAGTTCTAACTGCTAATTTTCCTCTCTCTCAGTGACTGCAAGATTTTTATCTCACAGCTGATGGGCCAGTATTGTCTCACCCAGTGGCAGAGGGATTCCAGTATCTCTGCCTCTTTTAGGTACCTAGTAGATTCTTCTCTCACTGCACCTAACCTCAGAAACCTCAGCAAATCTGAGGAGACTTTTCTCCATCATCTCCAAGTTGGTGTCATCTACAGCAACTCTACACTTTACATTTTCGATAGAGCCTACAGTTCTAACTGCCACGTGCGGCACACATGAGCAATTAAGCAGTAAGTGTATCTCACTTACTGCTTAACTGCTCTTCCTACAATGCTGAAAGAGCTTTGTTTTGGGAGCTCATGCTATCAGAACCACTGATTATTTCATTACCTCCCTTCTTGGTACCCACCAGAACAAGAAGCTGCAGTGAATGTGCATGCGACTACTTACTGATTTCTTTCAGAACATTAGCCTCTTCTTGCAAAGTCTGAAGTTTTATAAAACTGAAGACTAAATTAGGCTGTATAATAATTTATGAAGTTTGTTACATTGTCAAATTTAAAGCAAGTTAACAGAAACTTGATGCTTTTGGTCTTTTATGCTTCTGCACTATCAGGTATTAAGTGATTTCACTACATAAGTGATGATTAGGTTGCACAAAGGATGTCATCAACCAACATAGAGCAGCATCTTGTTAGGGAGAGACTGCATTGATTTGACTGTGTTGCCCACATGCAGCACTACAGATAAGTATATAGAGTTTTGAAAAGTTATCCCTAAAGAGTCAGAAAAAGCAGGAGACTAGAATATAATGAGTGAACAGCATCAAACAGACCTTGTTACAATTGGTCAAATGCAATAGCAGTAGCTCAAAACAGACACACATGGAGAACTGAAGTGCAGTCTGGTTGGACCTCTGTAGTCCATGGCTGCTTCAGGATTTTGTGGTGGATAGGCAGGTGGGTGGATAGATGGAATTAACTGCAAGAATAGCAATTGAAATTGATCTGTAATGTAGCTAATTTTAATACTGCCTGTATAAACTGACCTCATTAGCTGATTTTTTAAGTGATGAGGAATATCTCTTGTAGCAATTGGTCAATATAGTATTTTGAAGTAATGCTTAATATTTACTTATTGAGAACAAGAGTATGTGACCTTTAAATGAAATTGATTGATAACCCCTGCAGTAGAGTGAATGAAATCATTTAATATGCATATCAATTATTTTTCATTGCAGCCAGATGCTTACATATGTACAGCCAAGAAACTAACTTCACAGGAATCCTATATAGGTGAGTTATTTTGCCTCACGTAATATTCTGATTATGCTTTTTTGATTAATGGATATTTATTATGCCAAGCAGTAGGCATGCTTTCCTTAAATATAGAAGTTAAAGAAGATACTTTCCTGCCCAAATTATTTTGAACTCCTATCTAATACTTTATTGTATTTATCATAGTATAGTTCCCAAATTTCAAAGTTTTCAGTTCTCTGTGCATAGTTATTAAAATGGATTTTGAAGCACTGCTAAGACTCCTCTCTCAGTTGATGAATTGTTACAGCTCTGTTTTGCCATACAGGTCATACCAACAAATGCCTGTTTGTCAAAGCCTTTTTCCTCCCACATTTGCCATGATTAGTGGACATTTTTGAGATCATTGCCATTCTCCATACACTTGGGATATTGTGCTCCATAATTTTCCACTGAGTTACATTACACATGACATTTTTATTGCACATTATCATTGAGGCCCTTTTTGAAGTCAGTCATATCAGGATTTTTACCTGTGTTGCACTTTGCTTTCCATCATGATTTTATGGCTTTTATCTAATTTTGTAGTCATTTAGAATACACATGTTAACAAGAAATTTTTCATATATTTGCATATTTCATGGCACTTCACACATGATGCAATGTTCATAATGCTTTGGACAGGCAGTGTATATATGTAAGTTATAAACACTTTGACATAAAAGTAAATATTTTGTTTAATATACTCATTTTAACACAATTTTTGAATTTGAATAATAGTCTTCAGATGCTTACATATGCAAGCATTCTATTACTATTATTGTATTATTGTATTCCCCTGTTTATAGCTATAAAACACTATGAAACTAGTTGAAAACACTATGAAAGCACCAATTTTCCAAGCCAGTCAATTAGGAGCATATGAAAAATTCAATTCCACTGCTATCATAGTGCACAGTGAATACTGCAGTTTTTTCTGGCCAAGCAGTGGTTGTTCACCTTAAATACTGCTACTGCTTGCTTCCTAGAATGTCATCATACAGTAAACCAGACTGGCACTCAAGACTCTGCCCTAACCAACCAGTCTCCATTTTAGAGCTGGTGGCACGTGGCTCATGGAAAGTTTTTGTTTTTAGCATAAAATGACCAGTCAATTGTTTTCCAGATCTAAAAATTTAAATGTTCACTTAATTAGTTCAAAATGAAAATTTAAGTAATCTTCCTTTGGAAATATTGCTTAGAACACCCAAAGTATTCACTGGAGACACCACATCGTATTGTTGAAAATAGTCTTGAAATTTCAAGATTGATACATCACACATCTGACATCACTGGGTGGTGTTTGATTATCATTAAACAAAGTGTACCTTCCTAACTACAGAATTCCATCTTTGCTTTGTCCATCTATTAAACTTGCTCATGAATAGTTAGCAGGAAAAAAAAAGAATTTCACTGTGATGCATACAAATCCACAGCCTAATAACATGCAAGGTGTTCTGACTGCTGAGTTATATCATCTAGCTCATTTTTCAACTAATCGTGACTATTAACTTACTACAGTCACTCATGGCATTATCTAATGTCAGGAAGGGACAGTCATGCAGCCACATGATGTTAGAATAATTATTTGTATATATTATATATAGTCAACACACTTTAACAGCATTTATCAATGCAAATTTCAATATTAGAAAAGCACAGTAAGTTTCCTGTAAACCTGGAAATTAGGAATAATTAGCTGAAGAAAAAGTTACTTTCACCATGAGGAGATATAATTCCACAACTTCCTGATAGCACTTCATATAACACTTACACTGAAACTCAATTTTTGCAGCTAACTATTCATGGTTTCCACATTTACATGACATTTCTTGTGCTCTTCTACAATTGAAACTTATGAAAAGGAGATTTATTTTCTTATTCAAATGAATTTTTTTTCTGATTAATTTGGTTATATTGTACTAAGCATTTGCCTCCAGTGGGAAAATAAGAGTTGACAAACAATTTTAAAATAGATTCAGAATGAAAAACACACAAATCAGACCCAACAGTTTTATTACAAATTGATAATATCTGGTGCCATTTGTGTCACAAAAATTTTTTTATCGAAAAGAAAATTTTTATTCCTGCTAATTGAAGATCCAGTTTCAGTGTATTACCAGACAGTTCCATCATATGGAATGTTATTCCTCACAGACATTTAATGTTGCTGAGTAAGAAAGGATAGTGTAGTAAATTTATTATACTTCACTCTCTATATTTTGATAGATGATTAGAGAAGATGAGTGTTTTGTGGAAAAAGCACCAATATTAGAGCATAAGGGGATATGCCTCCATGGGGCATTTTAATAGAGGAATGAATGCAACAAGAATAGCAAACGTGTATTATCTATATTTAGCAAAAAAAAAAAAAAACAGCACTAGAACACAAAGAAAAAAATATATTGCACTAAATCAAAATTAATTTCCAAAAAAAAGGAACCTTTTTCTATCTTTCCCACTTCCCCCAGTTCAATTATTCTTGGCCTGCTTTATTCCATTTGAATCTGATACTAGCCTGCATCCACATCTGAGGTGTGCATCCCTGGTGTAGAAAAGACTGGTTGTTGATGCCATATTTCTTGATTATAGTTTAACCAAAGTAAATGTAGTTACTTTGGTTGTTATTTTTAACATTAACTCTATTCCCAAAGTTAGCATTCTTTGCATCTTTGGAAATAATGCATATAAAAAGTTTAATAATTTTAAATTGCCTGAACATATAATTTCCTGTAGTGTGTTTACTGGACAAGGGGGAAAGCAAGATAGCAAAGAAACATTTTGGGTAGAGTTATCACTTGTATGGTAAAATGGGGAGAAATCCTTTTTTTCTTTACTGATCTATATTGGCGGCATTATAAATATACTTAATGCTCTCACCTTTCACTTTCTCCAATTATATATATGAATTTCATTTAATGTACTGTTTTGCAGTCAATATATTTGTTATACAATTGAAGCACAAACTGTGCATTCAGTGCAGTGATTTTTAACTTGCTTATGTTTTTTTGGATTGAGCACAGTTAAAAAAAATGCTCCATCATCATCCCACGTACCATGGGCTATAGAGGTCCAACCAGACCGCACAATTTAGTTCCCCAAGCATATCTGTCCTGAGCTATATCTGTTGCATCTTGCCACTGCACACCAATTCTAACAAGGTCCTGTTTGACATTGTCTGCCCACTGCATCCTATGTCTCCCCCTCTCTCTGAGGCCTTTAGGCACACTGTTCATAACCCTATTTGCTAATCTATAATTATTCATATGGGCAACATGGCCAAACCAATGGAGTCTCTCTCTGCACAATATACTGCTTAGAGGAGGCTGCCAACTCCTTTGCCTGACCTCATCATTGCTTACAAAGTTCAACCATCTAATGCCCAAGATACTGCATAAGCATCTAGAATAAAAAGCAACCAGTTTCCTGTTATCTTGTTTACAAAGCATCCAAATTTCACTACCATAACTAACCTTAGAAAGAACTAAACTATTGTACAGTCTAATTTTAGTCTTTAGGTGTATACACCTATTTCTCCACTCTCTCCATAGATTCCTAAAAGTCCCAGAGGCATTCCCTATTCGCCTGTTAATCTCATGCCACACATCACCATTATCTGTTACATAGCTCCCAAGATAATTAAACTGTGACACCTGCTCAAGACTGCAACCATTTGGGTTAACAGAATCACAGCCTGCCTGACCAATTCTCATCACTTTAGTTTTCTCTCTGTTTATAACCAAACCTACTCTACTACCAGTTTCATCAACAGCTCGAATGAAACAGTTCATCTCATCAACATCATTTGCCAAAAGGGCTAAATCATCAGCATAATCTAAATCAGAAATTTTCGTATCTCCAGGCTGGCACAATGGCTTTTGGCTATCAATCTTTTAGTTGTTAAGGTCTGCTGTATGATATTCACGGTTGCAGATTGTATTTTCCAAGTATTACCAGTCCTTTTGGTAGACACCTTGTGATGTTATGAAGTAACTACAATTGATGTAAGTCCTTTATGATGAGTTCAAGTAATCCTTCGTGCTTTTAACTGTTGCTGTTATTAATAAAATTTAATTCATCCAGGCGAAGTTGGCCAATGAACCAGTTTTAGAACACAGTTGAAATATGTCCATTGAGGACTTTTTATCACGAAATGCCAACAGTTGCTGTCATATGTTAAGCTTTTACAGAAGGATCAAGATATTCCATCATGACGTATAATCTTTGATGTTTTATCAGTTAATTAATTTGCAGATCGTTTGTAATTCATATGTACCAATGTTACATATGTTTTTTTATCCCTCTCAAATATATCTTTTTTGGAGATTCATTAATTCACATATTTTTTATTAAATAAAGGTTTCTTTGACACGATTCAAAATCATTGAACTGCATTTTAACTTATTCTTCCTTGTACAGATCTTCAACTATGGCATATAAACTGACAGGCTTCTGTCAGACCTCTGTTGCAAGCAGCTGCTTGAGGGGATATTTATTTATTTTTATTACTAGTACTTCTGAGTAATTTTTAATTCATATGGTTTTCATATCTTTTCTACTAATTTTATAAACTTGTTTCCTATTTGTGATATTTTTTTTTTTCAGTACAATATGAACCAGATGCTAATGGAAGGACAGCTCATCATATGCTTTTATTTGGATGTAAAAGCCTGCATAGTCCTGATCACATATATCCAGGACATTGGTAAGTCATTTAGTGTGAATATTCTTGAGCTGTTTTTATGAGATTTAGCTTGCTAATCTCATAAAACAACAACAAAATGAAGTAAAATTGTTGAATACCATTAGAAACCCTAAATTTTTACCCTTTCAGTTCCATGGTCATGTATATATATATAATTTACTTTTAAGAAATAACTTTGTGGAAAAAATGATTGTCCGTGAATTTATTATTGATGAATTAACTTAATTTAATTTTATTCTTTTTAAACAAAAGTTGATAATTTTTTTATTTTAGCTTATCGTTAGCTATATACTTTCATAAAAAAAACTGACCCAATTTTAAGTTTCACACGTAAAAGTGTGCTAACAGTATTGTAAACAATTTGTTTTTAAATTGCTACAACAGTTGTAAGTAATCTTATAAAATCTTGGCACTCAAAAGGTTAAGAAACAAATTAATATTGTTAAAGAAATGAAGAATGATAAAAGTGTAGGAATAATTTCTGCCAGAAAAAGATCACTCTCTATCAGATTTTATTGACAGAAATTAATACAGTTTGGGAAATACTCTTACATTCTATTAGATTATATTGCTCTCCATTTCACTTTATTTTTCTTTCTAAGATATATTTAGTTACGAAATGAAATTATAGTTTGTTTGTTTTTTTTAATTAAGGCTGGTATTTTGAACGCTTATTTATTTTGTACTTCAAAAGATCTCATTGCAAAAAAAAATATATTGTGGATTGAAAATGTTTCCTGACTTGAATCCACTGGTTAGACATTTCTACTCTCAGTCTCTCCAGCTCATTGTTGTCCAGTTGATTAGAAGAATAATCACCTGGAGAACAGTGAGCATTAGTCCATTGATATCATGCAATATCACTGTAAGATGTATATCTGGGGTAAACAAATTCTCTTTGTTTGACTCTATCTACATTATTGAACTTACACATTAGGAATTTACAAATTTCATATCTATTCAATGGGATTTTAGATACTTTGAAATTTGAGTCATCCCAATTCTTGAAAACCAGTTTACTATAAAATCCTGAGAAACTATGCCTCTTAGCAGTAAGTACATTAAAAGTTAAATGAAAAAAAAATCTTCCTTGTATTTCCAGAGTTTTAAACATATTAGTATTGGTATCTACTCTTATGTTCTAGAATAGTCTCATTATCTTTGTATATTAATACCATATGCATTTCTTTTTTTTTTCTGACCTGTACAGAAAACAAGACTTGTTTAATAATTAATATTCATTTATTCCTTTCAGGAACTGTGGCCATGGTGATTTATGTAGTAAAATGACAATTATGTATGGATGGGCAAAAAATGCACCTGTTATGGCCCTTCCCCCAGGTAAGCAATAATATTTTTATTTGCTATTTATATATTTATACTATTTAACCAAGATATTTAGTTAATCAGTCCAGTGTTATTCATTATTTGGAAATGAATTAATACTTAGACTGATAAAAGTTATTTTTGGTTTTTGAGAGTACAATTAATAGCTGTTATTGATATTCATGAATTCCCACATTATTTTTTGAGGTACTCTTTTTTTTTCTCCGTATACCAAAATTCCTGACCTTTTCAAATGATTTGATTATTTTAAAATTGATGAATGAGTTGCCTGGGTGGGCGTTATCCCGCTAGAATATTGCATTTGGGATTACATCAAATATAGCAGGATCATTTTCTTTTTTTCTTCTTGAGTATTATGTATATGTCTGCCCTTTTTTTGTTATATAATTTCATTATTTTATAGTCTTCACTAAAACATTAAGACCTGTAAATGGTAGCTAGGCATAAACTGGAAGGAGAACTGTGTACCATCCCTAGTGATGATGCACAGAACCATCCAGGTCTAGCACCTAATGTCCGACCCCGCCTTCTCGTGGTGCAGGCCGTTAGTACCTTTCAAAAGAGATACTCTCTTTTGGAAGGGAATGGAAGGGGAGGGCTGCCAGTTCAGTATGGCCTACTGATCTGGTCATCTATGGCCACTTTTTTCATTTTTTCAACACTGCTGAGGAGGGGTCAACTTCACAGGGTCCTGGTGCTGACCATTTATACCTATTAGACTGGACTTGTTTATGGATTTGAGTTTGATTATTGATCCTGGACTTGCTGCACTGGTGGGCCTCTGTTGAGGGAGAGTCTGCTGCTGTGTTTTCTGTTTGCTTCTGGGTTGCCAGCTCTAAGTGAACAGAGGCATGGGATACCTTATATCAGCTGGTGAATAATCCTAATCAGAGGCCATCGCAGGTACCTGAACCTTACTTAGCTAGTTGGGCATCGTCAAGCCTAAACTGGAGTAATGTGTCTCAGGCAGGCCATATGGCTCTTGAAAAAGTCCACTTGAAAAGGTGGTGCCTGAAGTTCCTACCAGCATCGGTGACTTCAGCCTTTAGCGGAGGAGGAACAGGTCTTTGCCCCCATGCCTGCGATCAAGGGGCTGTTTGATATTGTTGGCCCTACCAATCTCACTAAACTTGATTTCTTTAAAAATCCTACTAATCATTTTCTCTCTGCAGGAATGTGGAACGTGAGGACATTATATAGAGATTATTCTCTTGATGTCCTCATGCAGGAATTCCAGCGCTATAACCTAGATATTCTAGGCTTGCAAGAGACCAGATGGACAGGTAAAGGTGAGATACTTAAAAATAACTTTAAATTTCTCTTTACAGGGAGGGAGGATGGAAAGCATCACCAAGGCGTGGGTCTGCTGCTCAGCAGACATGTTAGTGATGCTCTTCTAGGATATGAGTGGATTAATGAAAGGTTTCTTACAGCAAAATTTCAGACAAGCATTAAAGACTTGAATGTTATCTGCTGTTATGCCCCCACTGAGGATGCTGATGAGGATGAGAAGGATAGGTTTTACGGACAACTTCAGGATATTTTGAATTCTGTCAAGAAAGGAGATATTACCCTTGTTCTAGGTGACTTCAATGCCAAAGTTGGTACTGACTCTGATCTTTGGGGAGGGGTGATAGGCCCTTTTGGTATTGGTAACTGCAATGGCAATGGGCAACGTCTCCTACCGGTAAGTAAACTCAATGGTTTTAGAATAACTAACACATATTACAAACACCGCGACATACATAAATACACATGGGTTTCACCTGATGGGCTGCATAGGAATATGATTGATTATATATTAATTAACAGCAAATGGGCTAGTTCTGTTAGAAATACCAGGGCATATAGGGGAGCTGAAATTGGATCTGACCATTACCTTGTTAAAAGTGTCTTGCAACTTAAACTTAAAAAGTGTTGTGCTAGGGTTAAAAAATTTACCTTTAATACCGAAGCTCTGAAAGACCCAGTTATATCTAAAGCTTACCATGATAGGTTACTTAGTCATTATGACAGTAATGGTTTGCTTACTACTGAAGTTGAGGAAGAATGGGGCCATTTTAAACAGGCTTTTTTTTGGAAACTAGCAGTACTCTTTTAGGGAAAAAGGAGCAGAGGAGACAGAATTATTTGAGTGATAAGTCACTTGAGTATTTCAAAAAGAAAGAACTGCAGGAATGTCCTTAATCAATACCCTACTAGTCCTAATAGAAAGCATTACAGAGAGCCTAATAATAAGCATTACAGAGAGATTAACCTGTCGCAGTGTATTGAGCTGCATAACGTGTAAAGGATCAGTCAGCTGCTTGATAAGAATCTTTGGCTTGATAGCTTGGCTGACAAAGCTGAGGAAGCAGTTAGGCCGCACAACAGCCAAGAGCTGTACCAGATAGTTAATGTTTTATGTGGTAGAAAATGGACAGACATACACGGATTGAAGGCTAAACAAGGTAAGGTTACAGAAGGTGAGGATTCTGTCATGGCTAGGTGGGCTAAGCATTTCAGGGATGTTCTAAACAATGTGGTTATTTCTACTCCCATTGTTTGTAACAATGATAGATGCATTGGTGGCTTTAATGTTGGCCCTATAATGCAATCTGAAGTTATTTTGGCTATTTCTTCATAAATTCTCCAAGAGTTCATTTGAGCTATGCACATTTCTCTCATAGAGCCTGATGACACCATAATATGTAACTACGGAGAAACGCGCATAGCTCAAATGAACTCTTGGAGCGCCGATAAAATGTTCGCTGTCTTAACATCAGAGGCAGGGGTATGGAAGTAGTTTATTCTGTTTTTATACTTGTGTTATCGGTTTAAAATGTTTAAAAGTACGCATCTATGTGTCAAACAGTAATGACAGTGCATTTTGTGGATCCGTCTGTGATATTTAAGCGAGTGCTGCAAATCATATAATGAAGTTTCCATCAGAATAATGAGTTATTGGTACAACTACAGCTCTAAGTACTCTATTGTTGCAAGTAATACAGATGACGCATGGTGTCATTGGGAAAATACCGACACATCTGAAGAACTACGCATATGGAGTAATAACTTAGCTGCAATAAAACTGTACTACATTATTATGAGATGACATCTATAACAGCAAGCCCCTGAAGACTGGTTTCTTGTTAACGGCATCTAAATTGCTTCCCTTATCATCAAAGACTGTTCACAAAGTCTGATACAGCAATTTTATGTGATGTTAGACATCTGAAGTGCCTATACAAGTAGAATCATCAGCAACTATCACTGGTAAATATCAATATTTGTCAACTAACCTAGTTTACCTTATGTAAATATAAGGAATTACTTAGATTGAATGACAAAGTTACGATCAAATATAGTTGTAATATATGTATTACAAGGATATTTTATATCCTTTTATATTACATCTTATGTTTGAGCATAGGTAATTTTATATAACTTATTGTACAGCTTTTATTGTGATTTTACTAAACTTTTATATTTAGAGTTTCAGAAACCTTTGATTGCTAGCTTTGTTGATTTCAAAAAGGCTTTTGACTCTGTTGATCGTCATAATTTGTGGTTGATTGTGAGATCATATAGTATGCCAGACAAGTTAGTTATAATAATGAAAGCTCTCTATAATAACACTGAGCCGTGTGTGAGAGTTGGTAAGGCTTGTAGCAATTGGTTTAACATTACTTCTGGTGTTCGACAAGGGTGCATTTTGTCTCCTTTTCTCTTTGGTTATTGATTATGTTATGCGAAATTCACTTCAATAGAAAGATTTTAGCCTTAAATGGGCTGGAGATATGAAAATTTCTGACTTAGATTATACTGATGATTTAGCCCTTTTGGCAAATGATGTTAATGAGATAAAATCTTTCATTAGGGCTGTTAATGAAACTGGTAGTAGAGTAGGTTTGGTTATAAACAGAGAGAAAACTAAAATGATGAAAATTGGTCAGGCAGGCTGTGATTCGGTTAATCTGAATGAATGCAGTCTTGAACAGGTGTCACAGTTTAATTGGCTTGGGAGCTATGTAACATACTGATGATGTGCGGCATGAGATTAACAAACGAATAGGGATTGCTGCCGGGACTTTTAAGAATCTATGGAGTGTGGAGAAATAGGCATATACACCTAAAGACTAAAATTAGACTGTATAATAGTTTGGTTCTTTCTAGGGTTAGTTAGGTAGTGAAACTTGGATACTTTGTAAACAAAATAGCAGGAAACTAGATGCTTTTGATTCTAGATGCTTACGTAGTGTCATGGGTATTAGGTTTAACTTTGTAACTAATGATGATGGTTAGGCAAAGGAGTCTGCAACCTCCTTTAAGCAGCATATAGTGCAGCGAGAGAGACTTCACTGGTTTGGCCATGTTGCCATTATGGATATTTTTATGGTTATGAACAGTGTGCCTAAAGGCCTCAGAAAGTAGGGAAGACCTAGGATGCGGTGGGCAGACAATGTCAAACAAGACCTTGTTAGAATTGGTGTGCAGTGGCCGAATGCAGAAGATATAGCTCAGGACAGACATGCTTGGAGAACTAAATTGCTCAGTCTGGTTGGACCTCCATAGCACATGGCTGCTTGATGATGAAGATGTCACGATAGTCAAGAAATGGTTGGTCAGACCATGAAAACTGACGGAAAGGGATCAAAGAGCTCTGAAATGTGTGGTACGTTCTCCTTGTCATTCATCTACTGTTACCATTATCAAAATGTTTCAAGAATTCACAGGTGTTAGTGTTTGCAGTAGGACGATTCTTACGTAGCTACATAAGTTGAATTTCCGTGGCTGAGCAGCTGCATACAAACCACTGATAACTCCTAAACGTGCACAACAACATCTAACCTGGTGCAAAGCTTTCGGAATTCGTCGCTGGACCAATGGAAACTAATTTTATGGAGCAACGAATCACATTTCACACTATTCCGATCCAATGGTCTCTGCTGGTTATGGCGAATGCTTGGTGAATGTCTGTGATGTTTGATGGTGGTAGTGTGATGGTTTGGATCTGCATATCGTGGCATGGACATGGACCATTGGTTCCTATAGCTGGTAGCATGAATGCCGAGATGTACGTGGGCATTCTAGACAATTCTGCATTACCTACTCTGTTCCAGTACTATGGAGAGGGACCATTCATCTATCGACATGATAATGCACCATGTCATACTGCAAGGTCCATTCAGCAGTGGTTTCATAACTCAGGTGTGGGGAACATGCCCTGACCTGAATCCGGGGTGGGGGTGGCTCAGTCGGTAGCGCGCCAGGCTCGTAATCTGTAGTTCCCAGGTTCGAGTCCCAGCTGGGTCAGCGTTGAGATTTATCTCCGCAAAATTCCCCGCCCTGCCCACGGTCAGTAGGGGACACCGATAGGCTTGGAAAGGCCGCCGTCCGTCGGATGGGACGTTAAGCCGTGGCCCCGTGTGCAGGAGAGCCATACTCTGTGCACGTTAAAGAACACGCTGGATGGCCTTGACGGGAGGCTACCATCTGTCTCCCAACAGCTGTTCCAGTGGGTCCCCTCCCCCAACCTTCTCTGAGCCTTCGGGGTCCATGTGACCTGGCCATTTAGCCCATGGTGTGCAAAAAAGTGCCGCTCAGAGGTAAAACAACCCAACCCAACCCTGACCTGAATCCAGTAGAGGTTCTTTGGGATGAACTCAAACATCGGTTGCGAGCCTTACCAACACGTCCCACTTCCCTGTTGACACTAACTACCATGTTGGAGGATGAATGGTGCAAAATACCAGCCACATGTTATCAAAAACTGATTAAAGGTATGCCCAAAAGAATGCAGAGTGTAATTGTGGCCAAAGGTGGGCCAACACCCTACTGAAATTTCAATAAATGCAACGTTTTGTCAAACATTCTGGTGTCCAGTGACTTCTTTCAACGTAGTGTATATAACCTTTGTTCTGGTGTTGTATTACTTGGGGTTATGGTATGGAAGGGAAACCCAAGTAATACAACACCAGAACAAAGGTAACTTTGTTCTTGTAGAAAGTATAATTTGTCATATTGGAGCTTGTGGGAGATGAGTGACTAGTGATTTTTTTTTTTCAATGATGAACTTTCATTGTACTTTTTGAGCTTTGAAAGACTTTTCTCTTCCAGATGGCATGTAACTTATGATCTCATATGAAAGGAAGTTGTACTCTATTTTTAATGCTGAATATAGGAGCCTTTATATTTATTTCTAGTAGCTGTTCACACTCGCACAGTTCTATACATTGGGTCTTCATTTTGCATCAAGTTGCTTTGAGATTCAGGACATAATCCTGAATCTTAGGGTTTACATCTTATTAGTCTTGCAACATAAACTATTTTGTGGTATAATCTAACTTTGATTCAACAGCAAAGGTCATTTACTAAATTAGATAGTTATTGAGCTTATCTGAAATAGTTTTGGGAACTGTTTGCAATCATGTTTTATCTTGTTTTGAATATATTAAGTCGTAACCATAATAGTAGACAAAATGATGTGTTGATAATAGGAATACAAGATACATGATATTGGAGTCATACTTGAAAGACACAACACATATTCTAATGCTCTCTTTAGTGTGTATTTAAACACACCTAATATTAATCATGTAATGAAAATTAAGTAATCTAATGTAAACTAAATATATTTCAAACTTTTCTGTGAATGTTATGTTCTTATGTAATATTTGTTATAATGATAATACTATTCTTAAACATAAACTTAAATGCTGCATTAATGTTAAAAATTTTTTTCAGATGTTGGATTTCTTACTGGAGGCAATAGTTCTATACAGTACCTGGTATTGCAAATTCACTATGCAAATCCTTTGCCAGGTAAGTAAAATAAGAGAGATAAGCACCTGCTTAAAATTGAAATATTTTGAAATATGGAAAAACATATTACATAAAAATTAATCTGTTTTAGGAAATATTACAAATCCAATGCATAATGGCTCATTTTTCTAAAGCTTAATTATTAGCATTCTGCATGTAAAGTCTCTTGCTACCCAAGGAACCTATTATGCCTTTGCTAAATAGCATAAACTTTTTTTGTGTGTGTGTGTTTGTGCTTTTATGGTGTGCAAAACTCATGATCTGTTTACATTTGGAATAAAGCAGTCACATAGTATACAATAACTCATAAATATGCTGCCATAAATCTCCCAGACCATAATTATCACACACCCCTCCCAAAATAAAAATAAACTATCTAATTTGTATTTTGGAATTGCAAAAGAATGTTAAATTATATGAAATGAACACAAAGTTAGCATTTCAAGAAATGATATCTTTGTGGTTGTAGTGAAAAGCACAATAGTACAGTCTTTTCTAAAGAATCTGCTATTGGTCATGCACATCCAGTCCAAGAGAACTGTCAAAACAGATTTGCCCATAGAAACTCCTGTTGTAGTCCAAAAAGTACTGGGGCGGGTGTGGCTCAGTCGGTAGCGCACCAGGCTCGTAATCTGTAGTTCCCAGGTTCGAGTCCCAGCTGGGTCAGCGTTGAGATTTATCTCTGCAAAATTCCCCACACTGCCCACGGTCAGTAGGGGACACCGATGGGCTTGGAAAGGCCGCCGTCCGTCGGATGGGACGTTAAGCCGTGGCCCTGTGTACGGGAGAGCCATACCCTGTGCACATTAAAGAACACACTGGATGGCCTTGACGGGAGGCTACCATCTGTCTCCCAACAGCTGTTCCAGTGGGTCCCCTCCCCCAACCTTCTCTGAGCCTTCAGGGTCCATGTGACCTGGCCATTTAGCCCATGGTGTGCAAAAAAGTGCCGCTCAGAGGTAAAACAACCCAACCCAAAAAGTACTAGTTTTACTTCGCCCAGGAAAATTCTAATTCAGGACTAACAATCTCTCTGTGCCATTGTTGGCTATCCACAAACTAAATCACCTAATATATATATCTATCTACTGCATAGTCATTTAACCCTTACAGTGTTGGGTTTCTGAAACTGAACTCGCTGTGGTTGCTGGATTTATTTTAAAGTGTTTTCAGAAAATAAAATAAACAACTTTAGAACCTCATCCTGAAGTAACTAATGAACAGATATATGTCATGTTATATACCAAAAAAAAGAGTATTTAATTGTGCTTAATAAAATGACAAAAATTTTGAAGAAAAAAAATATGTTAAATTTTTATAAATTTTTTTTAAACACTGCAAAATTTTACTGTATTTTTTCCAATTTATCTTTAGTAAAATTTGAAAAATATATTGTTTTTTCTGTTTTAATCTTTCATTTATTTCGTTTTTTCTAAATTATTTATTCATGCTATAATTAATATTCTTAGACTTTTAACAATCTGCAAATTCTAAGCCTAAGTAAAGCAGTGATATAAAAAATAATTTTGCTTTGAAAACTAGATAATTTAAATAAGAAATGAAAAATATATCAGGAAAGTGATAAAGAAATATGAAAAAAATTTAAAAAAATGCTTCAAAGCATTTAAAATTTAATTTGATGCACTGAATTTGAGAATGAGTCTCTTTATTATGAAGCTGCATAACTGCTACGAAAAAGTTTAATTCTAAAATTCCAGCAGAAATTTTGGATAAAAATCGCAATTTCCTGACCATAATTGTTTATATGCTTTAAATGCAATTGAAAATATTGATAAATAAAGTCCTACCATTTTAAAAAAACGCTGATTAATCCTAATGCTTATTCTGATTGCCCCTATTATAGATTGCTAGCAGGTTGACTTTTGATCATTTCTAATTAATTATTGTTTATAATTGCAGTATCCATTTGAGAAGCAATAAAAAATAATCTTGCGAAGCATTAAAGTAAATAAAAAGTCTTTGAAATCGAAATTCTGCTAAAATATTGATCGAAAGCCGATGTGCATAGTTCCCGGTA
The DNA here is from genome assembly GCA_038380435.1 of Ryuthela nishihirai. NCBI lineage: Eukaryota > Metazoa > Arthropoda > Arachnida > Araneae > Heptathelidae > Ryuthela > Ryuthela nishihirai. The sequence goes on along the minus strand of JAWZYU010000008.1, from coordinate 74,917,877 downwards.
GTAAAATAATCAATATACTTATGTTAAAAGTTTAGAAAGCATTACAACTCTAGTAGAGCTGTAAATAGCAGAAAAGAGTGAGAAACACAATTAATCAATAATTTAAGCATGGTCTGGCAGATTTTTTTTTCACAATTTTGTACTATGGGAGTGAAGCTTCGGTCTCTGACCACCAGAATGGGAAATATGAAAGCAATCCTTTGGGTTGTGACACGGTAATGGTTAATAAACTGTTTATGCAATCTGTACAAGCAGTTTATGTACTCAGTTTAATATGTACTCGATTGTCTCAACTTAAACTTACTTCCATGTGTGTAACTTTTATTATTATGTTACTAAATTTCAAATAACCATAATTTTACATATAATTAAGCATAAGATGATTTCCTTTGAACTGTTTTCTAGGACTGCAGTTTTTACATATCAGATTCGGTAAATCATTAAATTTGGAACTCATGAAATAATCAGCTGAAAAAAATTGGTTTTGCCATGAGTGGGATTTGAATTCATGTTTCCTGGACACATGCCAGTTTTGCTAACTACTACACCATCCTTGGCTAGCATTTTTTTTCAACTGATATAAACTTTCTGGATTTTTTATTTAATTCACGTTGGGGTGGGGGTGGCTCAGTCGGTAGCACGCCAGGCTTGTAATCTGCAATTCCCAGGTTCGAGTCCCAGCTGCTGAGTCAGCGTTGAGATTTATCTCTGCAAAACTCCCTGCCCTGCCCACAGTCAGTATGGGATACCGATGGGCTTCAAAAGGCCACCATCCGTCGGATAGGACATTAAGCCATGGCCCTTGTATGGGAGAGCCATACCCTGTGCACATTAAAAGAACACACTGGACAGCCTTGACAGGAGGCTACCATCTGTCTCCCAACAGCTGTTCCTGTGGGTCCCCTCCCCTAACCTTCTCTGAGTCTTCGGGGTCCATGTGACATGGCCATTTAGCCCATGATGTGCAAAAAACAACCCAACCCTTATTTGATTCACACAATGGTGCCATATATCCATGAAGTGGGCAACTGTGTTGCCTCATAGATAGAATTTTAATATTTGTGACTCACGCTCATGTCGTTATGAGGCAACACAGTTGTCCACTTCCCGGTTAGATGGCACCACTGTGTGAATCAAATAAAAAATCTGGAAAGTTTATATGCACATCAGCTGAAGAAAAAACATTAGCCGATGATTATAGTTGTTAGCATAACTGACATATTTCCAGGAGACTTGGTTTAAAATCCCACTCATGGCAAAACCAGTTTTTTTTTTCAGCTTATTTTGTGCATTCCATGTCTACAGGACATATCCTGTGATACTTTACTACTGAATCAAATCTGGATTCTTTCATTTCATGCTTTTTTTTTCCTTTGAACACAGAGTTAACACTGTTGCATTTGGGATTACAAAGTATGGTAGTTTTTGAACCTAAGTGGGAAATAGTTAAAATGTAGAAAAATAATAAAATAACAATTTAAATGTTAAAATAGTTAAAATAGATTTAGAAATCCTTTAATATTGCCTTCGTTTTTTTTTTCTCTGCTGCTGTTCAAAGAGTATTTCAGCTATTAGAAATGTAATACAGTAGATACTCACATCCGAAAAGTACTACGAATACTGAAAGAAGGAATCAATAAATATAAGAGATTTTGCTTTGTATCTATCAAAGAAAGATTAGAGTAGTCACATTCTTTTGTATTCACAGTGATCTGAATACCAATATATTGATAGTGATCTGAGTACCAATGTGATACTGAAAACCAAATATTCACAGTGATGTAATATTTGGTTTATATTAAAGCAATTATCTTAACTGTATTCTGTTAATACTGGGTGTAGGGGGAAAATTGTCTTGATTCAGGTAGGATCCAAACCCACCACCTCCTGATAGCATCCAAATGGAATATAAACAGAGAATTATCAGATATTTTAAATTTAATTCATCACTATCATCCTCAAGCAACCATGGGTGAAGATGAGTCCTGAGCTACATCTGCTGCTTCTCAAGCAGCAGATGGTTCATCACACCAATCTGGTTCATCACACCAATTCTAACAAAGTCTTGTTTGACATTGTCTGCCCATGCCTGTTTCTCCATATATTCTTAAAAGTCCCAGCAGCAATTGCTATTCATCTGTTAATCTCATGCCACACATCACCAGTATCTGTACATAACTCCCAAGATAATTAAACTGTGACACCTACTCAAGACTGCAACCATTCAGTTTAACTGAATCACAGCCTTACTGACTAATTATCATCACTTTAGTTTTCTCTCTGTTTATAACCAAACCTACTCTACTACCAGTTTCATCAACAGCTCGAATGAAAGAGTTCATCTCATCAACATCATTTGCCAAAAGGGCTAAATCATCAGCATAATCTAAGTCAGAAATTTTCGTTTCTCCAGCCCATTTAAGGCCAAAATCTTTCCATTGAAGTGAATTTCGCATAACATAATCAATAACCAAACTAAAGAGAAAAGGAGACAAAATGCATCCTTGTCGAACACCAGAAGTAATGCGAAACCAATTGCTACAAGCCTTACCAACTTTCACACATGACTCAGTGTTGTTATGGAGAGATTATGCTAAGTATTACATTATGTTAACTAACTTGTCTGGTATGCCATACGATCTCACAATCAACCACAAATTATGGCAATCAACAGAGTCAAAAGCCTTTTTGAAATCAGCAAAACTAGTAACTAAAGATTATTGAAGTTATATACATTTCTCAAGAATATGCTTGAGTGAAAATACTGACCACTTCTGAATCCACATTGCTCATCACACAAATGCCCATCAACCAGATTTCTAATTCTATTAAACACAACCATGAAAAGAACCTTACCTGGAACAGAAAGTAGGCTGATATCACAATAGTTATCACAAGAAATGCGATCACCTTTTTTAAAAATAGGGATAATAATAATAGCTCTCTTAATATCCTTAGCAACCATGCCTTTATCATAAAAGATATTCAAAATTTCAATCATCCATGAGGTAACCTAAACGTTCCCAGCTCTAAGCATTTCAAAAGCAATTTCATCTACACCTGGGGATTTATGTAGTTTAAATTTAGAAATAACCAGAATAACTTTGGACTGTGTTATAGAGCCAACATTAAAGCCAGTAATGCATCTATCATCATTACAAACAATGGGAGTAGAACTAACCACATGTTTAGAACATCACTGAAATGCTCAGCCCACCTAGCCATGACAGAATCCTCATCTTCTATCGCTTTACCTTGCTTAATCTTCAATCCCTGTATACCTGTCTGTTTTCTACCACACGAAACATTAACTATCTAGTACAGCTCTCTGCTGTTGTACTGTCTAGCTGCTTCCTCGGCTTTGTCAGCCAACACATCAAGCCAAAGATTCTTATCAGCAGTTAACTTATCTTTTGCACATTTATTAAGCTCTATTTAATGCTTTCTATTAGGACTAGTAGGGTATTGATTAAGGACATTCCTGCAGTTATTTCTTTCTGAAATAAACCCAAGTGCCTTATCACTCAATAATTTTGCCTCTGTTGCTCTTTTTTTTTCCTAAACGAGTACTGTTAATTTCAAGCTTTAACTATAACTGGGTCTTTTGGAGATTCAGAATTAAAGGTAAATTTTTTAACCTTAGCACAACACTTCTTAAATTTAAGTTGCAAGACACTTTTATCAAGGTAATGATTAGATCCAATTTCAGCTCCCCTACATAACCTGGCATTCCTAACAGAACTAGCCCATTTGCTGTTAATATATAATCAATCATATTCTTATGCAACCCATCTGGTAAAACCCATGTGTACTTACGTATGTCATGGTGTTTGTAATAATTGTTAGTTATTCTCAAATTATTAAGTTTACTTACCTGTAGGAGGCATTGCCCATTGCAGCTACCAATACCAAAAGGGCCTATCACCCTTCCCCAAAAATCAGAATCAGCATTAACCTTGTCATTGAAGTCACCTAGAACAAGGGTAACATCTCCTTTATTGACAGAATTCAAAATATCCTGTAGTTTTCCGTAAAACCTAATCCTTCTCATTCTTAGTGTGAGCATAACAACAGTAACATTCAAGTCTTGAATGCTTTGCTGAAATTTAGCTGTAAGAAACCTTTTATTAATGTATTTATATCCTAGAAGAGCATCACTAGCATGTCTACTGAGAAGCAAACCTATACCTTGGAGATGCTTATTATCTTCCCTCCCTGAAAAGAGAAATTTAAAATTATTTTTAAGAGTCTACCTGTCCATCTGGTCTCTTGCAAGCCTAGAATATCAAGATTATAATGGTGGAATTCTTGTGTGAGGACATCAAGAGAATAAGCTCTGTGCAGAGTCCTCACATTCCAACTATCTATGGAGAGAAAATGGTTAGTGGGATGTTTAAAGAAACTATGTTATTGAGAGTGGGAATGCCAACAATATCAAACAGCCCCCTAATTGATGGTGTGTAGTCCCCTTAGTAGTGAGGGAATGGGGCAAAAACCCATTCCCTCACTACTAAAGGCTAAAGCCATCTACACTGGGAGACTTCCTCCAATGTAAAATTTGACGATGCCCATAGATGCACGAGTTCAGGTGCCTGCGATGACCTCTGCTCAGGATTATCCACCAGCTGATAAAACATATCCTTTGAATCTATTCTCTTGGAGCTTTCAACATATAAACAAATAGATTATTTTGCTAAAATTAAGTGTAAAAATTAGTTTCTTATGTGTGTTTTTTTCTTCAAATCAGTTTTTCGCCCAGAAGAAATCAACCCTAATAAATAATAACAGAGTTCTACGGTGAAACCTTAGTTTGCAAAACAGATTTAGTGATTTGGTTTTATTTCATTACCAAAATCTTAAAGGGTAAAAATGAATAAAACCTGTTAGATGAGATGAACTTGGCCCTTTATGTTTAGGATAATTTGCCTAATATTAATGTGATTGTTCACAAATGATAGGGAATATTTTGATCTTCGTAATGATCTTTAAATGACCTCATTTTTTCTCAGTTAAAAAGTTGAAGATAATGCAACAATGGTACAATGTAACGCTCCAAAGAAATGAATTACTTTTAAAGTTTGGACCCTTTGTCTGATCCAATTATTTTTATGCTCTGGATAGCAGCGAGCGTTAATGAGTAAGAATTCAAAAATATTAAATGATTGTCAAAATGTAAAGATAATTTTAATCAAACAATTAATGTTTTGCTCAAGAGAAAAAATTAGTAAAGATTCAAAAAGGTTTAAATAACAAAAAATTTATTTCCAAAAAACACTCACCAAAACTTCAATGAAGAAGATACATCATTTCTCAACTCTGACTATACACACTGCACTAACTGTGCTACTCACTACTCTGTGCTTCTCTCTGTGCTCCTGTCTGAACTTCTGAGCTACTGCTCTGGCTACTGTGACAACATGTCACCGGTTATAACAAGAGGCTTACAGTGTCCACACGTGTCATGTTGCACTCCGGGAAAGACATTTGCATAAATTGACGAGCGACGCAAGCTATGATGCAAGAGGAGGCGTGTCCTTGTGCATGCGCTTTGAGTTAGGAGTTGTTGAGAGTTAGGAGTTGCGCATGCGCAACTCCTAACTCTTGGAAACAAGCACTGTGATACCAAAAAGGAAATAAAAAATCCCCAAAATGATAAATATAATGTAAATTAAGCAAAACTGGTTAAGGTAAAGTGAATGAGGGGGCATCACAACAAAGAGTCTGGATTTGAGTCTCATAAGAAATGGATAGATATTTGTTTTTTGGATATATGTTGCCTTTTTGTTTGGGGTCACAAATCTCAACAGTGTATTATGCTGACCTTAATCTATGATGGCTTCCTGTCAGAGCTCAATGGTAAGTTACTGCTTGAGGAAATTTTTATTTTTAAGTTGCATTCTATGTTGACAATATTTTTATTTCATAATATTTAAGAGTAATTTTAAGAAAATTCTGAAAATTTTGAATTTATTTTGTTTTTTAACGAAAATAAAATGTAATTGGTCTATGTGACCTATTGTTTATGTAGATGAATTTTTTTACAGCCATATGCAGGGTAGACAATTCAGGTGGTCACCTGGGTTGGAGGGCTTTGAATTTTTTATTTTGACATACACTGAAAGGACAATTTATTATATACACCCACCTAATGACGTGTGAGTCCACCTTTCACCCTCACAACAGCAGCAGCACATCATGGCATGAACTCTACCATGTGTTGGAAACATTTGGGTGATATTGTAGCCCAATTCCAGGTCAAAGTCTGTAAATCACTGAGAGTTGCCACTGGTGGGTTTCAGCTCAAATGCATCGCTCCACTACATCCTACAAATGCTCAATAGGGTCAAATTTGGAAAGTGAGAGGGCCATTCGAGGATTGTGAACTCAATGGAATGCTTTTCCAACCAGTTCTTCACCAAATGGGAGCAATGAGATGGTGCTGTCTTGTTGAAAGAAGGCATCGTGATGTGGGAAATGGATACCCATGAATGTGTGTAGGTGATCAGCAAGTATCTCAACATAACTTTGTGTGATGATGCTAGACTCACTAGATACAAGAGGCCCCAAGGTGGCCCATATAAACATGACCTAGAACATTACACCTCCTCCACCAGCATATAACATCCTGACTTGACAGTTGAAGTCCATCACTTCATGTGGTCTATGCTGCACATGCAACCTCCTATTAGCTTGTTGTAGTTGCAACCTCAATTCATCAGCCAAGCTGCCCATTTCCAGTCTTCCATGGTCCATTGACGATATTCTTTTACCCACTGCAGCCTCTTAACCCTGTGACAACAAGAGTGATTGATGTGCTCAGTTGTACCATTGTGCATTGAATGGTCTTCACAAGCCTTCATAATTTCCCATCATTTAATACTGACATTATTTTCTGCATTGTGACCCTCTGCTCTGACATTATGATACAGGAGAGGTGGCACTCACCTTGAACATCAACAAACTGGTTATAACCACATTTTTCTCAGTGGCTGGTTTTGATGTAGTCTTGGTACACACATCTGACAGTCGCATGCCGAAATTCCAGATGTTCTGCAGTTGCTGATGTGGAGTACTCCATCTTCCTGGCACCCATTATCTTCCCATGATTGAACTCTTTCAGATTATGTTTACCCATCATAACAGTCATGGGTACAGTATACAGCAGATAGGTATCTGACCTATTTATAGCCTGCAAGGAATTTGGGCAGGTTTGTGGATGGGTGCAGTGCATATAATAAATTGTGCTTTCAGTGTATGATATAAATGATTATTCAGTAAATCTAAACTTCAAATGTATCAGATTTTGTGACACAGATAATCATTGATGCAAATCATGTATAGCAAAATATATTCTACAGATATATATATCAGGCAAAAGAAAATTGTATTTGTGAGTGCTCTCTCTCTATATGGCACCATTTGATATTAGGGATCAGTCTTGGCCATGAGGATTGATTTACAAATATTATTTGGGATATTTTTTAGTTCCAATCCTTTGCTGATCACCACCAATGTTAAATTTGTAATGTGAAAAGTAATAATTCTCGAACTTTTTATTTAATTAAGCAACATCATTGATACAGTGAAATGTCAGAATAACTAAATTGAATGAGTGACCAAAATATATTGGTTATTCTGAAATGCAATAAAAAAATCTCTGATAGTTACACACTGCAAAATAATCATTATGAGGGAAATGTACTGTGTATTAGAGTTTATTTTTAAAAAGTCAGTAATTTTTTTAATTATCTGTTCCAACAGTTCTGTGAAACTCTCCTTGAATTCTTAAGTGATTTTGCAACCCTGCAACACATTGTCCAAAATATATTTCTGTGCCATTACAAAACTGTGAAGACTTCACACCATATTGGCTGCTAATAATGAAACTAACTAATTAATGAACATAAGTAAACAATAAATATAATGAACAAATATAACAGTAACCTAAATTTAATGAACAAAAACAAAGTGTCTGGGGGGCGGGGGTGGCTCAGTCGGTAGCGCGCCAGGCTCGTAATCTGTAGTTCCCAGGTTCGAGTCCCAGCTGGGTCAGCGTTGAGATTTATCTCCGCAAAATTCCCCGTCCTGCCCACGGTCAGTAGGGGACACCGATGGGCTTGGAAAGTCCGTCGGATGGGACGTTAAGCCGTGGCCTCGTGTGCGGGAGAGCCATACCCTGTGCACGTTAAAGAACACGCTGGATGGCCTTGACGGGAGGCTATCATCTGTCTCCCAACAGCTGTTCCAGTGGGTCCCCTCCCCCAACCTTCTCTGAGCCATCGGGGTCCATGTGACCTGGCCATTTAGCCCATGGTGTGCAAAAAAGTGCCGCTCAGAGGTAAAACAACCCAACCCAACAAAGTGTCTGGATTAGAACTGCTTCACAAGAACTTTTTTGCTGAGATAATCATAATCTGCAATACAATCAGAATCTCATATATCTCCATTTTGAAAATACCCTTTTATGCCAGGACAATGTAGCGATGCCATTTTAAAGCATTATACTAGCACATGTAGAGAGCATCCTTGTCATCGCCCCTTGCAATCCTCCCCTCCCTCTGCCATCATCACCACCACCAGATCAAGCCTTGTAGAGATACATAGTAGATTGTTAGGGGTCAGAACAAATTTTGTTTTTCTGCCATTTGTTATATTGATATTTTACTATTATGGATTTTTTTTTTGCAAAATATATAAATATCATATTGTATTTGTTAGATGGCGTTACTGATAACAGTGGACTTAAGCTTCATATGACTACAGAAAGGTAAGCAAATCTGTTGCATATATGTAAAGCTATTGGTATATAGTACATAAATAATTCTAACAGGAGCAGAGTGAATGAAACATTAATGATGATGTTTCATTGTCAGTTGCATCATATAAATATAATTTCAGCAATTTCAATTTTGTGAAAAATTATCTTTGGGTTCTACTATTGGTGATGAATGCTTGTGTGAACTTTTATTCCTCATAATTAACCAGTTTGAAACAATAGATATATTGCAAGAACCATTATTTCTGCAATTCATTTAATAACTATTGCTATCATTACCTCAAATATTGATATACTTGCAGTGTTGCATCTGCAAGAAACTTTATTGATACATAGAATTTTTTGATGTTTTGAGGTCTCTGAGAGCAATCTTATTGGAATTAAATCGAGCTGGTTCCTTTTCACGTTTTTTTTTTACACAACATCTGATAATTAATCCATAGAAAATAATAAACTTTTTATGCCTGAATTCTTTCGTTCAATTAAAGATCTTTTAATATTGCTTAGATGTTTTTAAACCTTATGCTGCCATGACCTTAAAAACCCAGTTCAAGAAGCCTGCATATATGGCCATGGTAAACTCTGTCATTAGTATCATAAAAAAATAAAAATTTTGAAAAAATATTAAAGTTTGAAGTAACTTTTTCATTTATATGTATATTTAAATCTGAAAAAATTACAGAGCTCCAAAATAATGCGTTTTTTTTTTATTCCTCAATTTGATGTATCAGAAAATAAAAGTTTTCTCTAGCTCAAACTACCATTATCACAGTACAAGAGACTAGATTGCCACTGGCTAAGCTTACTATTGTATCACTCCTTCAATAGCTGACAGAGATCTCCAGTAAGTGAATTTAGTTGTTTACTAAACATCTGACCATCTGTCTACTCAATAAAATGAAGTCAGATGCCAAGGGGATTTTTTTTTTATTGGAAGATTTCAGTGATTGGCATGAAAATGCAGTCACATACAATTTTGCTTCATTTTAATATATTTTGCAATTAAAAAGTAGTGTTTCTAAATTATTTTAATCTATTATCAAATATATTTTATGAAAGGAATACAAAGATAAAAATCAATATTTCTTTGATCATGTGATCGACAGCATCATAGGAGCTTGATGTCAATCAGCAAACAGCTGGACTTGTTTTGAAAGTTTTAGTGTACACCTGTTTGCTGTATATAGATATTTATACTGCATTCAGAAAGTACTAAAGCATTTTTTGAAGTTTGCTTTGCTGATGAAATATAGTTTTTGAGGGATAAATAAGTATTTGCCAAATACTGCAATGGATATTTTCCCTAACATTGAACCAGAAAATCGTGAGTTTTTCCTAAATTATTTCTTGACTGTGATAGTGATTCACATCAATTGTGGCTTTTCTCAGATTGAAAAGGGGGATATTGGTTCTACTATTTCCAGAATTATTTACATTACTTCTCAAATATATACTGCAATTATAAAGAATAATTATTTGAAATAACTAAAAATTAAATCATTAGGCATGCATGACTTAAAATGGTAGGTAATTTAAGAGGCATCTGATTAGGACATTAACAAAAAATTTGATTTTTAAATAATAGGACTAAGTTTAGTACTATTTTTAATTAATCTGTAGTAATTTGATAACTAGCATTCAGAATTCGTAATTTTTAAGTCAAGTTTTTCTCATTATCGTAACATCGAACTTTTCCATAGTAGTCAGTATATAATGCAAATTGATCTCGAAGGGTTCAATCTCAATTTCAGTGGTTAAAATAAACTATATTTGCTTTTAAATATATTTTTTGTTTCTTCATAGCTCTTTATCCAGTTTTAATTACATATTTTCAGTTTTTTTTAATTTTCATGTTTTTGAAGCAAAATAAATTTTTATAACACTACTACCCTAGTTTTGTCAGTCAGTAAAAATCAGCACTGTACATTGTTTGTGTAAATGACCAAATAATTTTGAAAAAAAAGTAAATAAAAAATTTAAGTAATGAGAGAAATATGAAATATATATATAATAAAGTAATAAATACTTTGGAAAATATGGCAAAAAATTATATTTTTAAAAATTTTTACTGAATTTAAAAAGCAAAACAATGCAATAAAATGTTGCAATTTTATTAAAAAATGCTTATAAAATTTTATTTATCTGTCTTTTGCTTTAAATTTTCTTAACCCTACTTAATTTTTTTTCTTTTGGTATACAGGATGTCCCTAAATTCATGGCCCAAACATTAGGGGATGGTAGTACACACCAAACCCACCAATATTCGTCATAGAATATGCAGCCACAAATGCAGTGAGGAGTCAGAAATGAAGGACAGACACAGAGGTTTCCAGAGTGACATTTATTGGAGATCATTACAACAAATGCTCAAACATCCACCCACCAACATTGATACAGGCAGCACAACGACGTAGTAGTGATCGGCATACCTGCTCATAAACACCGGGCTTGTCGCGCACATCAGCTGCTGAAAATGCTGGGGTTTGACCGATGCAGCGCTTTAAGCTGTGCTCCTCGTCTGCACTCCCTACCAGCACCAGGCTGCATTTGCTGCTGCATATTCTATGATGAATATTGGTGGGTTCAGTGTGTGCTACCATTCCCTCACATTTGGGCCATGAATTCAGGGACACCCTGTATAATATGACCTATTTCTGTTGATTGTTTTTTTTTTTAATTCTAAATTTGACTTGTTTGTTTGACTGGTTACAGCTGGTGAAAAGCCTGGATGTTTTTAAAAGTATAGTATAGCAAAAAAAATCGACAAATGGAGTATTTTTTTTATTTAAGCAAAAATGTATTTTTTTCAATAAATTCTTATTTGCATTACCAGATGCATTTTTTTTACTATATGCCTCTATAAAATCATATTAAAGCAAAATTACTTATCTCTTTTCTTGAATATTTTATTTTCAGAAAAACCAGAATTAAATGCTGAGTAATTTGGCATACAACATGCCAAATTCCTTTCATTAGTTATATGGCAAAAAAATTCAAAAGTTAACTTTTTTTCTTGACTGAACACAGTTGAAAAACAGTCTGGCCACAGGGTGCCATTCAATTTTTCAGGCCTGGCATGGTTAAAGTAGCTTATGCAGTGCTTATTTTTAGTTTAAAAAAAATGCTTCTATTCATATCTCTATAATAAATTGTATAAAACACCTCTCACTCCTCTTTTCTTGCACCCCATCACCTCTCTCCTATTGAATTTGTGATAAACTTTTTAAAAAAACTGTTGAAATCAAAAATCAACACACTTATGTGTGCTTTTTTTCTTTGTTTTAAAGAATACATGAAAACATACCAAATTAGAGTTTTATAAAAAAAAATTCAAAATATTCATAAGTTCTTGTATGATGCTATGTCCCAATATTGTTCCTTGCTGTTGGTGTCTATGTGGAGTAACCATAGCTCTACATACTTTTAGGGTGAAAGCATGGGAGGATTTATCCAACAACAAAGATATTCTTAAGGTACTTATCAGGCAAAAGAGAATTGCACTTGACAGTACTTCTTACCTGGGGCACCATTTGCTCTAGGATTGGTTTTGTCCATGAGGGCTGATTTACAAGTATTTTTGTTTTTAAGAAACAATTGTTCTGAAATGGTTTTGGTCATTAACCAAGCTCTAGTTGAGCTGATGATGAGATTTATCTGTGAAAATCGTTGTTCACATTCCCTTAAAGAAATGGGAATAGTCTTTAGAGTGTTATAAATGCAGCAATTTTTTGGGGGCTATTTTATTGGTACATTTCTACGTTGAAACAGGTTAAAAAAATGGCTCAGGATGTAATTGTAACTTAGAAGTGGGAAAGCTAGCCAAAGCTCTTACTCGAATTCAAATTTAAAGATTATGAAGTATAATATACTGAACAGCAATCAAAGTATTCTCGTAAGCTACAAAGGGCATTCAAAAGGTTCTTGACTTGCATCTGCAGAACAAAAACCATTGCACTTACCTCAACAAAACTCTTACTGTCCTTTAAAATACTCCCTACCAGAATCTATGCAAAGATGCAGATGTCTATGCCAGTTCTGGAACATTTGGTGGTACTCCTGTTGGAGAATACTCCACAACTCTGAATGAACTCATTTTGCAAGGTCTTGCACCCTTGAAAAAGACTTCCCAGCAAGTTCCTTTTTAATTTTTATAAACAACCAAAAAGTGCATAATGCAAGATCAGGTAAATATGTAGGATGGAGTAGCTGTTGGATTTTTCCTGCTCCAGATAGGCCATAACTTGCCAGATTTTCATAACACTGGCATTGTCATGAAGAAGGAGAACCCTTCACATATATGTTGCACAATGCTCTCTTTCATTTGCTTAACCATTTTGGGCAAAACATTGTTGGTGTAGTATTCGTCATTTATAGTCCTTTTTTCAGGTAAGATGTCCATGGCTGCCACTCCTTGGGAATTGAAAAACCTATGAACATCCTCTTCCTTGAGCAAAAGTCTTGTTGGAGGAAATGGGGAAGCGATTCATCTTCTACAACCCAAACATAATTGTTGATCTTTCTTGGAGTTGTATAGTAATAAAATCACATTTCATCACCTGTTACAATGTCTGCTAACCGTTTGGAGCCACTATGTTCAAATAGGTCTGTAAATGGTAGCTAGGTAGTCACTGGAAGGAGAGCTATGCACCAATCCCCTGTGATGATGCATAGAACCGGCCAGGCCTAGCACCTAATGTCCAACCCCGCCTTCTCGTGGTGCAGACTGTTAGTATCTTTCAAAAGAGATACTCTCTTGTGGAAGTGAATGGAAGGGGAGGGCTGCCAGATTAGTGTGGCCTACTGATCTGGACAATTATGGCTACTCTTCTTTTTTTTTCTACCCTGCTGAGGAGTGGTCAACCGCACAGGGTCCTGGTGCTGACCATATAAACTCACTGGACTGGACAGATATATGGCTCTGAGCTTGATTATGGATCCTGATTTTGCTGCACTGGTGGACTTCTGTGGAGGGATAATCTTCCGCTGTGTTTTCTGTTTTGCTTGTGGGTTGACAGCCCCAAGTGAATAGATTCACAGGATATGTTTATCAGCTGGTGGATAATCCTGAGCAGAGGTCATTGCAGGCACCTGAACTCTTTGCTTCTATTGGCATCATCAAATTGTACATTGGAGGAAGTCTTCCAGTGTAGATGGCTTCAGCCTTTAGTGGTGGGGGAACAGGTCTTTGCCCCATGTCTGCGATTAGGGGGCTGTTTGATATTGTCAGCATTCCCTCTCTCAATCAACGTAGTTTCTTTAAACATCCCACTAACCATTTTCTCTCCATAGGTAGTTGGAATGTGAGGACTCTGCACAGAGCTAATTCTCTTGATGTCCTCACACAAGAATGCCACCATTATAATCTTGATATTCTCAGCTTGCAAGAGACCAGATGGACAGATAGACTCTTAAAAATAATCTTAAATTGCTCTTTTCAGGGAGAGACGATAATAAGCATCATTAAGGTGTAGGTCTGCTTCTCAGCAAACACCCTAGTGATGCTCTTCTAGGATATGAGTGCATTAATGAAATGTTTCTTACAGCGAAATTTCAGACAAGCATTAAAGTTTTAAATGTTATCTGCTGTTATGCCCCCACTGAGGATGACGATAGGTTTTGCAGACAATTTCAGGATATTTTTAATTCTGTCAAGAAAGGAGATATTACCCTTTTTCTAGGTGATAACCATTCAATGCCAAAGTTGGTACTGACTCTGAACTTTGGTGAGGGGTGAAGAGCCCTATTATTATTGGTAGCTGCAATGGGAAATGTCTCCTACAAATAAGTAAACTAAATGGTTTCAGAATAACAACATTTATTACAAACATCATGACATGCTTAAGTACACATGTTTCATGATATGGGCTGCATGAGAATATGATTGATTATATATTAATTTACAGCAAATGGACTAGTTCTGTTAGGAATACCAGTTCATGTAGGGGAGCTGAAATTGGATCTGACCATTACCTTGTTAAAAGTGTCTTGCACCTTAAACTTAAAAAGTGTTGTGCTAGGGTTAAAAATTTTACCTTTAATACTGAAGCTCTGAATGACCCAGTTATAGCTAAAGCTTACCATGATAGGTTACTTAGTCATTATGACAGTCATGGTTTTTTCCTTACTACTGAAGTTGAGGAAGAATGGAACCATTTTAAACAGGTTTTTTTGGAAACTAACAGTACTCTTTTATGGAAAAAGGAGCAGAGGGGGCAGAATTATTTGAGTAATAAGGCACTTGAGCTTATTTAAGAACTGCAGGAATGTCCTTAATCAATACCCTACTAGTCCTAATAGAAAGCATTACAGAGAGCTTAATAAATGTGTAAAGGATCAGTTAGCTGCTGATAAGAATCTTTGGCTGATGGCTTGACTGACAAAGCTGAGGAAGCAGTTAGACAGCACAATAGCAGAGAGCTGTACCAGATAGTTAAGGTTTTGTGTGGTAGAAAACGGACAGGTATACAGGGATTGAAGGATGAACAAGGTAAGGTTATGGAAGGTGTGGATTCTGTCATGGCTAGGTGGGCCTGAGCATAACAGTGATGTTCTAAACAATATGGCTAGTTCTATCCCATTGTTTGTAATGATGATAGATGCATTACTGGCATTAGTGTTGGCCCTATAACACAGTCTGAAGTTATTTTGTCTATTTCTAAACTTAAATTTCAGAAATCCCCAGGGATAGATGAAATTACTAAGGAAATGCTTAGAGCTGGGAATGTTTCGGTTGCCATTTGGATGACTGAAATTTTGAATATCTTTTATAATAAAGACATGGTTCCTAAGGATTTTACCAGAGCTATTATTATCTCTATTTTCAAAAAAGGTGATTGCAGTTCTTGTGATAACTATAGGGGTATTAGCCTACTCTCTATTCCAGGGAAAGTTCTTTGCATGATTGTGCTTAATAGAGTTAAGAATCTGGTTGACAGGCAATTGCGTTATGAACAATGCAGATTCAGAAGTGGTAGGGGATGTGTAGGTCAGATATTTTCACTTAGGCAGATTCTTGAGAAATGTTTAGAATTTAAGAAACCTGAAAATTTTTTCAGAAAGGCTTTCAATTCTGTTGATCTTCATAATTTGTGGTTGATTATGAGATTGTATGGCATACCAGACAAGTTAGTTAACATAATTAAAGCTCTGTATAAGAACACTGAGTTGTGTGTAAGAGTTGGTAAGGCTTGTAGCAATTTGTTTAGCATTGCTTCTGGTGTTTGACAAGGATGCATTTTGCCCCCTTTTCTCTTTACTTTGGTTATTTATTATATTATGAGAAATTCTTTACAAGGGAAAATTTTTGGCTTTAAATGGTCTACAAATTTCAAAATTTCTGATTTAGATTATGCAGACAATTTAGCCTTGTTGGCTAATGGTGTTGATGAGATGAATTCTTTCATTAAGGTTGTTGTTGAGTCTGGTAATAGAGATGGTTTGGTGATAAACAGAGATAAAACTAAAGTGATGAAAATTGGTCAGGCAGTTGGTGTTTCAGTTGCTCTGAATGGTTGCACCTTTGAGCAAGTGTCTCAGTTTAATTATCTTGGGAGTTACGTAACAGATACTGGTGATGTGCAGCATGAGATTAATAGGCAAATAGGGATTGCATCTAGGACTTTTAGGAATTTATGGAGAGAGTGGAGAAATAGGCATATACACCTAAAGAATAAAATTAGACTTTATAATAGTTTGGTTCTTTCTAGGGTTTGTTATGGTAGTGAAACTTGGATGCTTTATAAACAAGATAACAGGAAGCTGGATGCTTTTTATTCTAGATGCTTCTGCAATATCTTGAGCATTAGGTGGTTCAGTTTTGTAAGTAATGAAGTGGTTAGGCAAAGGAGTTGGCTTCTACTGCCATCGCAACTACGACAATGTCCTCTAAGCAGTATATTGTGCAGAGAAACACTCCGTTGGTTTTGCCATGTTTTCTATTATGGATAATTATAGATTAGTGAATAGGGTTATGAACAGTGTACCTAAGGGCCTCAGAAAGAAGGAGAGACCTAGGATGCAGTGAGCAGAAATGTCAAACGGGACCTTGTTAGAATTGGTGTGCAATGGTGAGACACAGCAGATATAGCTCAGGACATATATTCTTGGAGAACTAAATTGTGTGGTCTGGTTGGACCTCCATAGCCCATGGCTTCTTGAGGATGATGACGATTATGTTCAATCATTGCCAATATCTCCTTGCGTGAGTTGACACTAATCCTTTTCTTTAAAGTTCCCAAAGATCTGTGCCATTTTGGCACAGATCATTTGGAACTTTAAATGTAGGTGAATAATTGTTTCCAAACTGCCAATTGATACAATACATTAACATTTAAACTTATTACCTTAACTATGATGTGTGGGCTTTCCTTAACGAGTTAATGAACAACAGCAGTGATGGTTCTCTCGTTTGCCCTCTCCTTCAGTCTTCCTGCACAAGGCAGCTCGAAGAAGAAGGAAGCACTTCGAAGCTCTTCCATCCTTCTCTGAATTTGTGCATCCATCCCTTAAAGTGCCGTATGAACAGATATGATCCTTATATACTTGTGATAAATCAGCATGAATATTTCCCATTGTCCCCAAGCTGCAGTCTTGTGAAATTGTAGTCTTTCTCCATCTTTAGTAGGTTCCACAGCAACAACTCACAGGTTTCGCAAACCAAAGTTTATGCACCATCAATGAACAGAGAAATGATTATATGGCTTTTGTTTTTAACATGTTAACAAGTTTTAGACAGCTTTCAAACAAGTCATAGCTCATTAACTTTGGAGGAACGAATGCAAATCTACAGACAGATGTCAAGAACTTTTTGAATGCCCTTTGTGTTAATAAACATTTTTTCTTAAACTTTTATCTCTGCAAAATTCCCTGCCCTGCCCACGGTCAGTAGGGGACACTGATGGGCTTGGAAAAGTTGCCATCTGTCGGATGGGACATTAAGCCGTGGCCCCATGTGTGGGAGAGCCATACCCTGTGCATGTTAAAGAACACTCTGGATGGCCTTGATGGGAGGCTACCATCTGTCTCCCAACAGCTGTTCCAGTGGGTCCCCTCCCCCAACTTTCTCTGAGCCTTTGGGGTCCTTGTGACCTGGCCATTTAACCCATGGTGTGCAAAAAAGTGCTGCTCAGAGGTAAAACAACCCAACCCAATTCTTAAACTTTAGCTTCTCTTACTAGGAATATGAATGTAAACAGCAGCAATATTGCAGTCAACTGTGCATGAAATGGTATTTGTCATACAGATCTAGTCAGTATACCTTACAATAAAAAAAGTTGGAAGAGTTCTGAGCATCTGCTTATCAATATTAGTTTAATACCTGTTATGTGGAATAAATAGTGGAGCATGTGGCTCATTATGGGTTTTTCCTAATCTATGTGAAGCATCTGGCTCATTATGGGGGGTTTTTTTTCTTCTCTGTTCAACTAATAAAGTTATCCTAAATATACATCAAGACAGCAACTTGCCAAAAATATTCATAGGTTGCAAAATGTTTGAGTGTTTAGTGTATTAGAAATATCCTTCAATACAAATATAGATTGTTTTGTTGCAGGGCTCGGGTAACTAGACCTTAGGAGCTACATCATAGCATGTTTATATTACTTTGCATACTTTATTAAAAGCATGAATAGTCTTGCTGTTTATTTCCCCGTGAAGCACATCCCTCAGTCATTAGTTTCACCATGAGTGGGATTCGAACACACACTTCCCAGTTACATTCCAGTTACAACTAGGAAGCATAGATTTGAATCACATTCACTGTGAAACTAAATTTTTGCAGCTATTTCATTAGCCCCATTCTGCAGGGCATCTCCTGTGATACTCTACTACAACATACCTTTAATTTGGTTGAGAAAAAACAGCATATATGAGCACCTTCAAGTGACAATTAATTTAATATATGCTATATACACAGTTGTATCAGAATAATATGACCACCTACATAGTATATGGGGCGGGGGTGGCTCAGTCGGTAGCGCGCCAGGCTCGTAATCTGTAGTTCCCAGGTTCGAGTCCCAGCTGGGTCAGCGTTGAGATTTATCTCCGCAAAATTTCCCCACCCTGCCAACGGTCAGTAGGGGACACCGATGGGCTTGGAAAGGCCGCCGTCCGTCGGATGGGACGTTAAGCCATGGCCCCGTGTGCGGGAGAGCCATACCCTGTGCACGTTAAAGAACACACTGGATGGCCTTGACGGGAGGCTACCATCTGTCTCCCAACAGCTGTTCCAGTGGTTCCCTCCCCCAACCTTCTCTGAGCCTTCGGGGTCCTTGTGACCTGGCCATTTAGCCCATGGTGTGCAAAAAAGTGCCACTCAGAGGTAAAATATCCCAACCCAACCATAGTATATGTATGATAGGTGGTTTATTCTGATATGACTGTGTATATATATATATGCTAAATAATGCTTTTGTGTTATTTTTTTCCCCTTGTTTGTTTGCATATCTCAATCGGTTGCTTCTGTCTCGTAATCTGTAGTTCCCAGGTTCAAATTTCCACCAATGAGATTTTTCTCTGCTAAACATCATCTTGCCTTCTGTCAGAAAGGAGACACCAATGGACTTGGAAAGGTTACTTCCTGTCAGATGGAACAATAATCTGTGTGCAGAAGAGCCATACCTTGTGCATGTTAAAGAACATGCTATGCTAGATGGCATTGATGGGAAATTTCCATCTATCTCCTAGCAGCTGTCTAATGGGTCCTCTTCCCCCAACCTTCTCTGAATCCTCAGGGTACTTCTGACCTGGTCATTAGACCATTGTATTAAAAAAAAGTGCTTCTCAGGAGAAAAACAACCTATATATCTGGAAAGAAATTGAAAAATGTAATATAATTAAAAATGTAAAAAATGTTTAATCATTGTATTGTTCTGAATTTCTTCACAGGCAAACTTACATGACTGGCATCCATTTGCTTTTGGCAAGTTCAGCTGAGATTCCTCCAGATCAATCAAGTGAGTTTATAATATAGCAATCATTTCACCTCTGTAAAAGAAGTGCCCATTTACTTATTACAATAATTTTTATTGTGATAAAAATTATATATTAGAAAAGGAAAATAAATATATCAATTATAAAAAAATGAAAGAATATTGTTTTGTGTATATTTGGATTTTTTTTTCCTACTTTTGCAATTACTGTCATGTTGCTCATATGCGTAATTATAGATTAGTGAATAGGTTTATGAACAGTGTGCCTAAAGGCCTGAGAAAGAGGGAGACCTAGGATGCATTGGCCAGACAGTGTCAAACAGGACTTTGTTAGAATTAATGTATGGTGGCCAGATGTAGCCTAGGATAGATAGGTTTGGAGAACTAAACTGTACAATCATGTTGAACCTCTATAGCCGATGGCTGCTTGAGGATGATGATGATAATACTAGATTTTTTGGGTAGTTATGCATTCTGTGTGTGTATATTCAGTAATTTCTGATATATATTTTTCAAATTTTGTTTAAAGTTCATGTATTGTAAGAATTTTTAAAAAAATTGAAAACTACACAAATTTATGAATGAAACCTATTTTGTTGATAATTAATTATCAGGGACTGTTGTGTATATTAGGTTTGGGTGCAGATAGTAGAAAGAGGACAGGGGCACTTAATGAAGACGAAGAAAAGATATATACTGTTAATCTCTGAAGAGTTCTTAGATAAGCTAGATGGATAATTTTTTACTAGTTGAAATATGGTCATTAGGCTTCACATTTTCCCACTTTTGCTGTTGAGTTGGGATATCTCTACAGAGAACAACAATTCATGACTTATTTCTTGGTTTGTGGAAAGAATGTATATTTCTTTGTTTTCAGAGTTAAGTTGTTTTAACTCTGAGCAACATTTTTATTTCACACAATGATCTAAATGGCTGTGCGACAAGAACTCCAATGACTCGCAACTGGATATGGATCAGGATTCAATGAAGAGCTGTTAACTTGTGAGTTTCAGACATTCCCATTCCATGGCCTCTCTCCTATCAGTATCTGGCACAACACCAAAAGAAAAAAGGTATCTCCTCTACATCCAACTTCTTTCAGAACATTATCTGGTACTAAAAAATTCTTTGCACTGAATCTCGATTTACACTATGTCTTAACAAACTAGGGTCAGAATTCCCCCCATAAAACTCTGTCTTTTTCTAGTTCCATGAACTCCAGGTAGTGGCAGTGGGAACCATTGCTTTCCCTATGGCTCTTCCTTTGCACTGTTCTCTTTCAGCACTATTCATACCTGTGAAATGCTCTGTATTGCTTGTTTCAGTAACAGGAGTCACCATTTTCCCTTCCTCATTGTCTGATAGAATAATTAACTCTTCTGAAGTCAAGAGAGACATTGTCATAGCCTATTACTCCTTCTCTGTGTTTCCCTCAGCCCTTAAAGGCAGGTTCCTCTATTGCAAAGCCATTGCCACAGCAACCAGCCTACTACTTGTTTTGCTCAGAGCAACTTCCTGATGTGGTGATATCATAGGTGCATTTTTTTGGTTGCTTGGCTGTTTTGCTTCTCCTTCTTCTGCTATTATCTTCAAAAAGAAAAAACTATTAAGGTGTTGCAATGCATAGATGATTCTAAATATGTATAGGTGTATTTTACATTTAAATATAAATATTTAATATATATATTATCAAGTCTCTGCCTCATTCATGGTTCTCAATTAAAATCTACAGTAGTACCTGTATGTAGCATAAACTAGTCAGAGAAGTGCCATCACAAGCAAAAGAAGAGAGCAAACTATTTCATATACAATATATATTTATATATGATATATATTTTCATAAACAAAATGATGTCATACCAACCAGCCAGGAAAGGATAGAGCAGCCTATTTCTAAATCACACCTCTCTAAACTTCTGAAAGCTGATTTCACATTGAACAGGACAGTAAAGAAGGCATTCCATCCAACAGCACACTAAAAAAATGTATCTGTTTCTTTTAGGGGAAGCAATTACAAAAGCAGTGTTAAAAATTCAACCAGGATGCTTTTCTGGTAGTTCTGTTTTTGAAAGCAAATATTCTTTGTGAGGTTTTATTATTACATAATATAGTCAAGTCTGTAATCTGTAAATTCCTCTAATTCTGCTAGTCCTTGAGTTTGTTGTAGTTCCCATGAATCACTTTGGGATATTAAGATTTAAGTCATAAAGTTACATTTTATCGCACTGTATTAAATACGAACCTTTCAGTTATCTTTGACTCAAATATAAGTTAATCCATCATTTAAATGATATAGAATGAAATGTGATTTTAAATGCACTTCACAGAAAATAAGCAAAATTAAAGCCTTAAATATAAGCAGTAGATAATGTTATAAATAATGTAATATAAAAAGGAGGAGTAATAATAAAAAATAAAAAAATAAGTAAATATAAAAATTCATAAGTAAATTTAATTAACTATTTAATTTTTAAATTATTATTGTAAACTTACTCTTAAGTCCAAAATTTCCAGTGGCTAGGTAAAATTCTCAAAAATGATTGGTCTGGGAAAGCCTTAAATTTCAACTTTTGCCAAAATGTCCATATTAGCTTTATAGAGCTTGTTCTCTTTGGCCAAGTCACATTTGGTTTCAAAACTTTTTGTAGAGCCTTCCCTGAGCCTTTGGGGTCCTTGTGACCTGGTCATTTAGCCCATAATGTGTAAAAAGTGACACTTAGAAGTGAAACAACCCAATCCCACTTCCATGTTATTTAAATGAAAAGCCACATTCGAAGCTGTAAAAGCTTATTGTAAAAGTAAGCTTTTTTGTATAAAAATGTCATCACTTACTTGTGTATTTCCAAAAAAAAAATGTAATTACATAAGAATACAGGCAACAGACACTCCTATTTTTTCAATAAATTCTAACTTTTGTCTCACACACAGCTTTACTCTTTTTTTTTACATGTACCTTTGAAGCAATGATTGATTCAAATTTCAACTTTTTATTGTAAAATATCCCAAACAACAACACTCATAAAAGTCAAATTATGCAGTTGCAAGATGGTGCTTTACACACAGAAAGACACTTGGCTAAGTAAATTTCTGTGGATGTGAGACAATGCTTAGGTACAGAAAGAACGAAGATACTGCTGTACTGCAATGTTACAGACTAAGAATACCCAATGGGAAAGTACCAAATATTGTCTGGACTGATTCAGAAATAGCTGATTTCATCCATTGTTTCAGCAAAAGTCTATTATTGGTTGAAATGATTTGTCCATTAAATCCTAAATCCATTAATTTTGAGAATTTACTGTATTAATATTTAAACAGTTACCAAAACTGAAAAAACAAAAAAAATGATTATTCATGGCACCCAGTTATTCTTTGAACATAATGCCTTTAACGCTCATGGATATAATATATCTGAAAAATCCATAAAAATAATGACTTCAGTCTTTAAAAATAATGAAATTAGCCTAATAGCAAGAATTAGAACAAATTATGCATGTACTAATACCACAAATAAGTTACAACCACAGCTATACTTGTATCAAATTTAATCATGATGAGGTGGTCGTGTTTATAACCATTACCATAATCTAGGCATATTGCCTCCTGTGCAATATCCTGATTAAATCTATTCTATTTTTCTAAACCTTATATCATCTTTTACAAACAAAGGTGATGATGATCATCATCATCCTCAAGCAGCCATGGCTACAGAAGTCTAACCAGACCGTGCAATTTAGTTCTCCAAGCAAGTCTGTCCTGAGCTACATCTGGCCACTGCACACCAATTCTAACAAGGTCCTGTTTGACATTGCCCACGGCATCCTTCTTTCTGAGGCCTTTAGGCACACTGTTCATAACCCTATTCGCCAATCTATAATTATTCATACGGGCAACATGGCCAAGCCTACGGAGTCTCTCTCTGCACAATATGCTGCTTAAAGGAGGTTGCAAACTCCTTTGCCTAACCTCATCATTAGTTACAAAGTTGAACCACCTAATGCCCAAGATACTGCATAAGCATCTGGAATCAAAAGCATCTAGTTTTCTGTTATCTTGTTTACACAGTGTCCAAGTTTCGCTAAAGGTGGTGAAGGACAAGAAAATATATTATCAGTTCAAAACCTTAATGATTACTGCACAACGACAGTTGCTTTCAGATGTTATTCTTCATAGGTTACTGTTGTTAAGTTTCAACTTTTTGAAGCTGATACTATTTATAATGTCTCTGCAGCTGTGTTGCCAGTCTGGTTTAGTTTGTCCCATGCAATTAATTTCAAGCGTTCATCAGCTTATCTCCCATTGACTGTATAGATGTTATACTGAAGTGCTATGTCTTTTAGATCTTGCACACCTGAGTGTGCAAGATCTTTATAAAAGATGATATAAGGTTTAGAAAAATAGAATAGATTTAATCAAGATGTTGCACAGGAGGCACTAAGCCTAGATTGTGGTAAAGGTTGTAAAAATGACTGTCTCAAGATACAGCTAGATATTGTGAATGATTAAATTTGATAAATACGCTTTATTTAGATTTAAAAGTTCTACATCTCCTAATTGCAACATAAGTTCAACTCCACATACTCTTCAGCACATACACATTTAAATATCCCAAATACAACCAACAAAGAAATCTTTATTTTCATGAATTCAAAAAAAAAATACAATAATAATAATTATACCTTCAAATCCATCTTAGAACCTAAAAATCAATATCTTAAACCAATTTTCTACAAATGTTTAATCTCTTTCGTCAAAGATTATAAACTGACATCTTATAACTTTATAGATATTACTACACCTATAGTATCCAAACCTAGTTAGTATGACACTCATTAAAACTTCCTTCACAAAGAACAAAATACTATACCTCCACATGAAAATACATGAACTCACATTCATCAGCTCCTCACTTGAAGAAACATGAAAAGCACATGAAGATTCACAAACAAATATTTTTCTTCCTATAATAGGTATTCTCCTCTTTTCAATTATTACCTTGCTTACCTAAACATGGGAATCTCAAATGATTTAAATGAGTCAGAAGCATCAACTGCTGTTCCTGAACTCAGCAATGTGATATCAGTGATCAGTGATGAAAGCTAAAACACTTAGCAGCAGAAGTTTGTTATGCTCATTCAAAATATTTTTGTTCCAAATTGACAAAAACCTGAAAGAATCATTACATAAAACTTCTAAAATTATATTTATTATAGTAAATAACATATTTTATCAGTTATTATAGTAAATAACATATTTTAACAGTTATTATTATATTTTAATTAGCTTTCAAGATAGATGCTGCTAGTAATAAGGATTTAACTCTTCCATTGTCAATAACTCTGTAAATATTGAATGAACATTGTTGAGATTTGAAGAAATTTGAGTGAGAGCTTCAATTTATCTCCAGTGACATGTTTTCATAAAAAGTTTATTTTCAAAGTTAGAGAGCTTCAGATGTGTCTTTGCATGCAATTTAATGTGGAATTTTCTAAACACTTTTGAATTTTCTAAGTGTATTTCATCCAGGTTTTTGTGCCAGTATTCCAATTTTGCATATTTGATATTATTTCAAAACCATTATATTAAGTTTTACACACTAAGTAATTACCACTTTTGAGTCAATTCAAATTTTACAGGAAAAAGTGTCTTGAGCTGGGTGGGATACGAACCCACGACCTCCTGATAACATGTCAGGTGCTCTGGACCACTGAGCTACCGGCCGCCGATCCAGATCTCCTCTAATTGATGACATGAACATTTTCTACCTACAGTACATATTCCATTATGTAAAATGTAGGCACTGTTCAGGCAATCTAGTCACAAGTGGCAGATAAATGTCATGTAGATGGAAAGTATATATTACAAGTATGAATGAATGAATGAATACCCCCTCAAGCAGCTGCTTGACACAGAGGTCTGACAGGAGCTTGTCAGTTTATATGCCATAATAGAAGGTCTGTGAGGATGGCAGGACCTCAGCAGAAAAGCAACACACACATCCATCCCTTACCCAGGGCTCGAACCCAGGTCCCTTAGATCAGTAGCCAAGCGTGCTAACCACTCGGCCATGGAACGGCAATTACAAGTATACAGTTGATTAAATATTGAATATAAACGACTTGTTTAGTGTATACCAAAAAAAGTTGAGTTTATTCAATATTTAATCAACTGTATACTTGTAATATATACTTTCCATCTATATGGCATTTATCTGCCGTTTGTGGCTAGATTGCCTCAACAGTGCCTACATGTGATGTAATGGAATATGTACTGTAGGTAGAAAATGTTCATGTCATCAATTATAGGAGATCTCAATTGGCAGCCTGTAGCTCAGTGGTCCAGAGCACCTAACATGTTATCAGGAGGTCGTGGGTTCGTATCCCACCCGGCTCAAGACAATTTTTCCTCTAAAATTTGAATTGACTCAAAAGTGATAATTACTTAGTGTATACCAAAAAAAGTCGAATTTATTCAGTATATAATAAGTTTTACATTTTTGTTTTAATCTTTTCTAGGATACCATATAGATATTAATTGCAGGTTTCAAAGCAGAATACCAATTTATCTTTTTGCGTATCGAGTGCACACACATAAATTAGGAACAGTGGTAACAGGCTATAAATTCAGTGAACAAAATAATAATTGGACTCTTTTAGCCAAGGGCAACCCACAATGGCCTCAGGTAATTTTTTTTCTTTATACTTGAAAAAAATGTTCTTAAGATTTATTTTCTACCTTTACTATTTTAAGATGAAAATATTTTAAAGGTTCGAAAGTGAAAACTATTGACAATAATAAGAAATATCATTAAACACACTTTCAAGTTTTTAAATCTTTACATTCAAAGTTTTCTTTAAACAAAATGCAATAGACACATTGATATGTTTGGTTTATTGCATCAACAACTGTGAACTGAATATCAAATGAAGCAGCTTGATTGGCATATTGCCTAATGATATAGTGTGTCACATCAACTGTCACTAGGGTGATGGAGCAATTTTATCTCCTAAACAATGTTTTACATGTTTAGGAGATAAAATCACTCATATCGTAAATGATGTTGACATGTTAACAATCACCCTTTATTTACATGCAGTCTGCTAGGCCCATGTGGAATAATGTAACTTTACAATTAGATGTGGATCAGAATATACTACAGAAGGGAAAACTTGGTCACACCATTCTGAACTCAATGATGCTGAATGTGGATCTGAATCAATATAAGAAAGATAGTGCATTTTTCACTCTTAATGGCATATATTAGACATGAAGAATTTACTGAAGGGGTGTAATTAGAGATTCAGCCGATGCAATACCACTGTGCCATTGAAGAGGCATAACATTAAATGTTACAGAAAGTTTTAATTATATAAAAACAATGATGGGTGCTCTCAAAGAACACCCATCAGTGGGGAACCCAATTACAGGAAAATTACAGATGAAAACAACCAAAATGAGTGGACTGAGAATTTTTATTGTTTCTTTTCAGGATGAATTGCTTTGTCAAAAATTAAAATGAAGGTATCATCAGCTGTTTTTAATCAAAGCATATCTTTTTACCATTTTCATCAATAGCTTTCATGAAAAAGTTCATCCCATCATTTGCTAAATGCACCAAATCATTCGCTTAATATAAGTTACTTATTTTCAAATCTTTAGGCCAGGTGCATTCAAACCTGTTGATTGTGAGCTACCAGTCAATCATCGTGTACTTTTGGTCAATTGTGACTTTAGTACAGAAACAATGATAGAAATAATTAGCATGTGAATTTCACACATGCCACTCAAAACATGTCATGCTTTATGTAAGTATATATATATATACACAGTCGTATCAGAATAATATGACCACCTACCATACATGTACTATGGTAGGTGGTCATATTATTCTGATACAACTGTGTATATGTGTGTATATCGACATTTATTTATACTGTCTCAAGAATGTTACCAAGTGACTCCTCATTCTTGTGAGTGTTCTTATAAAGTGTTTTTCTTTGTGGGTAGAAGATACAGAAGTTAAATAATAACCTGGTCCAATGGTTGTAAAATACTGGTAATATTAGTATGAAAAAAAATACTAGTTTTAATATTTCAAAAAGATATATTTCTCAAAGGTAAATTATTCTCTTTCTCTGCTCTGGAATGATTGTTTTCTCATTTCAGCTCTTCAACCAGTCTTAAATAATCTTCCTGTCATCCAGGTCCTGCTTGACAGTGAATCGAGCAAGATATGTTACTCCAGGTGTTGTTATTAATGCCTTGAAACATCACACTTAGATTTTGAAATTACTGTACTCAAGGCAAACTGATCTGATCATCAATTGACTAGGTTTCTATATGATAAATAGATTAACCTCACATTTCTAAAAATTGGAGGGTGAAGGAGTTGCACAGGATACTGAACAAGGAAGTACAGATTTTATAAGAGACTACTAAATCAGTTTTCATTAGAGACCAAAAAAGAAATAAAAATTTTCCTTTGTGTCTCCTGTTGGGTTTGACTTTTTATACGAACTTTGTTTCATAAAATCTGCTGCTCTTGAAAATGATTTCATTCTCTTGTAATTAATGTTTGAGTGTTGACTTGTAATCCTCTATTTTTTTGTTTGTTGATCTCCTTCTGAAAAGGGAATGACGTGTAAATGATTCAGCCAGCATTCTCATCAGTGATTGTTAACATGCACTTAATCCCTGAAGTTCAAGTGATGACAGTGGATTAAAGAGTTTCTGTTTCATTGAAATTGTTAGTCTTCCCTTATATTCTTGAGAAATGTTTAGAGTTTCAGAAACCTTTGGTTGCTAGCTTTGTTGATTTCAAAAAGGCTTTCGACTCTGTTGATCGTCATAATTTGTGGTTGATTGTGAAATCATATGGTATACCAGACAAGTTAGTTACCATAATGAAAGCTCTCTATAACAACACTGAGTCGTGTGTGAGAGTTGGTAAGGCTTGTAGCAATTGGTTTAGCATTACTTCTGGTGTTCGACAAGGGTGCATTTTGTCTCCTTTTCTCTTTAGTTTGGTTATTGATTATGTTATGCAAAATTCACTTCAAGGGAAAGATTTTGGCCTTAACTGGGCAGGAGATACGAAAATTTCTGATTTAGATTATGCTGATGATTATGCTGCCCTTTTGGCAAATGATGTTGATGAGATGAACTCTTTCATTCGAGCTGTTGATGAGACTGGTAGTAGAGTAGGTTTGGTTATAAACAGAGAGAAAACTAAAGTGATGAAAATTGGTCAGGCAGGCTGTGATTCAGTTAATCTGAATCATTGCAGTCTTGAGCAGGTGTCACAGTTTAATTATCTTGGGAGCTATGTAACAGATAATGGTGATGTGCGGCATGAGATTAACAGACGAATAGGGATTGCTGCCGGGACTTTTAAGAATCTATGGAGAGTGTGGAGAAATAGGCGTATACACCTAAAGACTAAAATTAGGCTGTATAATAGTTTGGTTCTTTCTAGGGTTAGTTATGGTAGTGAAACTTGGACACTTTGTAAACAAGATAACAGGAAACTATGTGCTTTTGATTCCAGATGCTTACGCAGTATCTTGGGCATTAGGTGGTTCAACTTTGTAACTAATGATGAGGTTAGGCAAAGGAGTTTGCAACCTCCTTTAAGCAGCATATTGTGCAGAGAGAGACTCCGTTGGTTTGGCCATTTTCCCCGTATGAATAATTATAGATTGGCGAATAGGGTTATGAACAGTGTGCCTAAAGGCCTCAGAAAGAAGGGGAGACCTAGGATGCGGTGGGCAGACAATGTCAAACAGGACCTTGTTAGAATTGGTGTGCAGTGGCCAGATGCAGTAGATGTAGCTCAGGATAGACTTGCTTGGAGAACTAAATTGCACGGTCTGGTTGGACCTCCATAGCCCATGGCTGCTTGAGGATGATGATGATGATGATATGTTTCTCTTTAGCTCCATTTCCTATTGAATTCACATTGCAATGAATCACAGTGTATATTCTCCATTCTATAGTAACTTTTATGTTGCTCTATTCCATTACTTAAGTAGTATGTTTAGGTATCATTATTTTGTGGTCACCATAAACAGATTTATGAACAAATTGTGAATTGTAAATGAGTGCTCACGTTCATGTTGATATATGTTTATGGATACCATTGATATAGTTTAGTATCATAGAATCAGTGCCACCCAAAAAAAAAGGTTGTCCCTGCAGATGGTTGCTGATATAGGTTTCACTGTGAAAATATATTTCATTACCACAAAATGATAGAAAAGTTTTGAAAATAAATCGAAATTAAAAAGACCTTGCTCAGACAATAATTAGAATATGATAACAAAAAACTCACTCATTGAACAATAAAATTTTTAAAGTTTATCCTTTACACCATTTTTTTTATTGAAAAAATATTCAAGGGCAAACTGGAAGATTTTTCAGAGCAAGGACAGTGCTCTATTTTCAGTGAAATGACAATATGTTGTTACATTAGGACTGTTTAAAACTTCCTTCCACAAGTCATGGAGGATGGGTTGGGTTGTTTTGCCACTGAGCGATACTTTTTTGCACACCATGGGCTAAATGGCCAGGTCACATGGACCCCGAAGGCTCAGAGAAGGTTGGGGGAGGGGACCCACTGGAACAGCTGTTGGGAGACAGATGGTAGCCTCCCGTCAAGGCCATCCAGCGTGTTCTTTAACGTGCACAGGGTATGGCTCTCCCGCACACGGGGCCACGGCTTAACGTCCCATCCGACGGACGGCGGCCTTTCCAAGCCCATCGGTGTCCCCTACTGACCGTGGGCAGGGCGGGGAATTTTGCGGAGATAAATCTCAACGCTGACCCAGCTGGGACTCGAACCTGGGAACTACAGATTACGAGCCTGGCGCGCTACCGACTGAGCCACCCCCGCCCCCATGGAGGATGATTCCAATGTCATGGTTGCAGGTGAAGTGAACAAAAACATTATCTCAATAACCTTGCAGATGATAGTTCATATGCATGGATTCATGCACCCCATGGGCACCCCAAGGCCATTGTACCCATCTTTAATATGCACAAGGTATTGCTTTCCGACACACGGAGCCATGGCTTAACATTCCACCCAATTACAGCCTTCTGCTCTCTTATCCACAGTGCTTTATCATATCATCAAACAAGTTTCATCTTAAAAAAGAAATTCAAGCAATTAATCTATTGCTGGATCCCATGGTTTCCACCCTAAAACATTATGGAAAAACTAATTAATAGGTATAGAAATAACATCAGAACAACAACAATTTCATGTCAACAGGTATCTGTGTATTTGTCATTGACAGAACATCAGAACAAATTCAATTTTCCTTCGAATCACTAACATACAGTAGGCAGCCTTTATGGGATCCATTTCTTTCATTCCTGTATGAATCAGTCTGCAAATTGCATTGAGCTCAACAAATTCCTTCAAAAATCGGGTATGTAAAGATTCCCCTTACAGTTGCCAGATAATTCCATCATCTAATATATGAAGAAGAAAGTTTGTCCACTTATGCACTTGGCCCCCAAAAGAGCTAGAGATTCCAAACTTTGCATGAACGTTCCCTTCACCCAGGGGGAAAATATATGCTATTTGTGAACCCTCTGGGGTTAACCAAAATTGAGGTGTGTGGGTTTGAATATCTGAAAATTTCCATGACTTAACATTAATGATTGAAAGTTATTCAAAATAACTGTTGCCACCAATAAATTTTGAAATAATGAATGCATAAAACTAATTTCTTTCTGATTTCATGTGATAAACTCATTGTTCAGTTTGTCGGGTCAAGAGCGTTAGTGTTCTATGGATACTGAAGTCATTCTAATTAAGCACAAGTGGAACTCGAGATTCTTTGTTTATAAAGAAGAAAGTTTTTGTTAATATATCCTAGTTTGAAAAATAAAACTAAACTGGATTTTAGATTAAATTCTCTTTGAAGTTGTTTAAGATTGGTAATAAATTTATGCACTAATGTTAATAATAATTTTTGAGCTCTGATCAGTTGGCTCATAAAAAATTATTTCAGCTTCTCCATGGAATATTATAATATCACATTTATTTAGAACTTATGGTAATTGTAACAAATTTGCATAATGTCTCAACTTTCTGATTGAAAGTTAGTAATCTTAATATTAATCCCTTATTGCATTTTAAAGTAATTTGAGTATAAAAGTCTGCATATTAATTTATGAACATTTTATAAAATTTTAAAATTTTTGAAGAGTTTGGCATCAGTTATATATTTTTTCAGTATTATTTTTAATCTTGGATTTCATAGTTTACATTACTGATTAATAACTACTTGTTTGCAGGCATTTTATCCTATGAATCACATACAAAGAATAGTAAACAATGATATTTTGGTAAGTATTACATTATCCAACCTTTAAAATGCTTTTGTACATTCAGTAATATTCGTGGTATTTATGAAGTTTTATAATCCCTGTTATAGAAGAAACAGTTCCACTCAGAGGTAAAACAACCCAACTTTTGCAAATATATATGTATATACACTTTTTCAGTGATAGTAGCACAGAAGTTGTTAAATGAATGACAAATGTTAAATGAGCAACAATCAGCATTAAATACATGCATCTGATAAATGATATATCACATTTGCCATATGATAGTTCAGTTCTTGCAGCATCATATTGTTTTTATGCAATTTAAATGATTTAATTTCTTGAATAACCTTTTAAACATCTACAATCTGATGATGGATATAAATATATCCAAAATTGCAATAATTGATCAACTAATAGGAATATTTGCGACAAGTTATGTTCTGATTAGTTTGTGCAATTCTTTTGTATGTTCAGGAAGTGGTGTTTCTTCTGTAATCATTGTGATATCATGAAATAATTCATCTTATGCTTCTAAGGACATTCTGACTTTCATGATGCATTATGTATATCTTAAGGACATCATTTTCATATGAACTTTTAACAACTTCTGTGCTAGTATCAGTGAAAATGTGTGTATATATATTTGAATATTGGACACTGAGTTATACTATTTATATATTTAACTTCCTTTACCCTAGAGGGTAATAAAACTTTGCAGTCTATAGCCAATTTAATATGCATTAATCATATTTTGCTATCAGTAAAGTTGCCATCATTATATTAATATGAATAGTTTTCTAAATGTTGTTACATTTATGAAATGAATTTTTGCAACTGTTTAAAAAATTCAACTTTTCCCTAGCAGTGTAATTAAACTTGAGCCATAAGTTATTCAATCTCAATTTTGATGCTGAAATTGATTTTATTTTCTTCAAAATATTATTTGTTTTTCATAGCTCTTACCTCTCTTTAGTTTCATATACACATAAATATTTCATTTTTAAATTTAAATTATCTTGTTTTTAAAGCAAAGTAATTTTTGTGACACTATTTCCCTAGCTTTAGAGTTAGGCAGTTGCCAAAAAACTGAGCATATGCATTATGTGATGTTTACATAAATGGCTAAAAATTTTAGAAAAAAACTAAGTAAATGAAAAATTTAGGTAATAAGAATGTGAGTTATTTATATTTTAATAATAAAATCTTTCAAAATGACAGTAGAATTAATTTGCTTAAAACATTTTATCAAAGTTTAAGCAAAAAAACTTGTTTTGTTGCCATTTTAAAAAAAAAAAGTGCTACAAATTTCACCTACTTTTCTGTTTCTTCGAATTTTTTCTATTTTATTAATTATAACTAAATGCTCTTTCGTTTTGCCATGCATCTATTTCTGTTGATTGTTTGATAAAAATTCTAAAGTTCACATTTTTATTTGACCGAGCCTTTACCTTTCTCAAAATATATCACAGAGAAAATAATTAGTAGGAAAGTGTTATATTTCCTAATATTCAGAAAGAAATTTCCTTTCTCTTCATATGTATTATAATTAATTTGATTCATCATGTTTTTTTAAGTAAATTTACTTTTACTCTATCACTTAAAAAATTTATATGCTTGAGGGTTTTTATTTAAACACTATATTTTTTATAAAAGCTGGAATTAAACACCATTTGATTTGGTTTACAATATGCTGTATTTCCTTTTATTAGTTGGGTGGTTTGTTGGTTGTTGGTTGTTTTTCCTCTGAGTGGCATTTTTTTGCACACAATGGGCTAAATGACCAGGTCACAAGGACCCTGAAGGCTCAGTGAAGGTTGGGGACCCACTGGAACAGCTGTTGGGAGACAGATGGTAGCCTCCCATCAAGGCCATGCAGTGTGTTCTTTAACATGCACAGGGTATGGCTCTCCTGCACACAGGGCCACGGCTTAACATCCCATCCGATGGACGGCAGCCTTTTCAAGCCGATTGGTGCCCCCTACTGACCATGGACAGGGCGGGGAGTTTTGTGGAGATAAATCTCAACGCTGACCCAACTGGGACTCGAACCTGGGAACTGCAGTTTTTGAGCCTGACGCGCTACCAACTGAGCCATCCCCGCTCCTAGTTGAGTGGCAAAAATGTTCTAAATTTGATGATGAATGGAAGAAAAATTATGGGATACATTATCTCTATTATATCTGAATCTCATATATAATGAGTCATTCTATATTTGATTTCTTTTGTATATTTATAAAGTATTTTAATGCTTTCTCTCTCTGTATATATATATATCTTTGATTTAATTAGGTTGCAAGGTGTACATACAATTCATCTCAAATGAACAGACACACAGTGTTGGGGTAAGTATTTTTATTTAATAAAATTATACATCTGTTTCCCATTTCAGATATATTCTTTTCTGAAGCCTCTTTGCAGAGTAGAATCTTATGTTATTTTCTACGTTGTAATTAGAGTTGCCCCAAAAGATTCAGGACTGACCAAAGTAACAGCATTGCTTAAAAAATTTTCATTTTTAAAACTGTCCCATAATATTTCATGTACTGGATAATATTTTGGATTTAAGAATAATTCCTTGAATGAGCATTTCCGAATAAAATTGAACTGTGAACTGAAAATGTATTTAAATAATAGCCTTATATGGCTTGTTAATTCCCATTCATTTTGATGCTATCAGAGATGAGATATTTTGGCAAAGAAACAGAAAAAAAGTTATTTATATTCAGGCCAAATCAAGTGAGGTCCCCCCCCCCCCCCCCAATTTGAGAAATCTAAATAAGGGTAAAAGAGACCAAAAATTATTAGACTTATGCATATTTCACTCATTTTTCAAGAAATGTTTTCAAGACTAAAACAGAAGGGGAAATTCATACTGCTTTGAAAATCTATTAAACTTGCCCTCCCCCCCCCCCTATTTTTTTTTTTTATTTTTTTTTTGGTAGATCTAGGTTTCTTAATATATGTTAGATTATTCAATAAATAGTTTTGCTGAAAACTGAGTTTAATGAGTGGGTCTCATTTGACATGCTGGGTATCTCCATTAAATTATCAATGGCTAGTTCATTCTTCAGTTAATTATCACTATAAATTGATTATGTCTATCTGTTGATTATTTTATTTTTAGTGCTTTAGCATCAGCGACTAACCAATTTATATTAACTTCTGAGCAATATCAGAAAAGTTGCCATTCACAGTCATAGATGGAACCACAAGCAACAAGTTCAGGAGATTTATAATCATTGCTAAAGAATGAACTAGCCATTATAGCTGGGGCGGGGGTGGCTCAGTCGGTAGCGCGCCAGGCTCGTAATCTGTAATTCCCAGGTTCGAGTCCCAGCTGGGTCAGCGTTGAGATTTATCTCCACAAAATTCCCTGCCCTGCCCACGGTCAGTAGGGGACACCGATGGGCTTGTAAAGGCCGCCGTCCGTCGGATGGGACGTTAAGCCATGGCCGCCCCGTGTGCGGGAGAGCGATACCCTGTGCACGTTAAAGAACACGCTGGATGGCCTTGACGGGAGGCTACCATCTGTCTCCCAACAGCTGTTCCAGTGGGTCCCCTCCCCCAACCTTCTCTGAGCCTTCGGGGTCCTTGTGGCTGGCCATTTAGCCTATGGTGTGCAAAAAAGTGCCGCTCAGAGGTAAAACAATCCAATCCAATCCATTATAGCTTAGTGGTGAGAATACCTGACATATAACTGGGGAACATAGGTTTGAGCCCTACCCATCAGTAAAACTCGTTTTTTCAGCAAACTTATTTATTGTATTCTATATCAACATGTAACCTGTGTAACTATTGATTACTCTAGTAGATTAATGCAGCATAATCTTATGCAACTGCATTTGTTTATTTTTCCTTATCACAAAGTTTTCTTCTATTGATTTAACAATGTATTAAATAAATGGCTGAATAAAGTATCACAAAATGTTTTAGGAACCACCCAAAAAGCCCAGAAGCTTAGGAGAAAAGCCCATTATGTAAATGTTAATAGTATAAAACTTGCTTTTGTAATAGGTTGAACAACTGTTGAAAGTTTGGTTTAAATTGTTCATGTATTTCTCAAATTATAATCTAACATTCATAAATACACATGCTTCCTTTAGGTATAGATAATCTGTATTAGTTTCTTTTTTTCCAAGTGACAAAGTCACCACTAGAGGTCTGTTGCTTTAAAATCAACCCAAATGTTACATCAGCATGCATTGTTGGGAATAATATGGTCAGCAGGGAATACGGCTAAAGCCTAAAGATATGGGATTTTTAAGAAAAATACTGTTTTTTCGCCATCTGTTCAACCTATTAAGTTAATATTTTTTGTTGCACCATCATGCTATTCCTTAGTTTCTGTCAAAAATCATTGCATTAACAGGCAGCTGAGGGTGAAGGAGCATCTCCCCTTATTTCAGTATATCATTGCCTTCAATAATGTCAGTTAAAGAAAGTACTTTTTTTTTGTAGCCAATAGATGACAGCACTTTAAACACTTGACTATCAATCCTGAAGATTGGAATTTTAGTGAAAATAGTGTTTTCTCACCACTTATTGAAATTATTAAGTTAATATTTTGCATTGTGCATCCTCGGACAATTTTGCTTCTGTTAAAAATTTAAGTTCCAAGCTTTATTTTTTCTCCTGAAGAGTTATAGGGACCACAGACCCACACATATACACCACATTTTGTTTCAGGTGAGGCAGAGATGGCTCGGTCATAAGCATGCCAAATTTATAACCTGGTGTTTCCAGGTTGAAGTTCCTACTGTGTCTGCATCAATATTTTTTCTGCTTTCACCTCTCCCTTTCGTAAGAAAGGACTGACCAAAGTAACAGCTTTCCAGTAACGCAACTGAAGGGCTTAGAAAGGCAGCCAAACATCAAATTGAATGTTAAACCATGGAGCTGCAAGAGTGTCTTAACTCTTCACAGTAAAAAAACATACTGGAGGGCTTTTGATAGACTTCTGTTTGTCTCTTTAACAGCTGTCCAGTATATACTCTTCCCCTAAGCAGCTCTGAACCCTTAGAGCTTGTGATCTGGCCATTTCATGAACTGTGTGCCCAAAGTCCTGCTCAGAGGTAAAACAACCAAACCAAATATTAAATGACTATTTTATATCTGGCCTATTTTTTGGCTGTTTTACGAGTATTCAGGCAAATAGTCATTAATAAGCTAAATCCACAGCAAAATATTTGAAGCAACTACATTAGTCAGTTAACTTTAGTATTTTTAATGGTTTATATCATTTTTAATACAAAATGAAAACAATTTCTCATTAATGTAAAAATTAATGAAGATAAATGGCAAATACAAGTATAAAGCTAATGATTTAAACAACTCATCATATCCTTTCTTAACCCAGAAATGTCGCACCTCTTTTGGCCATGTTGTATTTGGTGGTGGTATAAAGCATGGAGCTAATGATTTGGACTATCTCTGAGATTTATCTCTTCTAAATCTGCACCCTGCCCTCAGTCAGAAATGAGATACTGGTGGGCTTGGAAAAGCCACTGTCCATTGGATGGGATGTAAATCATACCCTATGAACCTTAAATAATATGCAGGATGGCCTTGACAGGAGGCTACCTGCTGTCTTTTAAAAGTTGTTCAGTGGGTCCAATCCCAACCTTTTCTGAGCCCTTGCCTTCAGGTGTATATTTAGCCCATTATGTGAAAAAAAAAACTGCTCAAAAAAAAAAGTTGTAAAACAACCTAGTGCTTCTACAAATAAAAGACTGAGAAAAGTAATAACATTAGAAGAAAATCTTGAAATAATAAAGTACAGACTTGTTTTTATATTAAGTAATATAAGTCACTGGAAGGAGAGCTATGCACCAGTCCCCTGTGATGATGCATAGAACTAGCCAGTCCTAGCACCTAATGTCCAACCCCACCTTCTTGTGGAAGTGAACAGAAGGTGAGGGCTGCCAGATTAGTTTGGCCTCTGATCTGGACAACTATGGCTACTTTTCTTTTTTTTTCTGCTCTGCTGAGGAGTGATCAACCACACAGGGTCCTGGTGCTGACCTTATAAACTTATTGGAGTGGATTAAGGCTCTGAGCTTGATTATGGATCCTGATTTTGTTGCACTGGTGAGAAATAGATTCATTGTTTGTTTACACTTGCTTAATTGTTAAAATTAAATGTATGTTGTGATTATTAAAGAAGTGAATTCAGTTGAATCACATGAATATAATTGTTCCATCATTTATTATTAGGGAAGAAAAAGAAATTTTTGTCTTCTTTTAGTTGTCCTTTAAGTCCAAATTTCTATGTTGTAGCCTACAGCGTGCCTTATGTATAATTTATCACAGTTTAACAGTGATGAAAATAATAGTTAAATTGTAAACTGTCTGCATAAGGATGTAATAAGAACACCTCCCTTTAGATGGCTAAACATAAAAAAAATACTGTGACTTTCCAGTGAAGATTTGGAAGATCATTTATTTTCTGTAGTTTCATAATTGCAAACAAGATGTATTACTTATTAACACAACATCAGGAATTTATATAAAATTAACAACTTATTCAGGATATAAATATTATTGTGATTTCAGATAATGTTGAAATCCATCATCAAATTGATTTTGGTTGTTTTGGTTGTTTTACCTCTGAGCGGCACTTTTTTGCACACCATGGGCTAAATGGCCAGGTCACATGGACCCCGAAGGCTCAGAGAAGGTTGGGGGAGGGGACCCACTGGAACAGCTGTTGGGAGACAGATGGTAGCCTCCCGTTAAGGCCATCCAGTGTGTTCTTTAACGTGCACAGGGTATGGCTCTCCCGCACACGGGGCCACGATTTAACGTCCCATCCGACGGACGGCGGCCTTTCCAAGCCCATCGGTGTCCCCTACTGACCGTGGGCAGGGCGGGGAATTTTGTGGAGATAAATCTCAACGCTGACCCAGCTGGGACTCGAACCTGGGAACTACAGATTACGAGCCTGGCGCGCTACCGACTGAGCCACCCCCGCCCCGTCAAATTGATAATATCAGACAAAATTCAGGTTCAAAGGTTAATATAATTAATATAGAATGCTACTAGGAATTCCTTTGTTGCTCACTTACAGTATACATCATTAACTGCACAGTGTTGTAACCTCAAATGAAAAATGGCCTCAGTACAAAGAGCATTAAACTCACAGCTGGTTGATTGCCATAGCCTTGCTTAGGGATGTCTGGACAATTATCTGTTGATTTGCCTCCTCCTAATGGCCAATTGGGTATATGAACTTGCTGCTCAGCACAAAGTGGACCTCATTTGTCCAAAGGATGTTATTGGGCCATTGATTATGCATGTTGTATGTTTGGTAAAATTAGTTCAGTAACATTCATGGGGATTTCAGATAATTTTTTGCACAATCAAGATCAGTAGATCAAGTTGATGAATAACATTGAGAGATTGGCAACTCCTTTTTCATCTACCAAACCTGCTCCATTATTGCCTGCTAGATCTCTGCTACTGTGGTGACAGAACTAATGGTATGTAATTTGTCACAGGTGCAACCTGATTGCTCAGACTTTCTAATCAAATACTGAACTGCTTGCTATGTGCATGATCCACAAGTTCCCATGGAGATGGCAAAACATTTTCAGGGCAGACTGGACCACCTGAATGTAGTACAGCTTTACTAACTCAGCTTTCCATCAAATGCTTTCCCATCAGTATAATAATTATCATGTAAGGAACAGGATCGAGAATTTTTTTGTCATGCAAACGAAATGATCACAGCAGTTTTTGGTTGCTGCCACGAGTGTGTGTGATTCTTGAACACATGTTCCTGCTAATATATCTGTGGAATGTCAGTTCTTATGGATTTGTTATGGAAATTTTCATCACCAAAGTGTTCAAGTTTCTTTATAACCACTCAGTATGTATATATTATATAATAATGCTTTTAATATAATATGTTTTTGATGTAATCCAAAATAACAATAATTGTTTATATCCTGAATAGTGAGTTGGTAATGTTGTACAAATCTTTGATGTTATGTTAATAAGTAATGCATCTTGTTTGTCATCATACTATAGAAAATAAATTATCTTTCTACTGTTCTCAAAGAAATTTTACCGTCTTTTTTTTTTGTTTATCATTCCAAGAAGAGGTGTTCTTATTATATACTTACTCAGACTGTTTACAACTCAACCGGCATTTTTTTTTTCTGTATTGATAATTATAAACTATATTTATTGAAATTTTAGTTAAATAATACCAAAAACAGGTAAAAAAATTAATATCTCACAATGATGCTATTTTACACTAATGCTCTAAATCTTTAAAATATTTAAGAGCTCAAGTAGAGAGGAGTGCTTAACATTAAGAATGAATTACAGAAACTTGCCCAATTGGCCTAGCAATTCTGAGATTTCATTTCATTTATTAATACCTCCATTAATATTCTACTCTACAAGAATCCTTTGATCAGCAAAGGGAAATCAGAGTGAAAAAATTTTTAAAAGGTATTTACCAATGTCCATGATGGCTGGTACAGCTGTAGTGATTGGCACAACAAATTGACTTTTGGTGCTGATGTTATATCCATTGCTACCAGTCCATAAATTAAGCACAAACGTTGTTGACTCCAAATTCGGTAGTCTAAGATGTATAGTTGAATCCTGTCTTCCTTTATTGATGCACTGCAGTTCTCTCACAAGTTGCTGGTACTTCTCAATGTCCAACAATAGTTGTTGAAGTTGTAGATACCTCTTTCGGTTGAAATTTGCAACTTTTTATGATGACAGTTCGCTTATAAAGTTGGCCATATATTAGCGGCTTAATTGCATTACTATGGATGTATTTCTGCCGTAGCTGTTACATTACTTAAAGAACTAGCTAATCAACCAAAGGAGCAGACTATCTGGGCTTAAACTGGTATATAGTTCTTATTTGCACTTTCTCACCACTTGAAACCAAACTTTAAAAGATAACATTCAAAAAACCTTCAACTGGCATTATTAATTACCATCATAGTTAAAATAAAAGGCTTTAAAACCTGCTTCTTCACAAGAGCGACACGTTGCGCCAACTCCAGAGTGTGGCTTCCTCAGGCTCTCAATGTTAGTGACCTGCTGCCTTGTTATATACCCTCCTCACTGATTGTATCAGGTGATCTTGATTGATGTGCGTATGTGCGTGCACCTAACTGCTGATGCAACAGGAGATTCCTTGATGGGACAGGTGGTATCTCCATGTTGCATAAATTATCTAGGTGTGTGTGAATTATAAGATTTTCTGTGTATAGCAGTTGAAATTTTGTTTTTCATGCCAATAGTGGTTTAAATTCTATTTTATCAATTTAGATTTTATTATTTATGATGGTTTGAGCCAATGCTGTTGTTGGATTACCTTTTATTATGTCTTTATAATGCTCCTGCATTCTCGTATCATATTGTCAAAATGTTTTCCCTATATATTTGTTCCTATCTTCTAATATATTAGTGGGATCAGGAATGGCTATTTCATATATTCCGCACGTGGGAGGTTTTCGGTCTATCGTTTATTACTAGATTTTTTATAGAATGTGTTATTGTAGTTGGTAATGTAATATCATATTTTGCAAGCATATTTTCCGTAATTCATTAGGTATTTTGTATGGGAAACTGG
Organism: Ryuthela nishihirai; assembly: GCA_038380435.1. NCBI lineage: Eukaryota > Metazoa > Arthropoda > Arachnida > Araneae > Heptathelidae > Ryuthela > Ryuthela nishihirai. Next base: position 74,876,233 of record JAWZYU010000008.1, on the reverse strand, counting down.
TTGCATATTTTTTCACATTTTGGGTTTGATGTGGGTGTGGTTGTGTATCCTTAATAACAATATATTTTGTGTTTTTCTCCCATCTTTGTAATAATTTTAAAGGATATCCAGCTTCATTTGCAGTTCGATTTATATATTTTATTTCGTTCTGAAAAGTTTCCATTTGTGAACAATATCTATATGCTCTTATGTAATGTGGAAGTATGCTAGCTTTTTAATATTCAAACAGGTGAGCAGAGTTGACTGGAATGTAATTAGGTATGTGTGTGGGTTTTCCGTGTACTGTTGTTTCACAGTAATTCGCTTTCCTTGTGATTTTAATGTCTAGAAATGCAATTTGTTGGTTTTGTTCAGTCTCATGGGTAAATTTAATAGAGGGTATTATGTCATTAAATATTTCTATCAATTCATGTAACTTGTCTATAGGGTGCAGCCAAAAAATTAATATGTTGTCCACATACCTCATATATAATGTAAGTTTAAAATTGGTTCAAGCTAAGGCATTCTCCTCTACATGTCTCATGACAATGTTGGCCATAAGTCCAGACAGGGGTGATCCCATTGGGACCCCCCTCTGTCTGGAGCCATGTATTACAGTTAATGTTGAAAAAGTTGGAGTTAGTGGCCAGGTCCATGGCCTCATGTACACTGAAGCATTGTGGGGCAGTGGGCCTGGCAACATGAAGCCATTCAGCCTTTAGTCGCTTCGCTGTATTCAATACAGGAATATTTGGATATAGTGACATGACTTCAAGAAAATGCATAGTAGTATTAAGTGTAATAATGGTATTGTGAATTTTAATTAGGGCTTCATGACAGAAAGATAATATGTACTCTGTAGGTGGGAAATATACTTTAAAAAATTTATATAAAGCTGTTTCTAGGTTATAAGTAGGTGATTTGCATTTGCAAACTAAGGGGCATGTTTTCTTTATGTAACTTAATTTTTACAAATAACTGTGGACTATCTGGATACACGGGTGCAGTACAATGCTTTGCTATTTATTCTGGCATAAAAGGATATTTTTTTAATTCATTTAATTTCCTTAATATTGTTGGTATAGGATTCTTTTCTATTGGTTGACATTATAATAACTTTAATGTTTCATTTATTTTTTGATTGTATTGTTCTTTATTTATTATCACACTATATCTATATATCAACTGAAGAAGTAGGTTTTAAAGCCTTTTATTTTAAATATGATGGTAATTAATAATGCCAGTTGAAGGTTTTAAATGTTATCTTTTAAAGTTTGGTTTGGTGAGAAAGTGCAAATAAGAACTATGTACCAGTTTAAGCCCAGATAGTCTGCTCCTTTGGTTGATTAGCTAGGTCTTTAAGTAATGGAACAGCTAAAGCAGAAATACATCCATAGTAATGCAATTAAGCCGCTAATATAGGGCCAACTTTATAAGCGAACTGTCATCATAAAATGTTGCAAATGTCAACCGAAAGAGGTATCTACAACTTCAACAACAATTGTTGGACATCGAGAAGTACCAGCAACTTGTGAGAGAACTGCATCGCATCAATAAAGGAAGACAGGCTCTCTGATTTCCCTTTGCTGACCAAAGGATTCTTATAGAGTAGAATATTAATGGAGGTATTGATAAATGAAATGAAATCTCAGAATTGCTATGCCAATTGGACAAGTTTCTGTAATTCATTCTTAATGTTAAGCACACTCTCTACTTGAGCCTTTAAATATTTTAAAGATTTAGAGCATTAGTGTAAAACAGCATTATCATGAGATATTAAATTTATTGAATTATTACACTGAGATTAATTTATTCATATATTTCTTTTAACATGTTTGGTATTACAATAAAAATTAATTTGCTTTTAGGCCATCATCAAATGATGAAATGTGCAATTTGTATTTAATGTATTATACTGAATCAAGGGATGGATTGCCATATCAAACTAGTTGCACTGATGTTCAGTTCAGGAACTTGGTGGATGAATTGCCTGCTGGAAGTGATGTGCTTTTGCCACCTAATCTAGCTTTAGAGCAGCGGGCACATTCATATGGAGGCCATCTCACAGACCCTCCAATTACCTATAAACACCTGTGGAATGAACAGTATCCAAATTTTTCTCTTAAAAAACTAAAATCGTCTAGGATTCCTACATCTAAAAACCATGTATCTGCTATTCATCAAAAAAATAATTTTTATTCATATGAACCATATGAAGATACTGAAGCATATGAATTTGGATATCCTGTTTCTCTGCTTAATAGTAATTTTAGTAAGTATAGTACTTTTGTTTTCAATCTGTTTGCAGTATGATAACTATATTTACTTTTTGTTTCAGAGCTTTTGTACACAATCCCCTGAAGATGAAATGCTTTTTGTGGTTTTGTTTGAAATAGTTTACTTCCTTTATCAAACTTGTTTAATTTTTATATTGCCTCAGATTCATTACCCATAGCAAAAGCCACTTTTCTGATTTTATAGTGCAAAGATCAAAGGTTTTCACAATATTGTATATAAAATCACTATACACTTAGTTTCATCCTCTGTCCCTGCCCCTCCCCCAGTAGAATAGCCAGGCAGGCAGACATCCTGAATCGGCTGTGGAGGCCCAACAAGAATATGTAATTCCAAACATGTCTGTCTTGATCTACAGCTATATTTGGTCATTTTGGCCAATTCTAACAAGGTCATATTGTCATTGTCTACCCACTGCATCCTTTTCTCTCCCTATTTCTGTTCCCTTCAGGCATACTGTTCATATCCCTTTAAAGTGGCTGCTAATGTATGCAATACATATCTTAAAAGCTCAGGAATGCAAGATACACATAATGAATAACGCGTATAACAAACAATGTCTTGGAATAGAACTCATTTGTAAACCAAGAGTTGCCTGTATTATTTGGTTCTATTCACTTGACCATAAATAAGACCAGCTTCAAAACATCTGAAACTCCTTGTAGTTTAATTAATACACTAGTTCCCATAAATTAAGAAATGTCCCTATGTTAAATCAGTGGGATTCTAACGTCAAAGCTCTATAACTTCTAAAATAAGTTTTTCGTTTTGGAAAATGTGATGCAGACAAAGATCTCAATGAAATAAATCCATATCTCGATTTTCAACAATATTCGTTCAGTATTTAATGAGTTATGGAAGTTTGAATAGTTACTGATAACAATGTTAGTGACCAAAACTTAGTCATAAGTATTGTATTGAAATGTTTAATAATAGTGTTGTACTTAGTCATAAGTACAACACTATTATTAAACATTTCGATTATTAATGTTTAATATCTGCTATCACATTTTTCAAAACGAAAAAACTTATTTTAGAAGTTATAGAGCTTTGATGTTAGCTTCCCATTGATTTAACATAGGGATATTCCTTAATTTATGGAAACCAGTGTAGTTTTTTAACTATGTAAAAATATTCACTTGTAAAATATGTGAAAATATTCAAAAAATTTTGTAATTCTTGAGTGAAATGTCGATGTAATTAAGAAGAAAAATATTGCATTTAGTAAATCACTCAAATCTTCTCTCCCTCTCATGACAATTTTATTATTATTATTATTATTATTGTTACATGTAATTTCTCATGCACCAAATTTGTCCCTGTCTATTAGATGACTTGACTGACTGAGTGAGAGGAGAGGAGGGAGAGTTATTAATCCAGCCCTGTGTTTATAACATGCTGCACATTACCAATATCTGTTTATACAACTCTTGAGATAATTAAACTGAAACACTAGTTAAGGGTACAACCATTCAAAACAGCAAAAAGGGCCAAATCGCCAGCATAATCTAGTTAGATAATTTCAAATCTCTAGCCTATTTAAGACAAATCTTCTCCTTGCAGTGAATTCTACTTAACGAAGTCAATTGCCAAACTAAAAAGAAAAGGAGACACAAAATGCACCTTGTTGAACCACAATATCAATGCTAAATCAGTTGCCACAAGCCCTATCAACTCTCACATTTGTTCAATGTTAATAAAGAGCCATAATTAAGCTGTTTGATTATTTGGGGTTTTGTATTGGAGAATCATTATGCTGACTAACTTATCAGGTATGCTGTACAATCTCCCAATCAACCATAAATTATGATCATTAGTGCAGGTAACAGCATCAAGGGGTGGGGGGAGTCATATCCTGTGACAGGAGGCTACTATCTGTCTCCTAACAACTGTGCAGTGAGTCCTTACCCCCCAAATTTCTCTGAGCTCCCCAGGGTTCTTGTAACCTTGTCATTTATCCCATTGTGTGCATAAAAGTGCCACTCATAGGTAAAAAAAAAACCAACAGTTTCAAATCTACAAAATGTAACCACAGGTTTCTGAAATTCCTAACACTTTTCAATAATTTGCCTAAGTGAACATATTTAATCTCTACCACTTCTGAATCTACACTAATCTCTAATGAAATTCTTAGAAGCCAAAGGAGAGGCTTAAAAATATACCTTTTACCATAAAAAATATTCAAAATAATTATTCAATACAAAAACATTTCCAGTTCTAAGCATTTTAGTAGTAGTGATCCTTGGAAATTTATGTAGTTTTAATTTCCAGATAGTTGAAGTAACTTCAGATTTTGATATGAGGTGGGGGGGGGGGCAGCATTAACAGCCAGTAATGCATCTATCATTACAATGGGAGTAGAACTAACCACATTGTTTAGAACATCTCTGAAATGCTCAGCCCACCTTGCCATTACAGAATCATCACCTTCAATAACCTTACCATGTTTATCTCCAATCCTTGTGTGCCAGTTTATTTCTTCTTGCACAAAATTAACTATCTGGGATAACTCTAGCTGCTTCCTCTGCTTTAGATGGCTTTTGATAGACATGCTATCAAGCCAAAGATTTCAATCTATGCACTTGATCTTTTAAACATTTATTAAGCTCTAATGCTGTCTGTTAAGATTAGTAGAATGTTGATTCAGTTCATCCCTGCTTTCTTTCTTTCAGAAATAGGCTCCATAACGTTATCATTCTAATGGCTTTCCTCACCTCACATCCAAAAAGAGTACTTTGTTTCAGGAAAAGCTTATTTAATAATTCCATTCTGCCTCCTCTTCAATAGTAAACAAAGCACAGTTGTCATAATGACAAAGTAACCTATCACTGTAAGCATTGACTATATATGGATCTTTTAGAACTTCAGTGTTAATCAAAAGTAAATATTTTAACTATAGCACAACTTAGCTTCAGCTGCAAGACACTTATAACAAGGTAATGATCAGATCCAATTTCAGCTTCCTCATATATACTCTGGTATTTCTAACAGAATTAGCCATTTGCTGTTAATGTAAACAATCAGCCTCATATAACATCACTTTGCTAAACCAAGTGCTACAGGTTTTGCCAACTTTTATTAATGATATGGTTATTCTTATAGTCATCATTCTCTTAAGTATTTTTACAGATATTCCATACAACCTCATAATCAGTTGCAATTTATGTCAGTTAACAGATTCAAAAGGCTTGTAATCTATAAAGCTGATAACTGTTGGTTTTTGTAACTCTAATCATTTCTAAAAATATGCTTGATGAATAAAAATTTTGTCTATACAACTCCTACCATTTGTGAACCTTTTATCTGAAAGTTATTCATTAAATCAAGTGTTTAATTATTTCAGCACAATTATCCAAAGAACTTTGCCTGGAACAGTAATTAAATTAATGCTTCTTTAATTATTATGAGAACTACAATCACCATTTTTGAAGAAAAGATCTACACTTGTACCTGTAGTAAAATTCATAGAAGCACCTCCATTATAAGAAATATCCAACACTTCAATGAACTATGTGATAACTTAATCAACACTTTCTCTCAGCATTTCAACAGAAATTTCATCTACCCTTGGTGACTTTTGTAGCTTTAGTTTTGAGATTGCCAAAGTTGTTTCAAGTATTGATGTAGACCTAATATTAAAACAAATATATTAATATTCATTGCAAATAATAGGAGTAAAACATTCTTGAAAATCTCAGTCCACCTGTTCATGACAGAAGTTTCATGGAGTCCCATATACATACCGTGGTCATTTAATTTGTGGACAGAAGCAAAAATTTACATTAAATGTCATTCTCTGAATCTTCCTGGCATTTGTCTTTCTCAAAATACTCTCCCTTGAACTTCACACATTTTTGTCATTGTTGTACTTTAAATTATTAAAGGCGTCTTTGAAGCCATTTTTCGAAAGCGTGCAAAGTGTTGTCATTGTGGCTCTGCAAGCTTTGTCATCGGATGCGAAATGTTTCCCTTTCAAAGCTTTCTTCAGTCACGGAAAGAGGAAAAAATCGTAGGATGCTAAGTCGGGGGAATGTGGAGGATGTGGCAGAACCTCAGCATTTATGTCAGTGGTCACTGGTTGCACAATATTAACTGTATGGGGCCTGGCATTGATGTGATGGAGAAACCAAGTCACACCAGAAAGTTCCAGACGTTTTTCACAAATGGCATACTGAAGTTTGGTTCTGAGAACCTTCAAATAGGCTTCCTTATTCATGGTTGTTCCACAAAGCACAAAGTGAGTAATTAGAACACCTTTGATGCCAAAAAACACAAGTCATTTGTTTCCCAGCTGAATGAGAAATCTTAATTTTTTTGGGTCTCAGTGAATCAGGATGCTTCCATTTACTCAACTGTTGTTTTGTTTCAGGATCATAGTGAAAGATCCAAGTTTCATCACAAGTCACAATTCAACTCATGAAGGTTGGACCCCGACTTTCAAAACAATTAAGCATCTCCTTGCACAGCTGTACCCTTTTTTGTTTTTGTTCTGGAGTCAAACTGTGTGGAATCCATTGAGCACAGATTCATGACATTTTCAGATAGGTTTTCACAATCGTGTGAGCGCTTCGGTATGAAACTGACAATTTCACAGCCACTTCATTTCGTCTGTCTTCATTCAGGATTGCCAGGGCTCTTTCGATTTGCTCAGGAGTTATTGAGGAAGAAGGCTGGCCAGATCTTGGGTCGTCGGCAACAGATTTGCGTCCTTCTTTGAATTGTTTTGCCGCTTAAAAATGGCAGACTTACGAAGACAGTCATTACCATAGACTTCATTCATCTCTTCAACAGTCGCAGCAGCACTTAGCCTCACCCAACACAATAATGAATGACATACCGCTGTTCCATCCGAATTTCTGACATTCTGAACGAACATCTATGACATGCAACTCGAATCACAGTCTTAACACAACAGCAGTCAACATCAAATGACCTTGGCACATGGAGAGTCCTTCGCAGCGGTCACGCACAGCACCATCTAGTGTTACTTTAGAAAAAGCACTGCGTATGAGAACTTATGGCATCAGTCCACGAATTAAATAAACACCCCTCATTTGAAGCTAATATCGCCAGGATCTAATATAACCTTTAACCCTCACTTTTGATTGCCTCAATCCTTTTATCCATTAATCCCTGCACACGATGTTTTTCCTCAGAATTTTAATTGCCCATGGAGCCACCTTGATCTCGCATCCATGTACTAAACTCAAATTAGTCAACAGTTGCAATCCCTATGTTGCTACTTGCTATACTGATGCTCTTCCAGCTGTTGCCATGGGTTTGTACCTTAATTCCGCTTCTCTTGAGCCATGTAGCTAATTGGTCTTCTAGTTGTCCATTTCCATTTTATCTAAATATTCTGTTTTCAATATATCTCAGTTATCATTATATTTATTCCCTCAGTTATCATTCCGTCTGTGTATTTTTTATATACAACCAATTCTTGATTATCCTAAAGAAGATCAACTTGTTTGCAGATTACCATGGTAAAAAATAATAATAAACCATGCAATTTATGTGATGTTGTGTGTTCCTAAACTATCGTAGTTCTATTGTTTTTTAGCTTTTGGATGCTGTCTGTAGAACGGTAAATTTTTTTTTCAATATTGAATGTAAATTTAACTAAATAACTTTATATTAAATTTACGTAATTAATAACATGGTACAAATTTACCTATTTCATTAATAAATCATGGTGCAAATTTGCATGAATTGATTTGTGTCGAATTTATGCAAATTTGCATAAATTTGCATAAATTTGCACCACATTTTGGCTAGTATTAAATGTGATTTTTTTGTTATCTTCCATCCCCCCTCCCCCAACAATTTCCCTGTTAATCAAGAGTTGACTATATAGAAGAGTAAATAAAAATGTAAAGGTAATTTGTGTATAAAATAAAACTAACCCCTATGTCAGAACACACTCCCAGGGCCATCATACCTACCACATTATTAGACAAGTGTACATATATTTCACCAGTTGCCTGCACTCAGTCTGTTTTGTACAGCTGAGGTGAACTATCTAATTCCACTCTTAGTGATAAATTCCTAAGATCATCATCAGGAACAAGGAGAGACTGTCATTAGTACTAGATATTTTGCCATGTTGGAAGAGATATTTGCTGTCAAAACTGTTCTACTGCAGCATGACCAGTGTTTGCTGCAAATGTTTTGCATCTTTGAAATGCAGTGTTTGCTGTCAAAAAACTGTTCTGCTGTAGCATGACAGTGTTTGCTGCAGATGTTTTGCATCTGTGAAATGATGCACAGTGTTTGCTGTCAAAATATATATATATATCTGGGCAGGTATATATCTGCGTTTTTTTTGTTGTTGTTTTTTTTTCAAAAGGTGTTTTGCTGCAGTAGAACAGTTGTTGAAATTCTTTAAAATCTCCATTTTGAACTTCTTCCTCACCCATTATACCACTTCTGACTATATATATTTACCACTTCTGACTATATATATTTGCCACTTCTGACTATCGTCTATTTAGTCCTCTGAAAAAAACTTTACGTAGAAGTTGGTTTTCAAATGATGACAAAATCAAAGAAGGGGCCTCATGAACAACTGAAAACATTTTTCTTAAACAGCATTATTAAACTTGTGCAGACCATTGTGAGAAGTGTTTAGAGAAGCAAGGGGACTACATTGAAAAATAATACTAAAATATTTGCATATTTGCCTTTTTTGATTTAATAAAAATTTAATTGCTTCTAATTTTTTTTTCTTATATGTCACTTCATGTTTTTTATATATTGCTCTCCCTTTATTTTTAATTCCTTTAATCTTTTTTTTTGTTATTAACTCAAGTTATACAGCACATTGCTAATGTAGTCAGTGAATGTGCTGCCTTCTAGGTACAGGGCAGAGTATCAACACCTAATTTCCTTTTCAAACAATTACTTTATTTGAGGCAGCCCAATCAAAATTTTACTCTGAATCTCTGAATATCATCACTGTACTAAACCAAACATGGGCAGCTCCGTTTTTGAAGAGAATAATTTTATTCAGATGACCCTTCCCAATAAAGCAATTTATAATAATTCCAGCTGAGGATTAGAAGAAGTTTGCAAACACAGCTGGGAAACGGTGCTTTAACCAACTGAGCTAAAGGGATAGCATGTTAGGACAGCACTTAGTTTTGTACTCATGCATTCTCTGTAATGTTCAGCATATATACTTAGCATTATATCATACAATCGTCCTGTGACCGAATGGTTAGCACGCTACTGATCGAATGGACCTGGGTAAGGCAGGGATGCGTGGGCTGTTTTTCTGTTGAGGTCCCACCATCTTCACAGACTTTCTACTATGGTGTATTAAACTGGCAGGCTCCTGTCAGACATCAATGGTAAGCAGCTGCTTGAGAGGGTATTTATTATATCATACAACTGTTATTACTCTATTTTACTACTACTAATTATCCTATTTTTACTACTACTATTATTATCTTATTTTATTTCTACTACTACTATTACTCTATATTATTACTCTTTTACAACTTTCTATTGCTATGCTATCTTTTTTTGCTTTGCCTGCTTTTTCTGGCCAAGCTATGAAATGGAATTTTTTACATGCCATTGCTCTTTTAAACATTTATAGATATTTCTCTTTGTTCAATTCTGTAGGCTGTCAATCCAATTTTTTTTCCTATATGAGAGAAATTAATTGCAATGGCCATTCACTCAAGTAACTCTATCTTTTGTGCCTCTGATGATCCCAGAACAGAACTACTAGGCTTTTGATGCAGAATAGGATATTCTCTAAACAGATTAGTTTGGAGAATATCATGTTTCATGTGGTTTCATCTTTCTGTAACACGAGTTTTAAGCTAAACTTAAATTCTCCTTCAAGCATACCAGTGCAGCAAGTTCTGTATCCATGATCAAAGTCATTAGGCAGATTAGTTTAAATGATCAGCACCAATCATGTAAAGCTGACTAATCCTTAGTAGCATAGGAAATAAAACTGGCCATGGAGGACCTTATCAATAGGCAAAACTTATCTGGTAGCCTTCTATTCCATTCCTCTCTACTGAGAGAATATCTTTGAACTATATGAAGAGCCTGTACCCCATGAAGGTGGGCTTGGACTTTTAAGTTCTATGCATCATCAAAAAAGATGTTCAGGTATATACCTAGCTATCATTTATAGGCAAAATTGCACACTATTGATATTTCAATTATCAAGGGCAAACATACAAAGCACACAAAAAAAACATTAAACAACAACAACATACTAAAAAATTAATATTGTTCAAAAACAATTTACTGTAAAAGCTAATTTGAAACTGATAGTAAATGAAAATTTTCCACATATCGTTGCTGCTGGCTGCAAGGTTAGTGTGTTTGTTGCAGAGCAAAAGGTGCCAGGTTCATTTCTCTTGATGACATGAGTATTTGTGTTGACTACAGAGGGCTTGCCGTTTGCTCCATTTCCAGTCTTCACTACAGCAATTTTATACTAGCAGGAATTTTTGAGGATTCCATAAAAAGTGATTACTTAAAAAAAGTTTTTTTATATCATTTTCAAAAAAAAATGGGGATTCTGTTTTCACTTTGCCATCTGTCCATCTATTAGACATTCAACTGTTTTATTTTTAGAGATAAATTAAAAGTTCTTCTTGGGTTGGATAGGTATTGATGAAATATTATGATTTAACTTTCCAAATCTCCCAAAAGTTTAAATTACACCCTCTAATAATAGAAAAGGATGAATATTGCAAACAATATATTTATGCTAGAAATTTAAAATTTTGGTGATGTAATGTGAAGGTCATGAGTTTTGCATTGTCAACAATGAGTTGCCTAGTAGCTTCAGGGTAGTGGGAAAATACAGCCTTTTTATTTTAAGAGATAGTCTTTTTATGTAGGTTGGATATTTTGATGAACCTATACATTATGATTCTCACTTTCTGAATCTCACAAAAGTTTAAATTACACCCTCTAACCATAGAAGAAATTGAAAATTGCAAAATTTTCCCTCTTATATAACAAAATAAATTGCTCCCTTACACTCAAGGGGGTGGGAAAAGAAATGTTTTGTTAAAAGAGATAATTGGAAAATTCTTTTTTTAATTACATAATAAAATAAATACCCCTTCAAACAAGCTTGCTACAGGTCTGATAGGAGCTTGTCAGTTTATATGCCATAGGATGGCGGACCTTAGCAGAAAAACAACACAAACACACATGCCTAACCTGGGGATCGAACTCAGGTGCCTTAGATCAGTAGCCAAGCGTGCTAACCACTCAGCCACGGGACAGCTTGAGTTACATTTTTTAAATCACTAGAGGGCACTAAATATGATAAATGTGAAACTTTTAAGAATATTGCAAGTGATCTGCTTATGGTAAATATTCAAAATTTTGGTGGTAGAGTGTCAAGGGATATTCCACTGACAGCAACAATCTGCTTTATTTTATCATAGGGATGGGAGAAAAGCAACTTTTCCATTTTAAGGAATAAAAGATAAATACTTTTCATGTTATAAATACTAATAAAATCTCATTATTTGCATTTTTCCAATCATCCATTAGGTAAAATTATAACTTTTAAAGAGTGCAAAAGTTGGTATAAGAAAAACTTTATTCTTTTTGAAAGCAAGATTCCCTTATTTGTCAAAGGCAATATGTGTTCTTCTAGTTTTTAACTGACATCTAATTCAAGACAGTCTGAATTATTATGCTGTTTTTCATGAAATATACTACCTTAGAACTTTGCCTCATAAATACAATTTGGGTGGGGGGGGGACTCAGTTGGTAGCACACCAGGCTCGTAATCTGCAGTTCTCAGGTTTGAGTTCCAGCTGGGTCAGCGTTAAGGCTTATCTCCGCAAAACTCCTTGCCCTGCCCACGGTTAGTAGGGGACATCGATGGGCTTGGAAAGATCGCGGTCCGTCGGATGGGACATTAAGCCTTGGCCCCATGTGCGGGAGAGCCATACCCTATGCACGTTAAAGAACATGCTGGATGGCCTTGATGGGAGGTTACCATCTGTCTCCTAACAGCTGTTTCAATAGGTCCCCTCCCCCAACCTTCTCTGAGCCTTTTGGGGGTCCTTGTGATCTGGCCATTTAGCCCATTGTGTGCAAAAAAGTGCCACTCAGAGGTAAAACAACCCAACCCATAAATACAATTTAAGCATACCTAACAAAATTAAAGACTTTTTGGGTAATTTTTGAAAGATATTTGTAAATTGTGCATTTTTAACAAAACTTTTACAAAGTTAGTTTCTAAATAATAATTGTTAGATTTGTAAAATTGGAGACTTCTAACTGTATCCAAGTAAAGGACATTTTCAGAGATAGTGAACATTTTGATAGTGTGACATATAGCTGTATAATGAATTCAATAATTGTGGATTTTAACATTACACTAAGTAGTTTTAAATGTAGTTTTTATCCACTGCAATGAAATTTTAATGAAAATTTTTGAAATGCAGAATATCAAGAAGTTGATGGATGGCCATCAAAATTTCTGGAGTTTGGTCAGATTACAGCTGTAACAATGGATATGAAAGGAAATGTTGCTGTTTTCCATAGAGGAGACCATGTATGGAACGAATTGTAAGGAACTTTTAGTAAATATGTTTTTAGTAAATCAGCCAACTTTTAGTAAATATGCTGTGTTTTTTTATATAAATATATGGGTTGATACAAAAGTAATGGGAAAACACAAGGCATGAAAGAATAATCCTTTCCATGATTAACCAATATGTTATTTAATCAAGAATGTAATTACCATTAGTAGATATGACCATATTCCAATGATTTATGAGTTTGTAGATGCATTCTTGCAGAAACTCATCCTTTGTGGCAACGGAGTTAGTAATGCACACTGTCACCTCATTGTCATTCCAAAATTTCCTAACAGAAGTGAAACTGTTCAGGGATAAGAACAGATGAAAATCTGAGGGAGCTTAGTTTGGTGAATATGGGGGATGTGTCATTATTTCACAGTCCAATTGCTGCAGCTTATGCTGTGTCTGTTGTAATGTAACATGGGGCCTTGCATTGTCCTGGTAGAACACAATAATACCTTTTCTGTTTATCAACACTGGGCATTTGGCCTTCACTTGTTGCATTTAAACTGTCTAACTTCTTACAGTAGACATCTGAGTTGATGTTTTGGGACTGGTTTAACAGCTCGTAGTAGCTGATACTCCTGCAGTCCCACCAATAACAGAGCATCACCTTATGAGAATGCAGTTTCAGTTTTGCTGTAGTCTGGGAAGATTCTCTTGTTTGACACCATGATCTTTTATGAACAACATTATCATAAACAACCCACTTTTCATCCCCTGTAATCATTCTATCAAGAAAACCATCAGCCTTTTGCCAAGCAAGCAATGAAGCACATGCAGTATAGTGAGCTACCATGTTCACTGCAACAACTGATATGGGATCCAGTTTTGACACATAATCCAGCTTTTGCAGATGTTGAATGACAGAGGACTGATTGGTGTTCAGTAGCTGTGCCAGTTCCTTGGATGTCCAACATGGATTTTCGCTCTGCAGTGCCTTTAAACAGTCATTGTTAAACTTCAGCCACTTCAAGGTTCATTTCCAAGCTGAAAGTTACCTGACTGCAACTTGTGATACCACCAGTAACAGGTGTTTTTTGAGATGACTTTGTTCCCATAAACTTTGTAAAGTTAATGGATATCATTTGACACCATTGGACACCATTTCTGAATTTGTACAGCATGATAAAATGAATATGCACATCTTGCTTTGCCATCGTAAAATGCAGGTTTCCCCTTGTATGGACTAAATGTAAGTATAGAACATCATTAGGTACTGGAGCTATACAAGCACTGGCTTTTACAATGCTTACAAGACCACTGCACATTTCCTGACAATGGTAAATGCAGGGTTAATGTTTTTTTTTTCCTTTACCTTTGCATCAACCCAATAGTTTTAAAGCAATGTTAAAAATTTACATACCAAATTCAGATTTCACCACCCAAACATATTGCATAAACATGTTGGTGGATATAAATGCTGTGGGATATTGTAAATCATATCTTGGTATCCTATATTGTAGGATATTCTGAGATGAAGCACTGAATATAATTATTAGTAGCCATTAATTCATAGAGAGTGTGTCTGAGCAGGAATATAACCATTCTGTTATATCCGTCTGAATAAGGATATAACAGTTTAGTTATAACCTTTTTCACATGCAGTATAGTGAGCTACCATGTTCACTGTGACAACTGATGTGGAATCCAGTTTTGACACATAATCCAGCTTTTGCAGATTTGCTAGAGGATTGATTGGTGTTCAGTAACTGTGCCAGTTCCCTGGATGACTGACATGGGTTTTTGCTCAGCAGTGCCTTTAAATGACCATTGTTCAACTTCACCACTTGTAGTACACATGTAGTACATCTTCTAATATTAGTAAAAAAAAGGAAGTTAGTTGCAGGTAGAAGCTGATTCATTTCATTATTGTAACTTCAAGTTCTGTACTTGTAGTTGCAGCATACATCAGCTGTGTACAAATGGCTGCTGACAGGCTCAGGGACAAGGGAAGTGCATTAGCCACTGATTGCACATTTTATTTTTGCACAATGATGTATACTTTGTCAAGGATTTGATGTGATGCCTCCTCATTTACTTTACTTTACCTTAACCAGTTTTGCTTAATTTATGTTATATTTATCATTTTGGGGATTTTTATTTCATTTTTGGCATCACAGCACTCATTTCCAAGAGCATAGGAGTTGCGCATGCGCAACTCCGAACTTTCGATTGTCACCCACTAAAGCGCATGTACAAGGACACGCCCCCTCTTGCGTCATAGCTTGCGCACTAATCGTTTTATGCAAATGTCTTTACCGATGTGACAGCCACGTGTTGCTAAGCCTGTACGCTTGTTGAAGCCATGACATGTTAGTCACAGGAGTTAGTTGGTAGAGAAGTTAGTTGGAGTTTGTGAGTAGTCAGAAGTAGTTAAAGGAGAAGAGTTGATAGAGTTGTTTATTAGTTGTCAGTTTGTAGCGAGATCGAAATGATGTAGTATCTTCTTCATTGAAGTTTGGTGAGTGTTGGAAATAATTTTGGAAATAAATTTGTTTGTTATATAAACCCTTTTTGAATCTTTAATATTTTTTCTCTTGAGGAACGTTAATTGTTTTGATTAGAATTTGCATTAGAAGTTTGACAATCATTTAATTTTTGAATTCTTACTCGTTAAGTAATGCTCGCTGGTATTCGAACCCTAATTGAACTTTATTTTTGGCAATTTGTTAATTATTGCCTGGTGCCCGACTTAGCTATCTGGAGCTTGAATAATTATTGGATCAGACAAAGGGTCCAAACTTTAAAAGTATTTTCAATTCTTTGGCCCGTTACATTGACATTGAGTATCTCACACATTTTAGTGACAGATTTGTTTGACCTTTTTAATTTTTAATAATGTTAAGAGTTATTTGATATTTTAATTATTTCCTTATAATATAAAAGAAACAAAAACTATCATCAAAAACTATATTCTTCTGTTATATTATTCATTCTTTTGTACTTATTTTTCACTTTGAAATAGTAAAATTAATTGCAATATAAAATATTACAACCACAGTATGTATAAGGTGCCCCAAAATTCTCAAGGCATGGGAAATATAGTCCCTCGTCATATAAATTTTTATATATTCATAATCCTCAGTCCCCATAGGCTATGGTGGTTCAACCATATTTTGCAATTTTATTCTCAAAATCAATCGTTTTGATACATTTTGATGTGTCAAATGATACTAGTCACATAAGAATATTCTTATATAAGACAAAATTCACATATAAGAATTGGCCACTACTAAAAAAAATTGTTTGATAACATCAACTCATTTTATTCATGTCTGCTGTTTAAACAGTTTCAACTTTTAATTGTAAATACTAAGATTGATAAAATTTAAAGTTCATTAAAACTCTTAAATTTAATAACTTTTGCATTGGTTCATTCTGGATGCAATCCTTTGTGTAGTAACTCTGGTAGTGCTTTGCCCATTTGTCCCGTGAATTTTTGAATGGCTCAGTCCCAAGACACTTCATCTGATCAAAGCATTAACAATAATTCTCATTCCCTCTGAAGTGTGTTGACTAAAATAATTCTCTAGATGATTATATTTTTTTAGAACATTTCAATTATTTTATAGTGAAATTGTAGAAATTAAATTTGATTTAATTCATATAGGACCATGTTTAGATATCCTTTTAATTCTTAATTTGTAAAAAAAAATTCAACACATTGTTTTATACTGTACATGTCATTTTAAACTTAAGCTACTAAGAACTTTTTTCTTTTAGAAATATGTTATCAAGGATAAATTTTTTTTCAAACGTTATACCGAAATGCAATTTTAGATATCTAAAGCTTAATTTTTGTGTTAAGCAAGCAGAAGATAATTATGTATGTTTAAACAAAGATTTCATATCTTTTCAATATTACATTCATGTGAAAGAGAAAGTATGTGAGATTTGAAAAAGTAAATTAAGAAATTTAAAGTAATTCCTATCAAAGCTAAAACATAACTTTGCTTTTTCAATACTGTGGGTTTAGTTTACTTATTGCATTTGTTTATGAAAACATTAATGAGATTTACAGCACTTTGAGAGATTTGTCAGTCTGTCCTGTTTATAGGTATTTCAAGCACTTAAATTCTTGAAATGTAGATTTTAAATATTTGAGAGCTTGATTTCCTAAGTATTTGTATTTGGCTGTACTCAAATAACTGAAAGTTCCCTACTATGGTACTTGGTATTTCAAGTACTTCACTGTAGTACTTTGCCCTGCTTTGCATGGAAGATATTTCTGAATAAAAGTTAATTTATTTTATGTTTTGAACTAATAATTTGTCTACAAGCAGTCTTTCATTATATCTTAACTTTTTTATTTTTGTTTAAGGACATTTAACATTGAAAACAAGTATAATCTTGTTGATCAAGGCCCCATTTCTGTATCGACCGTGATAATCTTAGATCCTGTAACTGGACAAGTGTTGTTTCAGTGGGGAAATAACTTGTAAGTAAAGCTTATAACCAACTTCTTTTTAAAATCAGATTTGCATAAAATGTGATTTCTCTAATAAATTATTTTTCAACTTTCCACAATTTATGCTATTATTAATTTTTAGACTTTAAGTATAATTTTTACCTTAAAATAGCTGCTGCAGTTTTTACTTTTATTGTAATGTTGCACCCAAATTTTACCTTTTATAAGTTTTGTTACATAAGGTGCACCATAAAATTTTGAAGTTCTATTAATAATATATCATGTACTGTAATATTTCATTAAGGAAAAAAGATAAACATATTGTGGGCTCTAACGATGTCAAATCTCTTAGTAGAAACGTAGGGTATTCCAAAACTCTGCTGACAAATTTCCCAACAAAGCAAGAAAGAAAGGTATGGGAACCTTTGTCCTATCTCACATAGTTTCTGCATGAGGATGCTCTCTCTCTACACAAACATATAATTGGCTGAACAACAAGGTTTGGTATGGTAAACCCATAGAGTTGTTTGTGTACACATACTATCTGTGTTTAAAATTTGAATCTAATCTATCATTATGAAATGGACAAGTATGCTTTTGAAGAAATGGCTGATATGCACATGGCATAGGTTGAAGCAAATGGCAACATGAGAACAGTACAATGACTGTATCAAATGAAGAAATAATAAAGGAAAAAATAACATATAACCTAATGCAATGTTAAATAAAATATCCATAGCAACTAAGTAAGCCGGCCATCTGATGTAGCACTCTGAAAAATCGATAATTATTGATTGACTTGAAAGTTCAATAATTTATAAAAATAAATTGTGTATTTCATACTTGACTTAAATCATTTATAGAAACAATTTGGCATACAGTCACTTAGCAGATGGCTCTCTCCACACTTGCACATGTGAGCAAGCAATTAGAACACTTACTACTTCCTCTCTGGGTGTCCCATGATGATTTGCACTGACATTCATTTTTGAAGCTATGGCTATGAAGACTTTTTTTTTACTTACAGTTTTATTTGAAGAGTGGGAAAGACACATAGAATGCTGGGATAAATGATATAAGTGATAAAAATTATTCTAGGTATAATAAAATATGTTTAAGGCAGAAAGGAGTGTAAAATGGAGAGGGGGGAATAGCATAGGTATGTACTCCTGCAATCACTTTCAAAATCTTCCATTTTCAAAAATAGCATTTTTTTTGTTAATTTTCAGGATACTTTTGAAATTTTAAGGAAAAATTTGTTGATAATAATTCAAATCAAAATTGTGAGCTTAAATTGGATGGTTGTTTTAGCATAGAGTAACATTAACAAACAAAATGGCAATACTGTATAGCACTTCTAAGAAATGGCAATCAGATGACAAATTATTTATATTGTAATTTGATAAAATATGCATCAATGAAAAAAAAATTATTTTTCAAGCTTCAATTTTGTGTTTTCATAAATATATATATAAGAAAGTTGTAAAATGGCAATTTTTATTTAAAAAATTGAATTTTTTGTTGTACTAAAAATGGATGCATACATCCTCAGCCTCTCAATGTGAATTCTGTTAGAATTCTGTCAATGTATACAGATGACGTAGACACTGAAAGGGTTAAGAACACATGATCTCATAAGCCATTCAACAAGTGATATTTTACTCATTTCCACAATGTCCAACTTATTTATAACTGCTAGTTTTAAATGTTATTATCTCCAAACTGTTTTATTACCATGATACACCAGTAACTATTTAAATAATCTAATAGTATATTTTATAAGTTCTTGTTTAAATCATCTTTAACTTTTTGATGAAAAAATTTTGTGAAAATATATAGTTTGTAAATTAATTAATGCATTGCAATTATTTGGATTTATAAAGCTTTAATCTAGAAGTTTTCAATTATACACTGAAGAGCCAAAACATTATGACCAACACATCTTTATGCAAATCAAAGCAACTGTGGTAAACGATGGTGCGTGTGAAGGTCATGAAACGATATAAATAACACCTGATACTGAACTCTGTTAATCAGTATTGTTCTTGTTCTTCAGATAGAAAAGACAGCGGACTTAAGTGAATTTGACAAAGGTAAAATTGTAATGGCCAGACGACTGGGTCAGAGCATTTCCGAGATGGCAAGTCTTATGGGGTACTCATGGTCAGCCGTGGTTAGTATCTTCAAAAAGTGGTCTGAGGAGGGAAAAGAAAATTAACTGCCGATGAAAAATGGGCCAACTATAGCTCATCGATGCTAGAGGTGAGTGAAGGCTATCCCATATAGTACTAGCCAACAGAAGGGATACTGTGGTGCAACTTGCCCATAATTTGAATGCTGGTGATGGGAGTAATGTGTCACAACACAGTACATCGAACCCTGCTGAAAGTGGGGCTCCATAGCTGTAGGCTGCTCCGAGTGCCCATGGTAACTTTGGTTTACCATTGAAAGTACCTACAATGGGCACACAAGCATCAAAACTGAACCTTGAATGATGAGAAGATCATCTGGTGTGATGAATCTCATTTCCTGTTGCACCATGCAGACAGACGGGTATGTGTGTGTCATTTTACCTGGGGAAGTGTTGGCACCAGGATGCACCGTGGGGTGAAAACAAGCCGGTGGAGGAAGTGTAATCTTTGGGCAATGTTCTTCTGTGAAACCCTGGGTCCAGTCATTCATGTGCAAGAAACTATGACAAAACAAGTGGAAGTTTGTTTACCTACCTAACATCATTTTAGGTACCACCAACCAAAACAGATAATCTAATCATCTAAACAGGAGACCAGGTACATCCTTTCACGGTACCACCTACCTAAACATCATTGCAGACGAAGTACATCTTTTCATGATAATGGTATTCCCCTCCAGTAGTGCCTTCTTTCAGCAGGATAATGTGCCATGCTACACTGCCTGGATTGTTCAAGAATGGTTTGTGGAACATGAGGAAGACTTCCAGGAACATGAGGAAGACTTCCAGGAACATGAGGAAGACTTCCAGGACTTCCCTGGTCTCCAAATTCCCCAGACATCAATCCAATCGAGCATCTGTGGTTTGTGTTGGAACAGCATATCCAATCTGCAGCAGTTCAACCATGTAATTTTGAGAAAAGCAACTTTTTTTTTAATTTAAGAAATAAAATACAAAATATTTATAATTACTAAGAAAATACTACTATTTGCATTCCCTATCATCCATTAGCTGGAATTAAAACTTTTAAGGAGTTAAAAAGTAGGTTAAAAAAAGCTTCCTTCTCTTGTAAAACAAGGTTTTCATATGTGCCAGAGGTGATATGCATTCTTCCAGTTTTAACATCTGTGTCATATCCATTGCAAATTGTTTAACGTCTATTTTTTTTTAATTTTATGTGCATGACACTATTGTTTTAGTGTTAGGTTGCTTATATTGTCAGATAGAAGTTAAATTTGCTTATATACTTTATAATTTCAGTATATCATCTAATACTTCATTGATGTAGTCCGTTTCAGCTATTAGATTGAAATATAGTGACTTTTATTTAACATGCTATGTTATATATATATATATAAATGTGTTTACACACAAATATATTTTTAATTTTAAATGGCACTTGCTTGATGATTTTAATTTTGGTTGTTGTACTTTCAGATTTTTTATGCCTCATGGATTATTTATAGATGAAGATGGAACTTATTGGTTAACAGATGTAGCTCTACATCAGGTATTTATGTAAACAATTCACTTCTTAAATCTTTCAGAGTTTAGCCTGAAAGCTGGAATGAATCCAGTCTCAGGTATTTCTACACTCTGTTCAGCTAAAAAAATATGGGAATTTTTTTTGTCAAGCAACTAATAAATCATGTTAAGCAACTAATGGTCATGATGCATAAATAACTAAACAATATTTAATTGTGAATTTCGTGAAAATAAAATTTCTAACCAAAATGAGAAACATATTAATTTGAATAAGACTTCTTCAGAGAGATTTAGTAAAAAAAAGATCTAGCAAAGCAATTATAATTTTTGATTCAGGAAAACCTAATGAACAAAAGTATATATATTGCATATCAATAAATAGAAAATATTGTATATTGTGCAATGTTATTTTGTATAGTGCAGGTTCAAGATGTTGTAAGAACATGGTGAAATTAGCCTCCAATGAGGGACTGGTGGCCCTATCTCTCAGTGGGGATAGAAACTCATCCACATGGTATTTAGAAAGAAAAATGCTTTTCATCTGGGGTATTAAACCAAGGACCTAAACATCAATCAGAAGTGAATGTTTTAAATGCTGTGGCATCCTCTCTTGAAAACTGCAGCTTTTATGTGGTAATCAAATATTCCAAAATTTCAAATGAATATTGCAAGTGATGAAAATTGAAGTGCTAGAAATTTGAAATTTTGGTGATGGAATATGTGAAGATCATGAAGCAACAGACAGCAATGAGTTGACCCCTTATGCTCAGGATGACTGGGAAATACAACTGTTATTAGCACATATAAAGATGTTCCTTTTTTAAAATGAGGTTCTAAGCAAATTGAAACATTAATTTTGTAAGTTGAACAATTCAGCGGCTATATAACTAATTGTAAATCATTTGTAAACTGTCTTTTATAAATGCAATGAGCACAGTTTGAAACATGAAAAGTATGAAAATATCTTGCACACCTCATGATCAGAGGTCATTTGTTACACTAATTAAATAATGTTTTGGGCCACAAAAGTAGGGGATGAGATTAACAGGAAAATTTCTCACCATCCATTGTATAAGAATAGTTGCATGGACCTTATGAATATAACTTGTAACAGCTTTGTACTAAGCTTTTGTCTGAAGCTAAGTGGTTTAGTGCTTTGCACTCCAACCACTAGAGGACACTCAGGTTCCAATGCTGTACATTCTCTTGTAGAAGCCAAGACACTTGTAATAATTAATGCAGCTGTAAAAGGTTCATAAGTATATACACAGTCGTATCAGAATAATATGACCACCTACCATAGTAAATGTATGGTAGGTGGTCGTATTATTCTGATACAACTGTGTATATGTTTCAATCTGTTGAACACAACATTTTTGGAATCTAATATTCATAGTGATTTCAGTTTTATTTTTGGGAAATTGTGCAATGAATGAAAAAAATTATATTAGAAATGTTGAAATATGTTTAAATGAGAAAATATAATAAGCTAGAAACATAGAATTGAATACTTGGTAATTGTTTTTAAAATCCTTTTATTTTATGGATATAAAATAAAAATTTGATTAATCTGAGAAACATTGCAGAATTTATGCAAAAATGTCTTGGTAACAGTTCAGATCAGGTTCATGAGGGGAAATCGAAGGCTTATTAGAACATGGTATAAAATAAATAGAAATGACAGTGATTCTGGTGTTTAGGAATGGTAATCATAACAATAATAAATATATTTTTACTTTGCAAAAACACTATATTACTTTAAAGCAGCTGTTTGTCATAGAATCTTACAAGAGCATGTCAGTTTAATGTACCACAGAAGAGGTCTGTGAGGAATACAAGATATCAGCAGAAAACCAATACAGAAAAGAAATATTCTTATCTGGGGCTCGAACCCAGGTCTCTGATCGGTCAAGCACACTAACCACTCAGCTACCAGGATATAGTGCATTGAAATTAGTACCAAATGGAAAAGGAAAATAATATTTATTAGGTTTAAACTATATATTTTTATAATATATAAATATAAAAATAGGAATTTATATTTTTGAAAAATTGAAGTTTCATATATTTTATTAGGAACATTTCTGGACATTTGCTTCAAAATCTTTCAATATCTGCAAACAATAGGGATCCTAGAAGAGTTAAACAAAGTTTTATTTGAATTAAATAATCCTTTGTGTTATAAGTACACTGATGTTTACATAATTATGTTTCTAATATCATTTATGTTTCTATTTCAGTTAATTGAATAATTATTAATTTCTAAAATTGATAATTTAACTCCAATATTTTATTATAATGATTTAGAGAAATCACTTTCAACCCACCAGAACTGTGTATTTTAAAACTTCTGATGTTAAACTCCTGAAGAGTCAAAATACCTATTTTATTTGATTTTAAGAGGATAATGGATGTATTTTAATGTTATTAGTAGTTTCCCAAGTGGGCAAGGGATGGATGGTGGCTGCTCACATGGCCAATGAAATAGATTTTTAAAAGTTAGTCAAGAGATGACTTTCTCTTTCAAAAAAGTATGATAGTCAAATATTTTATTAAAAATTATTTATCTCATAAATGGTTTACATCTACAATTCTTTACATCAGTCTATGAGGTCTACAAATGAAATATAAACAGTACTTTTATGTTGGAGGAGGTAATCCTCTAACCAGTATAAGATTTATGGATTTGTCCTCTGAAGACATTTATACTATAATCCACTCAAATATTAAAGATAATCACTGAGTGGGTTTTACATTAACAATAACTCCTTGTTTAGGAATGGACCAGCCTGTGGCACTGGCTATGGCTCAAGGTTGGGAATGACTGATACATGATTGCACACTTGGCAGTCAGTTTTCATGTTACCTTGAGAAAGAATGGGTTGTCATCATGATCTTTCCAACTTTGAACATAGTATGATTGTGTGGTCACAACATTCAGATACTAGTATCTTAACAACACAGCCACCATGGCGAATGCTCCCATTTTGTGGTGTCATGAATCTATCATGACTGACTCAGCAGCAGTCCAACAGCCAGCCAAAAATGACAAATGAGACAGCCATATGTGATAGACAGCTATGGTGAGTGATGTGCAATATACTATAGTGGCCCAGCTAACTACCCAGTACAGCATTGGAATGGCAAGACCAATATTAACATAGGCAATGCACTGGACATTAGCTCATATGGGTTATGACAGTCAGCGGCCATCACAGGTACCCATGCTCATTGTGAGACACAGGAAACTGCATCTTGCATGGATATGTATCCACCAACATCCTGGTCAGATGAACTCCTTTCCAACTCTATCCAACTGATGGATGTGTTCATATATGGAGGAAGAAACATGAGGCCATGGCACCGAGATGCACCATTGGTATTTGGCAGGCTGGAGACATGATGTTGCAGTTTGGGAACTGTTTTTGTGGCATGCCTGGGTACACCGATCACAATGAATCATTGGTTCAATGGAATCTACCTACCTTTCCTATCATCACTCACTATATATACCCTTCGTGATGACAATGTATCCAAACAACTCCAGTGTCTATCAACAAGATAATTCACTATGTTACATAGCTGGCAGTTTGGAACTGGTTTCAAGAACATGACAATGAATTCTCCATCCTCACTTGACTGCCGAACTTGCCAGATCTCAACCCAATTGAGTATGTTTGTGACCTACTGGAAAATGTGATTCAATGCTCTGACCCTCCACCTGGCAGTGTGCTGGCATTACAGGACACATTGGGGAACACATGGGTAGCACTGTTACAGGATACCCTGCAACACCTTGCAGAGTCCATTCCTCGATATGTATGGGCTGTATTATGGGCAAATAGTGGCCCCATGAGTTATTAGGTAGGTGTTTTTGATGCAAAGCCAGCTCAGTGTATATATCATAAAAATTTTATTTGTCTCTCTGACTGTGAAAAAAAAAAACATATCAATGTATTTTATTTACACAATTTAACTGCAAGAAAATGGAGTATCTCATCATATGTTACGTTAACTAACACAAAGTTCATTAAAAAACAGTAGATCGGTGCAATCTATCATGTTGTTTAACAATTTATAAAAAAAATGGACATAAAGCGTTTCTTATATTGCTTAATAAACAAACATTATACATATTTCTAAGTCATTCAGTAGGAATATCTCGAAGATAAATTCTGGTGTCCTTGTAGTAAAGCAATCTTAGCAATTTATTTTGGACTTTTTCAATATTATGAATATTATATTGATAGTGAGGATCCCATATTAAGCTTTCATATTCTAAGTTTGAACGAACTATGAATGAAATTGATTATAGCCCTTGTATTAGTAAAGTATTTTGTTTTTCTAACAATAAAACCCAAATTGCTATTAGTTTTGTTCACAATTTCTTGAATATGCATATTAAAATTGAAGTTTGAGTCAAAGAAGATACCTAAATCACGGACAAAACAATTACGTGGAATAGCACAAGAGTTGATGTTATACTCATATGTAACAAAAATCCTTTGTGAGAATGACTTAAAATTGAGCATTTTGAAATATTCAATTGTAGTTCATTCAGGACAGTCCAATTGTGGAATTTAGTCAAATTTGACTGTAGTAAATGACAGTCATTAGTTGAGTCAATCCATCTATAAAATTCTACATCATCTGTGTACATTAGACAACTACAAGAACTAAGAATATTTTGTAGATCATTAATGAAAATGATAAATAACAACGATCCCAGATTAGAGCCTTTGGGCACCCCAGAACTACTAAAAAACTTGTAGGAAAATTCAGAACCATAGCAAACATAAAGAGATCTGCCATATAAAGAAAAATAAAACCATTCAACTAGATCAGGCATGTCAAACTCGTTAACCACTGAGGGTCATATTAAATATTATACATTAAATCGTGGGCCGCAAAACAAAAAAAACCAGATGAAAATTGTTATGTGCAAACTAGACTAGAACGCAGTATTCATTCACTGACTGCTAACGAATAGTTTCCGACTCTACTGGCATTTCGTGACTCATTGCCATGCGCAAAGTACATACATTTGAATGACCTCGAGACTCATTGTATACATGTCGGAGCCCGATCGTAGAATTGCTCATATCATGAAATGCCACTATTTCGTGAAATGATCGGGCATTTCATGATATGAGCAATTCTACGATCGGGCTCTGACATATACATTTATGCGCAATAGTTTCCCTTATATATAAATGGAAATGTTTTCTGAAATACATTTATTAAAGTCATGTACCATGTACGTACTTATGATTTTAATTAAAGAATCCAGTGTTGTCAAAAGTTAAATAAACGTATTGGTTATCAATCTCGGCGGGCCGCGTGTTTGACATGCCTGAACTAGATTATAACTAAAACCTATTTTAACTAACTCGTTCAACAACAATTGAAATCAAATTTATCAAACACTTTTTAAAAGTCAGTGTAAATAACATCTACTATCACAATCAAATAAGTCTGCAATATTTTTACTAAGACATAGTAGATTAGTGATTACCAAACGTTTAGGTAAAAATCCATGTTGGTTTGGAGAAAAACAATTTTTTAGTTGTGAAATTTTTGTATGTATTATGGATTCAAAAATCTTAGGAAATGGTGATAGAATAGCAATAGGTCGATAATTTTCGATATCATATTTGTTTCCTTTTTTAATTAGCAGTACAATTTTCGATTCTTTCTAAGCATTTGGAAACTTATTTTTTCTAATTGAGAGATTAAATAATATTAAAAGAGGGTAAACCAAACTATCAGTACATCCCTTAATAATGAAAGAAGGAACTTGATCGAGGCCAATTGACTTTGACCCCTTTAAATGTTTAATAGCCTGTCTGATGTCATCAACAGTTATTTTTGTAATGGTAACAAGATCAAGAACATTTATTTCTTTATCTATGGAATCAAAATTATCACTGTTGTAGGAAGTGCTTGAAATATAAACCAATTTAAAATAATCGGTAAAAGTATCACTAATGGTTTTAAAATCAAGTAAGTCATTACCTTGATATTTCATAGCATTAAATACTGTCTCTCTGTTATTTCTGTTATAAAAATTCCAGAATTTCTTAGGGTCAGATCTTAACTCATTTTCAACCAAGAAATATAATTTTTACAACATGATTTTATTTTCAGTTTTATTACTTGCCTATACATTTTAAAATTATCAAAATCTGAACTGTTATTGTATTTTTTTATATTGTTTACAAAATTTATTTTTAAATTTAATATCTTTGATAATCTGTGGAGTGTACCAATGTGGGAATTTCCCTTTAGTAACCATACATTTGGGGACACAGGAGTTAATAACTCCAAATAGTATACTATAAAAAAAAGACAGCATTATCAATATCATCAAATAAATTCAGTCCACTAATGAGATCGTGTTTAATAACGGAATTGTTTATAGGAACAAAAAAATTCAAGAGCTGGATGATAACCATCTTCAGTTCAAAAGAGCATCAGAAACATGATTAGCATTAACTCTCTAACTTCCGAATGAGGATAAAACAAGATCCAGAATATTGTTGTTAGTGTTTGGGATGTAATTACACTGTAATAAGTTATTGTAAGACATAAAATTTAATAAATTAGATTCAATTGGAGAGTTTGTTCTGCTTAGGTAACCTAGTGTTCCAGTCAAGAGATGGAACATTAAAATCTTCAACAATTAGTATTTCGTGGTCATGGATTTCTGAAAGAAATTCGAGACTTTGAAAAAAATTGTCAAAAACAGAACCATTGGTAAGAGGGCAGAAATGAACTACTCCAATATGCAATTTCTTATTATTAGGAGCAACAACTTTAAGGAGAATATTTTCAACATTTCTGTTGCCACTTAATTCAATACAAACAATATTTTTCTTTATAACAATCAAAACACTCCCACCACAACTTAGTGTTAATTCGCTACACAACTAGAGTTAACTAGAACTAACTCACTCACAACTAGAGTTACTCATTAGTTCAGTGTTCCTGTCTGATCTAAATACATTGTATCTGTCATCAACAAGTTCATTGCTGTCAATTCCCTCATTTAACCATGTTTCAGTAAGACAAATAATGTCATAATCAGAAGACAGAACAGAGATATACAAGTCAGAGGTTTTCGTTCATAGACCTCTGACATAATAAATGTTAATACACATATCATGTTCAGAAAATGGAAAAAAAATTATAAAAATATATAAATGTTAAAATTACTTAATTAATTGCAAATCTTTCAAGTTAGCTATCCTGAATACTTGTGATCTTTCCATTTTTCTCACGAAAATCTTACCTTCTTTCACCCAGACAAATTTATACTTTAGTTCCTTCTGAATTTTCTTCATTTTGTGCAGTAGTTTTTTTTTTTTGGTTTCTTGCATTAGGTGTTCATAAATGTACACTTTAGAGTCATCCAAATGATCACAGATGGTCTTAGAATTTAAAGATTTCTTTGAATTTGAATGTGCCATCCATTTTTCTTTTAATTTTTGTGAAGTAAGTTGGACAATGATTAGTCTATTTTTTTTCTTTGTTTTTGGATGGAACTCTATGGGCAGCTTGCACATCAGTTTCTATATGTTCAATCTGAAGACAGGTGGCAATTTTATTTAAAATTGCTTCAACGTTCTCATTTTTAGTTTTCAGTATTGCCACAATTTCCAGATTGTTTATTCTGCTCTACTGTTCTAAGCTATTGATTTTTTTCTCAGATCCTTAAATTCCTTCTTAAGTGCAAAATTTCCTTCATGTAGATCTTCATTTTGTTTCCTTAATACTTTTATTTCTTCCATAACTTCTGAAATAATTTTTAGGAAATCGTCCACTTTATCTGAACAAAATACTGAGCTTTGTTTGCATTCTCTGAGCTCTCCAAAACGTCCTTCTTAAATTCGTTGAATTCATTTTAAAAGCGATGGTTTGCATTCTTATGCATATTCAAAAATTTTTGCTATTCTGAGTTTCTGCCCAACCCAACTGTGATGTCACTATCACTTTCAGTAATTTTTTTCTGATTTGCATTCATTGCATCTCCATCTCATTTTTCTCACTGAATTCATTTTTTTGTAGTTGCTTTCTGAAATCCCTTGACAAAAATAATGATATTGAAATGAGCAATTTTCAACACATTTCAGCACTTCTGTAGCATTGAGGAATACCTTTTGGCAGTCTCCACAAATCGGATTCTTCATGATGTATACAGTACTGTGTCAAGTCAGAGAGGATGTGTTGGCCAAGGCCAAGCTGAGGGATCATGTTAGGTCAAGGTCACTCGGCCTACACTGCACCATAGGTCGAGTTGTTGAATGCTGTGATGCCACAAAGGTCTCATTTGAACAAAGACAAAACAACTCACTTTAAAAACACTCTATAAAGAGTCTCCAGGGAACAAAACTAAGGAATTCAAAGATACTGAACAACTCACCATACTTTCATGGGTTACTGTGCCAAATATCAGCAGCCTATTCTTAGTACTTAATTTAGAATTAGTAATATAATTACGGAAGTCTTACTTCAGCTTACTCTTGTTTCTGCCACCTAGAGATAATAATAGTTTTAAAATGAAAACATAAATTGTTGATTGTTGAACATATGCAATTTTCTCCTTTTTTCCTTTATAGAAAAGTTTTAATAATATTGTTCTAGTTCATGCCTTGAAAATTTCCATCTTTGGCTGCCAATGAAGTTGTCAACCATCTGGTTTTAATAAATAAGCTAATTTTATTATGTCACTGATAGATGAAAGTGTTTCATAATATATAAAGTTCTTTTGATATAATAACTAATCTTCCAGCACTAATAAAGTTCATAATTGACATGTAGAAAAAATTCAGCAGGTTATGACTTAGGAGAAGATCACTAAGAAAGATTTTTATTCAAATTCAATTCAACAATTGTAAAAAAAGAATTTTCAGTTTAAGCCCAAAATTGGGTTTACTATTAATAATGTCAGTAACTGTGATTTGTGCGAAGTTATTGACATTATGAATAGTAAATCCAAATAAAAGTTTCTAGTATGATAAATAATACGAATTTGGTGTACTGCACTGGATAGAGTGATATATGCAAATGTCAAATATATGGGACTTGTGAATGAAGTTAAAACTATAATATGTATTTCTAGGTATTCAAGTTTTCACCTACTAATCTTGCACAGCCACTTCTTACTTTAGGTGAAAAATTTGTTCCAGGAAATGATGAAAGCCATTTCTGTAAACCAACAAGTGTGGCTATTAGCAAAGGTGGAGACATTTATGTAGCTGATGGGTAAACACCTTTTTTATGTTTAATATTAGATATTATGCATATTCAGTAATATATAAGTATCCTAAATTTTCTTTTTATATCTGAAAATATTTCTTGAACTCTGTGACATTTACTAAACCTAACTTTTTTATATTTATATGCATAGTTAATAATTTAAAGTGCTAATTAGTGAATGGAACTGGAATTAGTTTAATGGTCTTAGAACACTCTTGCGTGAATGTGGATAGATGTGGATTCAAATCCCATACATCAGCAAAGCTCATTTTTTCCACAAACTATTGACTTTAAAGTGTTTTCTCCATTTACACATATAATAATTTATCTTAATCAGAATATGGTAATTTCATTAGGCACTATTATTATAATTGATCAATAACAGTTATCACTTTAAATGGAGGACATTCCACTGATAAAAATTAATAGACATGAATAGTAATGCTAAAGGTGTTAGACCAGGAATCTCAAAACTCAAATTATTAGAATCAATTACTTCCCAGTATGTAGCAGACAGCCTTTTATTTTAGGCAATAAATAAGTAGAACATAATTATTGTATTATTTAAATGTTGCATTTTTTTAATACCAAAGCATAACACTAAATTTCAGGCATCGGTGACAATTGCAGCATTACTTGGTTGACATTTTAATGTTAATATATCAATAAAAATTTGGTGGAAAAAATTTTGCTGGCATACGGGACTTGAACCCGCATCTCTCCAGAAACATGCCAGAGTATTCTTATCAATTGAACTAATACAGGCTCATCTTTTTTCCACTAATTTAAGACTAAACTCTTCGCCAATGATTTTCAGCGCCTATCATTGGCACCATCTATGATCTATGGGTGGCAACTATTTCTTTTTATTTTGCTCTGAGTAAGATGGAAATAATAAAGTCTCTTCACGCTATTTAGCGTTATTAATGATTTAAACATAGGTGACAATCACAGCATTACCTGGTTGACATTTTAACATCAATATATCAATAAATATTTTGTTGAAAAAATATCGGCGACATACGGGGTCTTGAACCCGCATCTCTCCAGAAACATGCCAGAGTATTTTTACCAATTGATCATTTTACAATTTGATTATTTTTACCAATCAGATAATCTTTTTTCCACTAATTTAAGACTAAACTATTCACCAATGATTTTCGGCACCTACCATTTGCACCATCTATGATCTATGGGTGGCAACTATTTCTTTTTATATTGCACTGAGTAAGATGAAAATAATAAAGTCTCTTCACGCTATTTAGCATTATTAATGATTTAAACATAGGTGACACTCACAGCATTACCTGGTTGACATTTTAACTGCAATATATCAATAAATATTTTGTGGAAAAGATTGGTGGAAAAAAGATTGGTGGAAATATCGTTATCACATTTGTCAGCAGTATGTTTCTGTTCCAAAGGATTATTTTTGATGATATTGTGACACATTACACTGGGAGAGATTCTTTTGTTTTCAAAATTCACAAAGATGTGCTTCATCAGCTTAAAAATGTGTGCAAAAGCAGCTGGTTTAAATAGGTTTTAAAGATAAATGTATTCTCTGTGAAGCTAATTTTGTCATTATCAGAACAAATAGCAATGCTAAATTATTAATCTTTTACAGGAGGCGAATTTATGAAACACTTCATGCTCAAAGTTGCAAAAATTATATATCTCAAAAACATTGTGTCTGGCCACAATCAGAAATATTTAATGCAAACAAAAATTTGTTAAAAAAAAAACTAATTGGCAAAAATAATTGTAATGCTTATGAATAGTAAGGCTAATTCTGAATAACAGGGAAATGTATTTTTACTTTAACAAGACATTGCTTAAACTTTTACTTAAACAAGAACATTGCTCTCTTTTTGCAATTTTTTTCTCCTTACTCTACTTTAAGAAAAGTCCGCTTTTTGCCAGATGTGCCAAGTCATATAAGTCAACTTTAGAATTTTTTTAACAAATAACCAGTCAACAGAAATAGGTTTTTTACATGCAAAATTAAACAGAGTTTAAATCAGAATTTTATATTTCTTTTTAAAATTAAATTAACACAAATAACACAAATTTTCAAACATATTAATTTTAATAAGACTTTTTCACAGTGATATAGTGAAAAAAATAGATCTAACTAGGCAATTAAGGCTTAAATTTGGAAAATGATGAATAAAGCAGCGAAATATCAAATTGGATATAGAGGTAACCCTTGTATAACATGGTAGTTAGATTCCTACATAATCTCATGTAGTGTGAAACCATGTTATACGGGACTAAGAACCAGTACAAAAAGGGGATTACATTCCAAAAGCTGACAAAAATGCACCTTTTTATTTTTATAGCTACAGGAAATTTAATTTTTAATTAAAAATAGTAATAACTGAACAAATGTCTTACAAACTGTGATACATATATATCAGATAATATATGTTCATTTAACTTTCCTCCTATTGCTTTACTCTATTGCTGCTAAGCACAATCAAATGAGAATGTTTTTTCTGTTGCAGAATATCTTTACCTTTCATCTGCAGCATCTAGACAAATTTTTTTAAATTGTTTTGTGCCAACTGTGGAAAACTATTTAAAGCGGAAAAATCTAGATTTCAAAAGTTTCATTACTATTGGATCAATATCAGCTTCATTATCAGCTGATGCACTTTCCCCTTGAATTCTTATGTAATGAGAAGTAGTTTTTAAATCACTCAAACCAATCTTTACTGGTAACAAACTCTGGGTTAACAAAAGATTATCCATTTTCTTTTAAATGGTTATAAATTTTTAGTGCCTTTTGTTTAATTATATTGCTATCTAATTGGATCTGTTTTTTACTGCTATCGCCAATCCAAATACTGAGTGCTCTTTCCATTTTCTCAATTATTGGCACTCAAGGACAAGCTGTCACATTTGCAGAAATGGAAGATCCCACAGCAATTCTAATTTTCTGTTCATTTTTGTTTATGGTCCAGATTGTTGCTTCATTTAAATTTAAACTTTTTGCAATGTATGATACCTTTTCTCCTTTTTTAAGATAATCCAAAATTTGTATCTTTGATTCTAGCATAATAGAATTTCTTTTTAGCAGTGCTTTTTTACTTTCATTAAGGCATAATTTAGGGCTGGAATTTAATTCACAACAAAGAAATTATTCCGATATTGTTCTTAACAACAAAGTTTAGTAATACATACCTGGAAAATTTTATGAACCATCAAATAAAAATCAAAATAACCTTACAAAACATTTTTGAAACTTTCTCTTTGGATTTTGAAAAAGATTTTTTCAATGCCTCTTAGTCTTAGAGATGGTGAGATTCACTGCAGTATTTGACACCAAGTCCTGACTGCGAATTGTTTTCTTCGCTCTTCACACAGCCTCGAATCTAAAAACCTCATTTTCCAAAAATGTTTTCTCACTTTAGCCTTTCCTAATCGAGTGATTAGCTCACTTGGCTACTGATCTAAGAGACCTGGGTTAGAGCCCTGGATAAAGCATGGATCTTCACAGACCTACTATGGCATATAAACTGGCAGACTCCTGTCAGACCTCTGTGGCAAGCAGCTACTTGAAGGGGTATTCATTTATTTATTTATTTATTTATTTATATTATTTAACTTCTGAAGTGGTATGAAATTAAAAACTGGACAAGTTTGTGATTGATAAATCGACAAAAGCTGCCCAAGGTGCAAAAATTGGAATTGGAAATTCATGCTTCGAAATCACAATTTTTAATGGTATCAAACCCTGCAAAAAAGCTCAAAAATACTTTGTTGTGCCAGGTTTGCTGCAATTCTCTAACCATGTTAGAGCGAAACCATGTTGTAGAAGTACCTTGTTATATGGGGGTTGCCTGTATATGGAAAGGAAATTTCTTTCTGAATAATGTAATAAGAAAATTCATCTAATTATTTTAACTAATCCGAGTTTGGGACCTCCTAGGTTAGACAAAGATGCTGCAGCTAAAATACCTCTCTGAAGTAATAATGTGCAAAACATTAATAAAAATTGTTGCAAATTTGCTTCAGAAATTAATATCATGTTTGTGTCCCTCCTTGTATCTGGATAGCAACAATAATAATTGTTTGAAATGCATTATTTTACATGTGTGGATAAAGAAAAGAAACTTGTAATGTGAGAAAAGTTGCAACTTTTTAAGGTTAAGAACAATGAAATCAATAGAGGCCATTGTATGAAGGAGGAACAAGGAAATAGCAAGTTGTTCAAAATCGATGCAAAGGGAACCTTATGAAAGGAATCTTGGCTGCCACACAGTTGGAAGATCAAGGACCCCATAGTTACCATAACAGCAGTATTGACTCCTTCTTTGCTTAATATTTTATCCCCATTATTTTCATGATATATATATTTAAATAAATTTTTAATATATTGCTTTTTACTTAGGTATTGCAATTCACGAATTCTTCGATTTTCTTCTGATGGAAAATTTCTAAATAAATGGGGGAAGGACACCAATCTATTTGAAGGCAAGTGAAAAAAATTGATGTATTTTGGATGCACTGTAATTTATATTTCATAATGATGCTTTTCATTATATGGTCAACATATAAAACATTAAACAACTGACAAATATTTTATTTTACATAATCATTGTAAATACTAATTTAATATGAATAACAATTAAAAATATTTTTGATTGCATTAATAATTTTCTCAATTCATTTCTCATTAATTTCTCAATGAATTACTCATTTCAACTTTTTAATGAAATTAAATAATTGAAATGAGTACTCCTCTACACAAAAAATGTAGATAACTTATAAGCTCCATCATACTTGTTCTGGTTTCTTATATAACTCTTAAATACAGACTGTAACATTCTAGTAGTAACTGTAACATTCTAGTAGATAAAATAAAAAAATAACTATATACTGTAACATTCTAGTAGATGCACGAGTTTAATAGATATATTTACATTAACCCTTTTGGACACTTTCCTTCTCCCCAAATGATCCATTCAATAAAATACCATACTGTTAATAGTGAAAAAAATGCACTTCACTCTCACTTTAACTGTCAGTCACATTTCACACAATGCATTGCATTTATCAGCTAAGTTTATGTGATTTGCTTCTTGGGGCTGTTTGGGAGCAGCTGGGACAATGCCTTAATGAGACAGAAAATTGTATACTGTAGGTAGGCCATTAATAACATCAACTAGAAGAGATCTTGATTGGTGGTTGGTAGCTCAGTGGTCAGAGCACCTGACATGCTATCAGGATGTCATGGCCATGTTATGTACCAAATTTAACATTATTCTGGGTTTTATTAAAATAAAATATTCAAAAAATGAGAAGTATACTAATTTTTAAAAAATTTTCAGAGAGATATAATAAAAAAAGGAATTTGGTTAAGCAAGTAAAAATATAATATTTTGTGTGCCAAACCTAGTTAACTTTTTCAGTTCCTGTTGGCCAATGGGAACACTAACTTCAGATTTTTTTTGATTTTTTGACCATCAGCTGCCTATATAGCCTCATTAAAATAACTTAACGTTCTCTGTCATTGAGCTGTAAAAATTTGAAGTTTATCCTTCAAACTATTTGCATATTAAATAGTTTTCGGAGCAAACTCTGAAGCTTTTTGGAGCAAGGACCATTTTGTCTTCAGTCAAGTGACACTATATGGTGACATAGGGACTATTAAAAAATTCTTTCCACATGTTGGGAAGGGTGATTCCAGTGTCTCAGTTGCAGGTGGGGAAGGGGGAGGTCATTATTTCAATAGCCTCATTGTTCATGGCAGATGATTCCATGGTAAGTGGATGCACTTGCTAGCAGCATGATGTGCTCCCAATCTATTGTAGCTGTGTGTTGTATTGCCAGCTCATCAGCAGCAGCCATTAGCTTGGTCTGGCTGACATCTGTCTGATGCTCTGTGAACCTCTCCTGTAGGGAATGTATGGTTTTCCTATACAATAAATAATGGAATTATCTGGTAAATGTAGGGGAAATCTGTATACATCCAATTTTTGAAGGAGGCTAAATTTGTCTCTCTCTCTTTTCATAGTTTTCTTCAGATTGGAGCTGGGCTCTAGACAATAGTGGTATTTTGGACTCAGTAATTTGTGGATTAATTGACACAGGACAGGAATGTAAGGTATGGATGCAGCAAAGATTGCCACCTTGGAGTCAGTGATTGGGAGGAGAGCCAGTTCTGTTTTCATTTCTAAACTTATTAATTTGCTTTTCTATTGTTTTTGGATGGTAAGCATGGGACACAACAATGGGTTGAATGTTTTGAATTTATTTTTTAAGTAAAAACTCATTTGAGTTGAAGGCCCTATGAATGAGAGAACAGAAGCTGAAAATTTTTATCTCCATGGGGTGCATGAGTCTGTGCATATGATGGAGGGTACTAGGTATGTTTTGGTATATTGACATCATCAAGACTCCTGCAACATATTTTGAACAAAAACATTTAAATAGAGGATGGCATTGCTGCTATCTTCCTCCACTTTTGTGAAATGCGTTGTAGAATAGATACTGTTGGCTTTATTAATGAGGCAGTTTAATTGCTCATTGCTGCCATTAATAATTAAAAATATATCATCGATATAGCAACACTAGAAAACAGGTAAAATTGCTGCTGAGTTCAATAATTTTGTTCGAGGCTGTGGAGGACAATTTTGGACAAGATTCTGGAAAGGGGTGACATCAGACCTACAGAACTTGTGCAGAACCACCTACTGGGGAAATAAAAAAAAATCTAGAAAAAGATAGCAGCCATAAGTGGAAATTCTTATTCTGATAGGAAACTTTTACAAAAAAGAGTACTTTTCTGAAAGCATGCTTTATGAAAATTAATGACCATGTATTAAAAGATAAAGATATACTCTTAAAATGATATAGTATGTTAAATTTAATGAATATTTTCACTATGAACCCACTAAATTTGAGTATGCTCATTTAAGAACATCAGGTTACAGTGGAAGTGTTTTACTAAAAAGCTGAACTTGCTTAGATAAAGCAAAATATTTATTAATGGAAGCTAGCTGTTTCACTGTA
Source organism: Ryuthela nishihirai (assembly GCA_038380435.1). Taxonomy (NCBI): domain Eukaryota; kingdom Metazoa; phylum Arthropoda; class Arachnida; order Araneae; family Heptathelidae; genus Ryuthela; species Ryuthela nishihirai. Next base: position 74,839,011 of record JAWZYU010000008.1, on the reverse strand, counting down.
TTATTACGAATATTTCACCATCATTCTGGCAATTTGTCAGATACATCCTACTAGCATTTCTATAGAAACAATCAAGAACAGTAATATTCAACAATACCTTGTCCCTACAGTGGAGAAAAATGAATAAGATACTGTAGAAGAATGGGTAACTTTTGAAAGTAATGTCATAAGAATATCAAAAGATTCCTGTCCAGAAGTGATTAAACTGAATAATTGTTCTGTAGGAGGTGCTGATAAGACTACATAGTTCAACTGTACAGGATTATATGAGCCTAAAAGTGGGCCCTGGGAGAGATATTTCATTTCATTACTCTTATCATCATAAATAGTTGGCTCAAGTATAGAAAATAGCCAAGAATAAGCTTATCAAGAAACCACTTGATGTTTTGGGTTTTACAGCCAAAGTTGCAGAATCTTTTATTAGTGCAGGAGTGAAATTAATAGAAAAAAGAGTTCCCTCCCATCACCTCCCCATTACCAACAACTAAACTAAGAGAACACTCAGCACAAGCCTTGTTATGTTTCATTAGTAAGCACTGTGATGAACTGGATCAGTGGCCAAAGCCAACAATGAATCATGAACATTACAAATTGCAAGGTTGTAAGAATAATCTTGCATTAAATACTTCAAAACTGTTTCATGCAATTTCGTATGAAATAAGTTTTAGAACAATTATATTATTTAACCTTTACTCTGACAACCTATAAAAATCAGGTTTACAAAGCCTGCATATATATATATGACCATGAGCCATAAACTCAGTCTTTTAGTATCATGAAGAAATAAAAATTTAAAAAAATACTAAAGTTTTAGCTAGCTTTTTTATTTATATACTGTATATGTGTAAAAAAAGACATTTCAGAGCTCCAAAAAAAGCTAATTTTTTAATTTTATTCCTCAACTTTTGATGTCTCAGAAAATAAAAATCTCAAACTTCTATTAGCACAGCCCAGATGATACCTTTGCTGTAGTTGCTATTCTATCTTTAGAACGGTCCCCTACTAGCTGGCTGAGAGCTTTAGCGAATTAACTGAATTGTTTTGTAAACATCCGACCATCTGTGTTCTCAATAAAATGAAGTCACGTGCCAAGGGAACATTTTTTTTTCATGTACATTTTTGCATCATTTTCATATATTTTGTGATTAAAAATTATTTTAGCATTTCTAAATTATTTTATCTGTTAATGGATATTTTTTACGAATGGAACATGAAGAAAAAAAAAACGATATTTCTTTGATCATGTGATGTGTAATGTCATATGAGTGTGGCATCGATCAGCAAACATCAGTTTTTGGTTTCAGACTTAGTGCACGTGTTAGGCTCTACAGAATGGATATTCAGAAAGTTCCAAATTGGTTTTGCATTTTATTTTGCAGATGAAATATAGTTTTTAAAGGTAAATAGTGATAGACAAATACTTTATTGCATATGGATATTAATCATAATGGATGTTATCAAGTTGAACAAGAAAAATCATGAGTTTTTTTCTAAACTACAATATTTCATTCACTCTGCGAGTAAAGAATCAGATGAATTCTTATAAAAAATTATTACACTTAGCAAGTTTGTGGAAGCATAAGAAATGACTTTTCTCAGATTCTGAACTGGAATATCAGTTTCAACTACTTCTAGAATTATTTACATTGCTCCTCAAATATATAGAGCAATTAGAAAGAATAATTATTTGATACTAATGAAAATTATATCATTAGTCTTAAAATGATAGATACTTTAGGAGACATCTGATTAGAACATTATAACAAAAATTTTAATTTTTAAATCGTAGGACGTTTTAGAACTACTTTTAATTGAATTGAAGTAATTTCATAACTAGCATTCAGAATTTGTAATTTTTAAGTCGTTTTTGTCGTTTTCATAAAGTGCAATTTTTCCATAAAGTATATAATGCAAAATGATCTGGAAGGGTTTGATCTCAAATTTCAGAGGTTAAAATAAACTATATTTGCTTTGAAATATTTTTATTTATTTTCATCACAACTCTTTATCCCTTTTTAGGTATTTGTTTTTCAGTTTTTATTTAAATAATCTTGGCATTATATGTTGGTTGCATAAATTTGGTGCATCAAAATAATACATAAAGTAATTTTCAAAAATTAAATAAATAAAAGATTTAAGTAATGATAAAAATATTATGATTTATATATATTACAGTAGTGAAATACTTCAGAAGATAAAACAAAATTGATGTTTTTGTATTTTTTTTTTCTGATTTTGATATGCAAAAAATGCAGTAAAATCTTGCACTTTTCTTTAAAAACTTATTAAATTTTATTTACCTGTTTTTTTGTTTTTTTTTTGGAAATCATCATTTTCTTAACCCAAATTAAAATGTTCTTTAATTTAGTATATAATATGACCTATTCTGTTGATTGGTTATTTTTTCAAAGTTGTTAAGTTGACTTCTTTATTTTGGTTATAGCTGGTGAAACCTGGACTTTTCTCAAAGTACAGGTTTTTCCAAAGTACAGGTTTTCCAAAGTACTCATCATCATCCTCCTCAAGCAGCCATGGGCTACGAAGGTCCAACCAGACCACGCAGTTTAATTCTCCAAGCATATCTGTCCTGAGCTACATCTGCTGCATCCGGCCACTGCACACCAATTCTAACAAGGTCCTGTTTGACATTGTCTGCCCACCGCATCCTAGGTCTCCCCCTCCTTCTGAGGCCTCTAGGCACACTGTTCATAACCCTATTCGCCAATCTATAATTATCCATATGGGCAACATGGCCAAACCAGCAGAGTCTCTCTCTGCACAATATGCTGCTTAAAGGAGGTTGCAGACTTCTTTCCCTAACCTCATCATTAGTTACAAAGTTAAACCACCTACCCAAGATACTACGTAAGCATCTAGAATCAAAAGCATCTAGTTTCCTGTTATCTTGTTTACACAGCGTCCAAGTTTCACTACCATAACTAACCCTAGAAAGAACCAAACTGTTATACAGTCTAATTTTAGTCTTTAGGTGTATACGCCTATTTCTCCACAATCTCCATAGATTCTTAAAAGTCCCGGCAGCAATCCCTATTTGTCTGTTAATCTCATGCCGCACATCACCAGTATCAGTTACATAGCTCCCAAGGTAATTAAACTGTGACACCTGCTCAAGACTGCAACCATTCAGATGAACTGAATCACAACCTGCCTGCCCAATTTTCATCACTTTAGTTTTCTCTCTGTTTATAACCAAACCTACTCTACTACCAGTCTCATCAACAGCTCGAATGAAAGAGTTCATCTCATCAACATCATTTGCCAAAAGGGCTAAATCATCAGCATAATCTAAATCAGCAATTTTCGTATCTCCAGCCCATTTAAGGCCAAAATCTTTCCCTTGAAGTGAATTTCGCATAACATAATCAACAACCAAACTAAAGAGAAAAGGAGACAAAATGCACCCTTGTCGAACACCAGACGTAATGCTAAACCAATTGCTACAAGACTTACCAACTCTCACACATGACTCAGTGTTATTATAGAGAGCTTTCATTATGTTAACTAACTTGTCTGGTATACCATATGATCTCACAATCAACCACAAATTTTGACGATCAACAGAGTCGAAAGCCTTTTTGAAATCAACAAAGCTAGCAACCAAAGGTTTCTGAAACTCTAAACATTTCTCAAGAATCTGCCTAAGTGAAAATATCTGATCTACACATCCCCTACCACTTCTGAATCCACATTGCTCATCACGCAATTGCCTGTCAACCAGATTTTTATTCTATTAAGCACAATCATGGAAAGAACTTTACCTGGAACAGAGAGTAGGCTGATACCCCTATAGTTATCACAAGAACTGCGATCACCTTTTTTGAAAATAGGGATAATAATAGCTCTGGTAAAATCCTTAGGAACCATGCCTTTATCATAAAAGTTATTCAAAATTTCAGTCATCCAAGTGGTAACCGAAACATTCCCAGCTCTGAGCATTTCTGTAGTAATTTCATCTACCCCTGGGGATTTATGAAGTTTAAGTTTAGAGATAGCCAAAATAACTTCAGATTGTGTTATAGGGCCAACATTAAAGCTGCCAATGCATCTATCATCATTACAAACAATGGGAGTAGAACTAACCACATTGTTTAGAACATCACTGAAATGCTCAGCCCACCTAGCCATGACAGAATCCTCACCTTCTATATAACCTTACCTTGTTTATCCTTCAATCCTTGTATGCCTGTCCGTTTTCTACCACATAAAACATTAACTATCTGGTACAGCTCTCTGCTGTTGCGCTGCCTAACTGCTTCCTCAGCTTTGTCAGCCAAACCATCAAGCCAAAGATTCTTATCAGCAGCTAACTGATCCTTTACACGTTTATTAAGCTCTCTGTAATCCTTTCTATTACGACTAGTAGGGTACTGATTAAGGACATTCCTGCAGTTCCTTCTTTCTGAAATAAGCTCAAGTGCCTTATCACTTAAATAATTCTGCCTCCTCTGCTCCTTTTTTCCTAAAAGAGTACTGTTAGTTTCCAAAAAAGCCTGTTTAAAATGGCCCCATTCTACCTCAACTTCAGTATTAAGCAAACTATGACTGTCATAATGACTAAGTAACCTATCATGGTAAGCTTTAGCTATAACTGGGTCTTTCAGAGCTTCAGTATTAAAGGTAAATTTTTTAACCCTAGCACAACACTTTTTAAGTTTAAGTTGCAAGACACTTTTAACAAGGTAATGGTCAGATCCAATTTCAGCTCCCCTATATGCCCTGGTATTTCTAACAGAACTAGCCCATTTGCTGTTAATTAATATATAATCTATCATATTCCTATGCAGCCCATCAGGTGAAACCCATGTGTATTTATGTATGTCGCAGTGTTTGTAATATGTGTTAGTTATTCTGAAACCATTGAGTTTACTTACCTGTAGGAGACGTTGCCCATTGCCATTGCAGCTACCAATACCAAAAGGGCCTATCACCCCTCCGCAAAGATCAGAGTCAGTACCAACTTTGGCATTGAAGTCACCAAGAACAAGGGTAATATCTCCTTTCTTGACAGAATTCAAAATATCCTGAAGTTGTCCGTAAAACCTATCTTTTCTCAAAGTATAGTTTTCTCAAAGTACAGGTTTTCTCAAAGTACATGAAAAAATTCAAAGAAGAGAGTAATTTTCTTCACTTAAGAAAAATAAATTATTTTCCTCTTATTCATAAACAGATAGCCTTTCTTTTGATAAACATTATTAGCATTTTGTCTGCTGGTTTCTTTTTAAATAAATTTTTATTTGTATTACCAGATGCATTTTTTTTTACTATATGCCTCTAAAAATGCTCTATTAAAAACAAAACTAGTTATCTTTCTTGATTTTATTTTCAGAAAATCCAGAATTAAATAATTAAATTCGCTATAATTCCTATAATTCGTTTTAGTAGTTATTTAGCAAAAAAAAGTTGTAAAGTTCACTTTTTGTTTTGCCTGAACACAGTTTAAAAAATGCCTGGCCACAGGATATAATTCAGTTTTTCAGGCCTGACATAGTAAGAATTAAATATACTTCATGAAAATACATTTGCTAATACATTCTGCAAAATGTTTTTGAAGTATATTTAAATATATGCTTACTTCTTGCTGTTTAAATTTAGCTTTTTCCTTATGGCCCAGTGTGCCCTGTATGGGAACAAATATTAACATTTTTTTAAATAATAAAAAAAAAATTCTTCCAAATAGGTCATTTTGGTTTAAATAACAATGCTATAGTGATAAATTATTTTTCTAATTGGCCAATTTAATTTGGGACTGAAACAGTTAACTAATAATTTTAGCAACAATAAATGAAGGTAACTGTGAAGAAGCTTGTCATTGATAACTGTAGTTCGTTTTCAATCACTTTTTTTAATATTATCTTAATTTATTTTATTGCAGTAGACCCTCATTTTAACAGACTAGTAGAGGAGAAAGTGTGTCCCATTAATTGCAAAAGTCTATTAAATCTGATGTTTATGTAATGACACACAGACTACTTGATCATAACTTATAATCAATGCAGTACATTAGGAACACCATTGGGCGTAGGGGTGGCTCAGTTGGTAGCATGCCAGGCTTGTAATCTGTAGTTCCCAGATTCAAGTCCCATCTGGGCTATTATTGAGATTTATCTCTGCAAAACTCTCAATCAGCTTGAAAAGGTTGCCGTCCTTCTGATGGGATGTAAAGCCGTGGCTCCATTTGTGGAATCATATCTTGTGAATGTTAAAGGATACACTGGATGGTCTCAGTGAGAGACTACCTTTGTCTCCATCAGCTGCCCAATGGATCCCTTTCTCCCCAACCTTCTCTGAGCCCTCTGGGTCCTTGTGACCTGGCCATTTAGCCCATTGTTTGCAAAGAAACTTACTCAGAAGTAAAACATTTGAATCTAGGAACACCATTAAACAGACTAATAGATATATCTAATACCTGTAATAATAATTCAAACACTAAAATGAACAATACTCTACATTAAAAAGAAAAACCTTTATTCTGAGTGTGAGGAGCTATAAATGCTCCCATATCCCCTTACTAATAGAGATGTGTACTGAGAGGCTTGAGAGGAGCAACAACAGTTTGAAGAATGTGTCGAGCAGCACATTCTTCAAACTGGTGCTGCTGCTTATTATAATTTCCCTAAATGCATGAAATTGGGTATAATATGGCTGTACTTCAGGGTCAGATGATGATGATGGAAGCTGTCTGTAAAATCAGAATTTCTTAAAAAATGAGGTTCAATTAATCAAGGTTTTACTGTCCCTTCCTTTCTCCTTCCCTCCCTGCTGGTTATGTTTGATTGTTTGTCATGGAGAGGTGTTTATTTGTATTGAAACCATTAAATAAAAAATAAATAAATACCCCCTCAAGCAGCTGCTTGCCACAGAGGTCTGACAGGAGCCTGTCAGTTTATATGCCACAGTAGGAGATCTGAGAGGATGGCAGGACCTCAGCAGAAAAACAACACACACATCCATGCCTTTACCCGGGGCTTGAACCCAGGTCCCTTAGATTAGTAGCCAAGCGTGCTAACCACTCGGCCACGGGACGGTTTAAGTAATGTAATTTTTTTTTTAATTTTTTTAATTAATACCCCCTCAAGCAGCTGCTTGCCACAGAGGTCTGACAGGAGACTGTCAGTTTATATGCCATAGTAGAAGATTCTGAGATGATGGCAGGACCTCAGCAGAAAAACAACACATACACCCATGCCTTATCCGGGTCTCAAACCCAGATTCCTTAGATCAGTAGCCAAGCGCACTAACCACTCGACCACAGGACGGCACAATGTAATTAGATGTGTGAAAAGAAAAGGGAAAACTGTTTGAAAGCATGAGAGAAACCAAAATTTGTAAAATTTCCAAATTAGAAAGCTATATGCATTTATAAGTTAAACATTTGCAGATGGTTCAGTTCTTTACTAGAAAAATTACAATATAGGTTTACTAAAAAAAAGTTGTTTTTTAGCAGGGAAACTTTATAATTCTTTGCTTGAAAGATATAAAGTTGGGTTGGGTTGTTTTACCTCTGAGCGGCACTTTTTTGCACACCATGGGCTAAATGGCCAGGTCACATGGACCTCGAAGGCTCAGCGAAGGTTGGGGGGAGGGGATCCACTGGAACAGCTGTTGGGATGGTAGCCTCCTGTCAAGGCCATCCAGCATGTTCTTTAACGTGCACAGGGTACGGCTCTCCCACACGTAGAGTCATGGCTTAACATCCCATCTGACAGACGGTGGCCTTTCCAAGCCCATCAGTGTCCCCTACTGACTGTGGACAGGGCGGGGAATTTTGTGGAGATAAATCTCAACACTGGACCAGCTGGGACTCGAACCTGGGAACTACGGATTATGAGCCTGGCGCGCTACCGACTGAGCCACCCCCACCCCCAAAAGATATAAAATCAAAGTATGACATTGTATGCAAAATACTGCAATGGTTTTAATGTAAATAACATCTCTCCATGACAAACAATCAAACATAACCAGAAGGAGACAGACAAGTAGATAGGTACAGTAACACCTTAAACAAGTAAGTTATTGTTATTGAAACTTTGTTTTAAAATCTGGAAAAATTAGTATTGTATTAATTTTTTGTTGGTAATATGTGAATTACTAAAGTTTTTATTACTGGTATTGTGAAACATATAATTATATTTTTATTATTCCTTCCACATGTGAGTATTTACCTTGGTGGAGGATTATTACTTATTTCTTCCAAATATATGGGGTGTTTCAAAAGTAGGTTTACAATTTTGAGAAGGTCACAGTTTTGTAATATGTATAAGGGCAATAATTTGATGTGACTTTCAGACATGAAAAATATCACATCTATAATGAATTTCTTCGCAGATATGGCATAGCATGTCTGATGTAACTTCTGAAACTGCATCTATAATTCTTGCCTGTAGATCACCAACATTTGCAGGTAAAGGTGAAAGTATAATTTATCTTTAATAAATCTCCATTAAGAAAAGTCTAGTAGAGTTAAATTATGGGATTGAGATGGCCATGTTATCAGACCTGCTTGGCCTACTCACTGATTTGGAAAATGTATGTTGAGATACCTGCACATTCCGTGGAATGAGTAGAAGTGCCATTCTGCAGGAAAAATAAGCTTTCTTTTTGATAATATTGGTCAAACTGAAGAACTAGGATGGTAAAATTGTAAACCATGTCTAGGTAAACAATACTAATGTTCCTCTCTGTGAAAAAAAAATGGACCATATAATTTCTTCCTGCTCACATTAACTTTCAGGCTGTACCTAACATGCCATGTATTCATAATGATTCTCACTACTACAAATCCTGAAATTATGAGTATTTACTCTCCCATTTACATGAAATCATCACTATCACTACCTCACCACTAAAAAATCACAGACTCCAGGAACCCTTCATTTTCTTCAATCCATTGTAACATGTCTATGAAAAATTCTTTACATTGCTGTTTATCTGCATGTGGTAGCTTGCAATGTAGATAACTTGTATGACTTTAAATGCAGTTGTTTTCATCACTCACCACACTTGTGTGAGAAATATGAAGTTCCATAGATGCACATTATGTTGATCTGCATGGACTTCGTGCAGTACTCTCTCTAATCTGTTCCACCATTATAACACTTTAGACAGTCTACTGGTTTTTGTATGATGCACAGTACATCCAGTCTTACAAAATTTCTTATGTCACAGGTAGACAGTCTACTGGGTGGATCCTTATGATATGGTCTACTGGGAGGATCAAAATTCTAATCCAAATGGTACCGCTTATATGGAGCTACAATTCTAACTTTTTAGCATGTGTTTTTACAAATACAGTGAAATTGTGAATTAACCCTTTTCACTCGAGAGGCGACCCTCAGTCGCCACTTGGTTTGATGCAGCAACTCAAATGGCGACTGAGAGGTGACAATAACTGGTTTATAAACAGATATCTTTCCTCTTTACATTTTAGATGTGTAAATCTATTTTCTTTGTGCACTTCATCGTGCAACATTGCGTTTAATTAAATTTATTATTTTAACTCTTTAATGCCCAGAGTGGCCCAAAACAGCCGAGATTTGAAATGGACTAGTCCAAATAGTGCTATTTCTTTGTCTTTATTACCTCTACCCTTTTCTAAGATTCTTGGGTGTTAAAGGGTTAAACTTAGTCTCTTTTACCCACACAACCACAATCTCCACATAATATCCATAAAATATCTAAGATGACCAGTAGATATCCATGGGTCTTCTTAGATATCGTATTGGTATTTTGTGGTTGTGTGGGTAATGGTTATAAAAATAGAGCCAAATGATGAAATTAGTAGCAGTGAAGATAAGTTTGATATTACATTGTTTATCTTGATTTATTTTTATGTTAGTTGTAGAAAATTTCATCAACTTTTTAGCAAAAAACCTTAGAGTGCAAAGGGTTAAATTTTTATCCTACTCTGTGCGAAAGTTTCTCTACTTGTGTAGTAGACTTAATTTCTTCAAACCAAAATACACGATGAGCTTAATCTGCATCAATAAAGTTTACCATTTTGATCTTGACTGCCCAGCAGCACTAATAGTGGAAGTATGTGGTTCTAGAATTGACCAAGCTTCAAACATAGCACTTTCCTATCCCATGTCTTCATACTTTTCAAAATAATTGTAAGCCTTTCAAAGTTGTAAAGCTACTTTTAAAACATCCTATAGTTGCTTTTATTGTCATAATTTTGTAAACTATGTGTATTTTTTCTGAAGACTAAACACAACTACTACTTTGTTTTTATGAAACAACAAATAACCACTGCTAAGTTATTCCTTTTTTACAGCACTGAAAAAGCATTTTGTTTGAATGTTCTAATGAACTAAGTGCTTTTACTTAAATATTTTTTTAAATATCATTATCTCTTTTGTATCACTGAAACTGCATATTCTAATGTTTTTGTAGGCTACCTAAAATAAGTAGTTTATAATTCTAAAACAGACCTATCCAACCCAAACTTATTGAAGAGCCACTAGAAAAAAAATTACATTCTTAAAGAGCTGCAGAAAAATTTTCTACTTAAAAATGAAAACATACATTTCTAATGAGTAATAAATTTGAAAGGAAAAAAAAAAGAAAAAAAATTATCAATGTGTTGTTCACAGTCCTCAGCCAACAGATGGCACTACTCAAGAAATTTATGACGTAGAAATGTAACCATTGGTTGTTGGTGGCCTATGATTCCATGGTTTGTTTCTTTTGGGTAGGTAATGTAAAGTCACAGTTCATGTGTGTGATTTGATGTGAATGTGACATTATGTTTGCTTTTTTTTTTTGCCGTTTTTGCTGGAGAACTGTTTGGGATAATATACCGATGATCAGATGTGAGTGGATATGTATGATATATAATTTAAGAGGGATTTTAGTGATAGGCAGAATAGGGGTAATTAATATCTTTCCATTGTTTTTTCAAAATTTGGCTAAAATATGATAAATAATAAGCTCCTTACGAGTGCTTAGCACACTTAGCTACTGATCTAAGGGACCTGGGTTCGAGCCCCGGGTAAGGTATGGCTGTTTGTGTCGTTTTTCTGCTGAGGTCCTGCCATCCTCTCAGACCTTCTACTGTGGCATATAAACTGACAGGCTCCTGTCAGACCTCTGTGGCAAGCAGCTGCTTGAGGGGGTATTTATTTTATTTTTTTTAATATTTGGAGGGTTGTTGTTGAAAGTCAACTATTTTGTAATGTTATGTCCTTCAGAAGTGGGAGTTCGGTAGCTTTTTGTCTCTATGTATTTGGGGGGGGGGGATGTTTTTCATAAGTTCTTTGAATGAGATGCATTTGAAGGTTAAATTTTTAAATCTTTTTTTTGTGTGTGTTATATGTATGATGTAGTATATATTTTGTTGTGAGTGTGGAAGAAAATGGCAAAAGATTATAATGTGGAAATTAATGATAAAAATGAGAAAGTTTTATAGAGTGTTAAGGTTTTAGGAGAATAGTTTTTAGTGAAACATGTACAGTTTTCAGAGGATTCTAATGTGGTGGAGTATGGGAGGGAAATATGTCAGAAGTTTTTGTGTGTGGGACTGAACATGGCAGTAGTAGGAACATGTGTATTTTGTTATAGTAGTTTGAGATTGAGTGATTATTAGTAGTTATATATAGTATAGTAATTATTAGTGTATTATAGTGATATATTTATTAGATATTTAGAAGTCTTTTGAAGTTACTAATATGATTTATTGTTAATATCTGGAAGCATTTGGTGACTTTTTTTAGTGAGAAATTTTTGGTATTGTAGAATTGTCAGTGTGAAAAAATGGCAGTATTTGATGGAGTCAGGAAGATTAATGAGTAATTTAGGGGAGGGTGTGATGTTCTCGGGCCCAATTCTGTTCGACTGTGCCAGAATGTGATAGACTCTCCACTCCTCGGAATGCAATGGGCTGGGCAAATGTCGTTGTCACCAGAAGACAATGAATTTGTTCTTTAATTACTGTCACCCTTACTTTGGTGAAATGACAGGTTTGTGGGTTGTTATACCCGTACCAATGTATGCCTCAGATTTGCTGCGTCAAGCGATGAATAAAAATATATCCAACAATTCATGCACAAGAGTTGTATAGGGACGACACAGTTTATTCACGCTATATACAATTACGTGCCGGGGATGCTCTCAACTCCGTAGGCCTTTGCTCCTGCAAATAAATTGCACATTAAGGTGGAGAACTGCACACTTTGCAGATTCTCACTTTACCAACTTCAAACTCGATGAAAGGATAATTAACCTTTGCCTACAATGTGGTTCCCAAAGAACTGGAATAGATTCACCAAGAATCTCGATTCTCACTTAGAATCAAACCCTCTCCTTACAGGTTTTTCTTTCTGAGCAAGAATGCATCTTCTTGACACATATCAAATGTGCTTCCAGTTTGACAGCTATGCTCAAAACTGACTTTCCTTAATTGCATGCTTGCCTCCTGCGATGACACTTGTGCCCCAGGCTAGTTGTAAAAAGACCATAAAAGGCTTCTCGGCCATTGACATGTACAAGCAGCCAGCTGAGACCCAAAAATAGCATATATGAGTCACAGAGTCACATCGCCACAATAGCACTTCCAAGAACACACTTAATACGTAAAAATATTTACAATAACAAAAATACAATAAAATGCAGCAATAAATAAAAATAAGTAAATTAGGGGACATGACAGAGGGGTGTTTGAGCTATATAATGTGGGGGTATATTGTTTATTGTTATCTCTGATGAGATTATTTAGTTTCGATGCTTTTTTATAAATCAATCAGTGGTGCACTGTTTCCAATTTTCTTGTGTTTTGGTATGTGTTGTCTCAGATGAGATTATTTAGTTTTGTGGGCTTTTTTTATAATTTAATCGACAGTGCACTGTTGATGATTTTCTTGTGTTTTGGTGTGTGTTGTCTTCGATGAGGTTATTTAGTTTCAGGGGCTTTTTTATAATTTGATCAGCAATGCACTGTTTTCAATTTTCTTGTGTTTTGGTATGTGTTGTCTCCAATAAGATTATTTAGTTTTGGGAGCTTTTTTATAATTCAATTGGTGGTGCACTGTTTCCGATTTTCTTGTGTTTTGGTATGTGTTGTCTCCAATGAGATTATTTAGTTTCAGGGGCTTTTTTGAATTGGTGATGCACTTTCCGATTCTCCTGTTTTTGATATTTGAGTTCAATTTTATTAATTCTGGTGATTTATTTAGATTAATTTTTGTACATGTGACTTGATTATATTTATTTAGTTTGTGAAAATATATTTATGGAATGTTTTTATGTATTGGAAAAAGAGAGGGGGGAGATTGCAGGAATTTGTAGTGTGTGGGAAGGCAAGTGTGCTGTCTTGGTTTCTTTGTTCATTGGTTTTTTTTTTTATAGTTTTAATTTTTTTAGTAATTCATGGTTGTGAATCATTGAATTTTAATGCAAAAAAAACCCCCACTAAAAATGCAAAGTTTCTTTACCCTGGTAACGGTACTTTGCGTTTGACATAAACTCAAGTTATCATTACCATGGTAATGTAAAAAATCTTTTTTCTAGAAACCCCTATTTGGGTTAGGGTCTGGGGGGTTGGGAATCATCGAAAAGGACCATTTTACTAATAAATTACCACTTTTGAAGTCGATTCAAATTTTTAGAGGAAAAATTGTCCTCAGCCAGGTGGGATATGAACCCGTGACCTCCTGATAAAATGTCAGGTGCTCTGGACCACTGAGCTACTGACCACCGATCAAGATCTCCTCAAATTAATGCTATATCACATATAAGCGCTATTCGGGTTATCTAGCCACAAGCGGCTGTCTAGAGGAAAAATTTAAGACAATTTTTCCTCTAAAAATTTGAATAGACTTCAAAGTGGTAATTTATTAGTAGATATTAAATAAGTCGAGTTTCTTTCATTATTTAAGGACCATTTTGTTACGTTGTTTCCAAAAAATGATGGCCGAGGACTGTGATGTGACAACTGCCATAAAAACTATTTTTAAGGAATCAAGAAAATGTTTTAATTGAAACACAAAAATATACCTTTTTAATAAGTACTATGAATTAGTAAAATCTTTGTTATGGATCTAAAAATGTTTGGTCAAAAAATAGAAAAAGATGAGCTAGATTCAGTATATTGATTGTTTTATTAGCTGCAGGTTGGACAGGCTTGTTCTAAACCATAGGAAGTCTAAAGAAATCCAAAGCTAGTAATTATATCCTTTACAAAATATTAGAATATATATTTTGATTTTTCTTTTGTATTTTAACTTTGCAGAACACCCATCACCAAATAAGTTAAATATTCCTCATAAAGTAGTGCTAATAGAAGACAAAGAACTTGTATGTGTTGCAGACAGAGAAAATGGAAGAATACAATGTTTTGCCATGATAACAGGACATTTTCGCTTTCAGATCATCCGAAAAGAATTTGAAGGTAGACTCTTTTCTGTGGCATATTCACAGGCAAAAGGTAAGAGTGAAAAAAATTTATTCCATTAAATTGTTTTGTTTAAAATACAAATCTTTAGGACAATAAATTGCATTTTCTCTTTATTTTCCTCCATAAAAATCTTGTGTTCTCAGTGTTACTTTTACACTTTTTGGGGCATAAGTAAGGAAATTTTTCAGAATGCAGCTTGTATTCATTGAAAATAAATATAATTCAGTGATTATACTAAAAGATCACAAAAAGTTTCTGTAACACTAAGGATGGGAACAATATAAAGTGGAGTTCATTTATATAACTTCAGAATGAAGAAGTTAATGTGAAATAACTACACAGGAAACACAAACTTTCATAAATATACACAACATTCTAACTTTCTCATAGCATGTTTTTAAGGTGAATCCTTGAATAAATGAAATTTTTGCACTTCTTTATATTTGAATTTATAAAATTTTAATACTGTAATTCAAAATTTACTTAAGCATTCCACTTTTGGGTTTTGGAAATCAGAAACCCATGTACATTATTCCTGATGAAGTATGATATACCTTAGCCATATAAAATGTATTGCCCCACATAATCCATTTGCATGCGTCCAAACATTGATTTCCTGTGAAGACACATCTTGTTTGTTATGCAACACATTTTAACATCCTCATCAGATTTTCTTGTATGAGGGTAAGTCAGTAAAATCACAAAAAGAATGCATACATCTGCCAAGATACATTATGTAGCAGTGCCAAGTTTCAGCACTAAGGGGCAGTACCTATTGTGTTTCACACCATACAGTTTTGTCAATAATTATTATTCACAATTAAAGGTCATTTAATAGGAGAAAGAGATTCTAATACTTCAGGAGTGCATGTATGATGAATAATGTGTACACATCCCAAAATTAGAATCAATCATGGAGCATTCTACGGGCAAGTCCAAATGAACATCTCAAAGCTTCCACTTTGTAATGACAAAGTGGACTTTGTAATGACATGAAGACATCTTTCTGTTCAAATCATTGTACCCATTTGTACCATAGCACTGCTGGTTGAAAACAGTGGTGAAAGTAGATTTTATTTCTTACCGGTAAGCTTCAAAGAATACCTATTTATGAAAAATCATGCACAGGCAGTCACTCCACTGAAATCATCTTACAAGGGTAATAAGTGATGCATATGGTGGTGAAAGTACAGTGCCCCAGTATTTTCTGTTTCTTCCTATGTTTTTTGCAAATAGCTAATGATTTAGGGGTTTTAATGTGAAATAAATACATATTAATATACCTGAATGCTTATTGATTCCATTCTATTTGTGAATTTCAGCTTTATTGGAAAATCGGTAATAAGATGTAAGATTGTTATCTAGTGTAATGTTTTTAAATTGATTTTCTTAAAATTAGAAGCAATTTTTTTTAGAAAAAAAATAAACTTTTATTTTCATCACTCAACTTGCATATTCTAAACCCAGCATTCTAATCATTGTTTAGAATAGCACATATATATCGGAGATTCAGAGTAACTTTTAAAGAAATATTTCAACATTTTTGTTCAACTAGCTGGAAAGTATTGACTCTTAACTTGAAATCAATGTAAAATCTAGAGGAAAATTGTCTTGTCAGGTGGGATACAAACCCATGACCTCCTGATAATATGTCAAGTGCTCTGACCACTGATCAAGATGATTGATTCTAGATGCTTGGGCAGTATCACCGGCATCAGATGATTTCACTATGTAAGTAATGATGAAGTTAGAAAAAAGAATAATCAATCAAGTTTGCATAGCTTCCTATATAGGGAGTGACTGCATTGGTTTGGTCACATTGCCTGCTATCCAAGTATAGTAGAACGTTTGGAGGTTGTCATGGAATTATATTTCCTGCATGTAGAACTGCAGATTAGTGAATAGAGTTGTGAACAGTGTACTTAAAGGCCTTAGAAAAAGAGGAAACCTAGAATGTGATGAGTGGGCAATGCCAACAGGACCTTATGCCTGCACTGACCAAGTGCAACAGCTGTAGCTCAGGATAGATGTGTAAATAGGAGTAAATTGCACCTCCATTGGTTTGACCTCCATAGCCCATGGTTGTTTGAGGATTCTGTAGATAGGTGGGCAGACAGGCATGCAGATTTGAAATTATGTGATGAAGTTACTCTCTGACATTGTAACTTAAAATAGCTGAAACAGTCAGCTAGTTTATTTATGCAAAAATTATCTTAGGTTTGTGAGATGTAATCTGGTCAATGGATGAGTTAAATCTCACTGGAAGATAGCTTAATCCTTATTGTTAAAAGTCACACATTGTTCCTGAGTAGATTTTGTCCTGGGTATGAGAGTTCACAGATGAGAGGGATGATTTGGTTGGAAAGCAAGACAGAGGGATGACATAAGATGCTGAAGTATGGAGATGTTGCATGCATTAACTATTGGATGCTTAAAAAACCAGAAGCTGTCCATAACTTTTTCCTTAAAAGTCCCAGAAGCAATGCCTCTTTCCTGTTAATCTCATATTATACATTACCAATGTCTGTACTAACACTCAAATAATCATAATGAGAAACTTATTCCATAGCACAGCCATTCAAAAATATTGGAGCATCATCCACATTACCACTTTTCATCATTTTAATTTTTTCTCTGTTAATCTCTGAACTTACTCTATTAGTCTCATCAACATCATTTGCCAAAAGTCATCAGCATAATCTAAATAATAAATTTTCAAATCTTTATACTATTTAAGGCTAAAATCTTTTCCTTACAATGAATTCCTCATAGCATAATCAGTAACCAAATTAAAGAGAAAAGGAGATAAAAATGCAGCCTTGCCAACCTCCAGGAAGCTGCTTGCCCCAAAAATCTGATAGTAGCCTGTCAGTTCATATGCCATAGAAAAGGTCTATGAGGAAGGCGAGACCTCAGCAGAAAGTCAATACAAACATCCATGCTTTACCTGGGCTCAAATCCATGTCTCTTTGATCAATAGTCAAGCACCTAACCACTTATGTTTAATATCACTATAAACACAAAAGTAATGCACTTTTGGCATTTTTGGTGATAACATAATTTTTCCATGAGAGTCGTAGAACCTACTCTTAGTTGGAACAGGCCTTATCATTCAAGGATAGCACAGGGCAAACAGTGATGCCACAATCCTGGATTCAAACCTGGGCCGCAGTTGTTTTAGTGTCACCGTGAGATCACTGTACCACTAAGAAGGATTATAAATTGTTAGAACATTGTGAAAAATTGATACATTTGCATTGTTGCTCCAATGCATTATCTGGTGTTTGTATATTCCAATGCATTATCTGGTGTATTATTACAAGTGTTTGTTTACATTAGACTTGAAGCATGTTGATTGGGATGGCAGTAGTATCTGTAGTGCCACCTATTGCAAGGATGTGGTATTAGAAGAGAATTTTAATATTTATCTCATTTGAGTCGGGGGGGGGGGGGGGGGGTGAAGAAATATGGGTTCCTCGTTTGGTGAGGGAGGGATCTGAGTTTACCAAGTGTGCTTCATGTGTAAATCATTTTTTATTCACGCTAGTTTTTCATTTAAAATGCAACAAATTATTCTGTAACTGCTCTAAGATAATTGTGTTTTAAATATATTTTATAATCTACAGTTTCTATTGTCTACTCCCTTTTATAGGTGGATTGTTATATGCTGTAAGTGGAGAAGCAATTTATAAAGATCATCCAGTAAAAGCATTTGTTTTCAACATAACTAATCGAGCTCTTCTAAATGTGTTTTCACCAAAAGTTGGGGTATGATCAATATATATATATACTCTAATAAAATTAATATGCAATAACAAAATTTGTTTATTTCCTTTGAAGAATTTTTAATTAATTAACTAATCATTTTTATTCAAATGATAACACCATTCCTTGTCAAGAAGTTTTTGAGGTTTTTTTAAACCTAGTTTGTTTTAATATTAATTTTCAATGTCTGTATAATACAACAGCAATTCTTGTGGCCACCTTATTTCCAAGTTAGCTTATTCCTCAAAATTTTAATGATAAGTAATGCAGCTTTGTTACCAAATACTGTAAAATAAAATGCAATGATATAATACGTAGCATATAATTTATAATATTCCGTGTGCAGAAACATTTAAAAATAAAATTATTCATTTTCAAAGTTAAGCATTATTTTTCCTTTTTTTTTTTGGTTCTGGAAATGAACAAAATACTCTAAAATTGTCAAAGTACTGAGGTGTTTCCTGGAACAGGGGTAGCTCAGTTGGTAGCATGCCAGGCTTGTAATCTGCGGTTCCCAGGTTTATGTCCCAGCTGAGGAGATTATCTGTACGCTGAGATTATCTCTATGGATGATTGAGATTTATCTTTAAACTGACCCAGCTGGTACTTGAATCCCAGCATTGAGACACCAATGAGCTTAGAAAGGCCACTGTCCATTGGATGGTACATTAAGCTGTGTTTCCATGTGCAGGAGAGCCATACCTTATGCACATTAAAGAACGTGCTGGATGACCTAACTTTCTCTGAGCTTAGAGGTTTTTGTAACCTGGTCATTTAGCCTGTTGTGTGCAATAAAAGTGCTGCTCAGAGGTAAAACAACCAACTGAGGTATTTCTATGTTGTGTGAATGAAAAGCTATATTCAAAGCTGAAATAATCCTATTGCAGAAAAATATCATAGAAAGAAATTGAAAATCTAAAAAATATTCCTTAAATCTCATTTTTGAGCAATATTTATGTAATATTTGACCCTTCTGGGGCCTGGCCTGAAAAACTGGTTTGCATTCAGAGACCAAGCTATTTTTCCTATGCTCAGCCAAAAAAATTTTTAATTTAGAACTTTTTTGCCAAATAACTAATGAAAGGAATTATGGCATGTTATATGCCAAATTAATCAGCATTTAATTCTGGATTTTCTGAAAATAAAATATTTAACAAAAACGATTATTAGTATTATTTAATAGGTTTTTTTAGTCATGTAATAAAAAATGCATATGGCAATGCAAATAAAAATTTATTTTAAAAAACTAATAGGCACAAATAATTATAATGCATATGAATAGAAAGGCTATTTATTTCTTATTAAGAAAAATAAAGTTTTAAAATTAAAGATATTTAATTCTCTATGACACTGTTAAATGTTTTTTAAGCACTTCAATCCATGGACTATGCTATCAAGTATCAATAATTATTAAGGAGAGATTTACGTACCATGCTGTAGATGATGGGTAGTAACAGGAACTTCTTGGGATGCCTTCGGTGAGAAATTTAAAATTCGACGTTCTTGCTGGCAAGTGACATCTCAGTGGAGATTAAAATAAGGATGACAGCTGCCAATGGTCTACCCGACTTGGTGAATGAAATAACAATTTATACTTTTGATAGCATAGAGTGCTTAAAAAGGTTTCTGATCCAAGACGTGCATTTCGCACCCTTCCTATCGGCACTTCATCAGGTGGGAAGTGAGGAACTTAATGCAGGAGAGGAAGTTGGTTGTTGAGCGCGGAGGAGGGGTATGATAAATTGACTTGTCAGTGGCTCAGCTCCGAGGATCAGAGTGGTCGGCGGATGTGCGGGTGGCCATAATGTGATCTGCATGTAATGGAGGTTGGGAGAGGGTGTGGGATTATGGGAAATCGCCAAGATCAGCGTATGTCGAGGGATGCTTCACTATTTGTGGCTAGTAGTTCATAATTATGAGTGGGGTACTTTTAGTGAATTATTAAATTTCGTAAACTGAAATTTGGGGTTAACTTAATTATGTTATTGAGGGTCTGAATAGTGGTTTTCATATTGGTATTGCTATTGGGAGTTTGTGTATTGTGTGTTTGTATTGGGTACATTAATCACCGATTTTAGGAGGCATTGTGGAAGTGTTCTAAAGGGTTTGGTGAGTGTGCATTAGTGCAGGTGGCAAATGGGGATTGGTGATGAGAGAGGAGAGTGTTTAGGGGTGTGGAATTTCCGAGGTTTATGTTATATCCCCTAAGTATCAAACGCCATGCTGAGGGGAGGGGGACATATCTGCGTTGCAGAGTACAGTCGGTTTTATGTAAATGAGGATATTTTCTGTGACGGCTAGTTGGAATTTGGTAGGTGGGGATACTATAATTTTAGCAGAGTGAAAATCAGTGAGCAGATTGTTTTTGGTGATTGCTTAATATAGTGCAGTTTTTTGTAGTTTATTTAAGATGTCATATTTATGCTCTTTAAGTTGGGCGTTAAATGGGCATGAGGTTTTACCTATGCATTTGTCTTTGGGGAAAATTTTACTGTGAGGTCTTTGAGTTGGATGTAGTAAACTCCTCCAGAGCTGGGTATATGGTTGCGATCATTTTGAATGAGTTTGGATGTAGTGTGTGACATTTTAATTGGGACTTTATAATGGAAAGGTTTTAGGTTATTTTTAGCAGAGTATGTGAAATTATTATTGATGTCTGTTAGGGCTATTGTGTATTTTTGCATTTCTTTATTTACAGGTGTTGGAGGGTTTTGGAATTGTTTGCATTTCATTTGTTTGTGAATTTTGTTGATGGTGTGCGAGGTATATCCACCCATTCAGTGAGTTCAAAAATGTATTTTATTTTGTTGTTGAGTGTTTCTTGCGTATTGCAGTATTTATAGGCTCTGGTAAAGTGTGAGTAGAAGATTGATAATTTGTGGTTGTTTGGGTGGGCTGAGGTGCTAGTTATTATGTTAGGTATGAATGTAGGTTTTCTGTATACAGATGTGTATAGTTTAGTGGAGGTATGGTGTAAGTTGATGTCTAAGAACGGTAGGTATCCATTTTGTTCCTCTTCATGTGTAAATTTAATGGTTGGGAGGACTGCGTTAAATTCAGATAGTAATTTTGTTAATTCATTTTTGGAGTGTTGCCAGATGATTAATATATCGTCAATATATAGGGCATAAAGTAGTGGGTGGATATGATGTACATGAAGAACTGTGGTTTCTACATGGCGTAGGACAGCTTCTGCCAGCAATCCAGAGAGTGGGGAGCCCATTGAAGCCTCATGAAGTGCCGATAGGAAAGGTGCGAAACGCACATCATGGATCAGAAACCTTTTTAAGCACTCTATGCTATCAAAAGTATAAATGGTTATTTCATTCGCCAAGGCAGGTAGACCATTGGCAGCGTCATCCTTATTTTAATCTCCACTGAGACATCACTTGCCGGCAAGAACGTCGAATTTTAAATTTCCCACTGAAAGCTCCCAAGAAGTTCCTCTTACTACTCATCATCTATGTCATGGCATGTAAATCTCTCCTTAATAATTATTGATACTTGATAGCATAGTCCATGGATTGAAGTGCTTAAAAAAAATTAACAGTGTCATAGAGAATTAAATAACTTTAATTTTAATTACTGTACTGTGTACCTCTACTCTAATTTTTAATAAAGTTTTAGTTGAAAAAATAAAATTTATTTTTTTTCCCCTCAATGCCATAACTTTGAGAAAAGTCCTGGCCTTTTGCCAACTGTGCTGGGTCATATCAACAAGTCAACTTCAGAATTTTGTTAAAAAAATAACCAATCAACCAAAATAGGCCATGTTATATACCAAAATAAACATAATTCCGAATTTTACAAAAATAAAAAATGTTAACAAAAAAAAAACATATTGAT
Source organism: Ryuthela nishihirai (assembly GCA_038380435.1). NCBI lineage: Eukaryota > Metazoa > Arthropoda > Arachnida > Araneae > Heptathelidae > Ryuthela > Ryuthela nishihirai. Next base: position 74,816,990 of record JAWZYU010000008.1, on the reverse strand, counting down.
TTTAATAAGACCTTTTCATGTGGTATATTGGTAAAATAAATCAGATTATACAAGTAAGGCATAATTTTGAAAAATCTGATTAATAAATATAAATTATATGTTAATTCAAAAGAAATTTTTTCCCAAATTATTAATCCATAATCATTTACCTGAAACATTATTTTTATTTCTTTTAATGATTCTTTTCAATATGATATATTTTAGAAGCCGTCCCATGGTCAAGTGGTTAGCGTGCTTGGCTACTGATCTAAGGGACCTGGGTTCGAGCCCTGGGTAAGGCATGGATGTATGTGTCGTTTTTCTGCTGAGGTCCTGCCATCCTCTCAGATCTTCAACTATGGCATATAAACTGACAGGCTTCTGTCAGACCTCTGTAGCAAGCAGCTGCTTGAGGGGGTATTTATATATTTTATTATTATATCCTGATATTCATATCCATACATATCAAAGGTTAACTTTTCATCACTTCAGAGAAATTAGAGCATCACTCCATTTCTGTGCTAATGAATATCAACAAACAAGAGACCATCCTAAGTTTGATCAAGTAAACAAAGAAGAACATTGATTGGTCACTTCAATAGGGTATTCCAGGCAATACACTCTATGTCGATCTAGAGATGAGTACATACAGAGTGGATTGGCTATAGTTGACCCCAGTAGTGATCAACAATTTTGGCTTGCAACATTTTATATACAGAGAGAGAGCCATCTGTAATAGGTTGGGTTGCTTACCTCTGAGTGGCACTTTTTTTGCACACAATAGGCTAAATGGCCAGGTCACAAGAATCTCAAGGACTCAGAGAAGGTTGGGAGGAGGGAGATCCACTGGATAGCTGTTAGGGAACAGATGGTATTCTCCTGTCGAGGACATCCTGTGTGTTCCTTAATGTACATAGAGTTTGTCTCTCCCACATATGGGATCACAGCTTAATGTCTCATCCGACGGATGGCAGCATTTCAAAGCCCAGTAGTGTCCCCTACTGACCAAGGGCAGGGTGGGGAGTTTTGTGGAGATAAATCTCAATGCTAGCCCAGCTGGGACTTGAACCTGGGAACTGCAGATTATGAGCCACCCACCCCCACCATTTGTAATGAACAAGAGATACTATCATGTTAGTATGAAAATTCTTCAATCAGTGATGCTGTGAGTTTCCCCACACCATAGCTTTATCCAATCCCACTCAAGGCATGGATATTTAGCATAATTTTCATTCCATGTAAAACTGTAAGTCCACTGTTCAATTAGTAACTGCATAGCAGATAGTGTGTTGTATAAAAATGAGAAACCAAAGAGGAAAAAATAGTGGTATAATGTCTTGTTATATAAAAATAAGAATTAAAAATATAATTGTGTTATTTATCCAAATAGTAAAAATGTTAACATGAAATATCTTTAACCCCATGGAACTTGATTCAATATTGTCAGTGATTTTGTCATAATCTGTATTAATATATCAATCTAGATAAAAAAAGGAAATACTCTTTCCAAAAATCTTGACCTAAAGATGATCTTAACGACTTTTTTAAAATTTTCAAATAAACGATGTATAAAATGAATAATGGCTGTTTAATTCATGCAGTATTTGAAATAATACAAGTTAAAATGGTTTAATTTTCTCTTGACATTGCAGCTATTCATTCCCTCTTCTTCCATTTAATCATTTAAATATCGCTACACACATTGACATTTGGTTCTTGATATATTATTACTGGTTGTTCATCATCATTTTCTGGAATATAGTCTTGATAACAAATAGCAGATTTGTGATAAAGTGTTTCGGGATTAACGTTGGTGAGTTTGGCCAATTTAATTAAAGCTGATTTGTTCAGTTTTTGGTGTTTTCAAAATTCTTGGGATCCAGCAAAGAAGTTTCTTTTATTAGTTCATTAGAGTTGAAGCATGTGTTTATTTGTTGTAATGTAAACAGTTTAGCTTCATAAGTAACTAATTCACCTGAACATTTTGTTTTGCTACTGGAATTCGTTTTAGAGGAATATCTGTTCAATAGTAATAAATTTTGGAATCACTTGTGATGATTACGTTGGTTGCCTCAATTTGCTATCAGCCTCAGTGACAATAGACACCTCGGCCAGTCCACCTCTGAGCACATGATGGGGTGGGTTGTTTCATATCTGAGTGATACTTTTTTTTTTGCACGGAATGGTCTAAATCAGAGGTGGCCAAACAATCAATAATGTAGCTGCCATAGCTGGTTATCAGCTTACACACTGGTCACTGCCACTACTGTGGGGCGGGGGTGGCTCAGTCGGTAGCGCGCCAGGCTCGTAATCTGTAGTTCCCAGGTTCGAGTCCCAGCTGGGTCAGCGTTGAGATTTATCTCCGCAAAATTCCCCGCCCTGCCCACAGTCAGTAGGGGACACCGATGGGCTTGGAAAGGCCGCCGTCCGTCGGATGGGACGTTAAGCCGTGGCCCTGTGTGCGGGAGAGCCATACCCTGTGCACGTTAAAGAACATGCTGGATGGCCTTGACGGGAGGCTACCATCTGTCTCCCAACAGCTGTTCCAGTGGGTCCCCTCCCCCAACCTTCTCTGAGCCTTCGGGGTCCATGTGACCTGGCCATTTAGCCCATGGTGTGCAAAAAAGTGCCGCTCAGAGGTAAAACAACCCAACCCAAGCCACTACTGTATCAAAAGTCTTAGTGTTTGTGAGAAAATTTGCAGCTAGATTTAATGGATTTTTTTAATAAAGTGCATATTTGTAGTATAATCATGTAATTCTAGTATGATCATATAATTCTTGATTTATCATCATGTTGACATTATGTATGTTAAACACCAAATGCTTAGCTGGTCAAGTAGTGTTAAATCATTATCATAACTTATGTACTATGGCCAATTGCGAAAGATTTTCTGTTTTAAAAGTCGATTGCAGGCCAAACATTTTGCTGTCCCTGGTCTAAATGGCCAGGTCACAAGTGCTCCAAGAAAGTTGGGGGAAAGTGACCCCACACCATATCTATTAAGAGACAGAGTGTAGCCTCCTGCAAGGCCATCCAGCATGTTCTTTAATACACGGGGTATGACTCTCCTGCACATAGGGCCATGGTTTAATGTCCCATCCAACAGATGGCTGATTTTCCAATCCCATCAGTGTCACCTACTGACCAAGGGCAGGGTGGGGAGTTCTGTGGAGATAAATCTCAATCTGACCCAGGTGAGACTCAAACCTGGGAATGTAGATTACGAGCTAGGCATGCTACAGACTGAGCCCTATCTGCATGCTACCCCACCTGCATGTTAAAAATTACAGATCACAGTATTATTTTTTAAAATCCATTACACTTCAATATACTTACATACAGACATACAAAATCCTCTTGCACCGATGGGCACAGAGTTCCTACCAGACTACGTAATTTTGTTCTCCAGAGATGTCTGTCCTGAGTTACAGCTGCTGCATTTGGCCACTGTATGCTAGTTCTGTCAAGGTCTCCCCCTTTCCCTGTGGCCTTTAGGCACACTGTTCATAATCCTATTCGCCAATCTGCAACTACACATGCAAGCAACATGACCAAACCAATGCAGTCTCTCTTTGCACAATATGCTGCTCAAAGGAGGTTGCTGACTTCTTCTTCTAACCTCATCATCATTTACAAAGTCAAACCTCCTAATGTCAAGATGCTGCATAAACATCTTGAATCAAAGGCATCAAGTTTCCTGTTATCCGGCTTACAAAGGGTCCATGTTTCACTACCACAACTAACCTTAGAAATAACGAAACTATTACACAGCCTAATTTTAGTCTTTAGGTGTATATGTTTATTTTTCCACACATTCCGTAGATTCTTAATTCTTCCAGGGCCAACATCGAACATAGATGTTAACAGAATCTGCAATGAGAGTTTAAAGACATCAATAAATGTCTTTTGTACAACATATGAAACTTATTTTAAAAAAAAAATAAAAATTGTCATTTTAAAATTTTCTTACATATATCTTTTAAAAATATGTAACTCAAGTTCAAAATAATATTTTCTTTTTTCATTTGATGCATATTTTATTAAACTACAATATAAATAGTTTGATAAAGCCATCTGAATGCTATATTTTAGGAGTACTATATGGTATTGCTGATTTGTTTGTTAACATTTGAAACTTATTTTAAAAAAAAAATAAAAATTGTCATTTTAAAATTTTCTTACATATATCTTTTAAAAATATGTAACTCAAGTTCAAAATAATATTTTCTTTTTTCATTTGATGCATATTTTATTAAACTACAATATAAATAGTTTGATAAAGCCATCTGAATGCTATATTTTAGGAGTACTATATGGTATTGCTGATTTGTTTGTTAACATTACTCTGTATTAAAGAAATAACCTGATTTAAGCTCACAAGTTTGATTTTAACTGTTATCAACAAATTTTACCCTAAATTTTTGGAAATCTGGAAATTAATAAAAAAAAGCTGTTATTTTTAAAAACGGAAAATTTTGGAAGTGACTCTTTTCGGTCTTAAACCTATTTCAGTATTCCTAGAATTATTTTTATCATTTATCCCAGCTTTCTATGCATCTTTCCATCTCTTCAAACCAAAACTGTACATAAACAGTTCATAGAAATTGAAGACTGGCTCAATACACAGTGTCATGATAGAAGTAGCAAGTGTTCTAATTGCTTGCTCACACACGTGCAGCAGTGGGGGGGAGCCATCTTCTAAGTGTTAAGTGCAAGTTGTTTACATCGTGCAAAATTATTTAAATCAAGTAGGATATACATTCCCTTCATAAAGTTAGTATTTCATCTCCTTTTATAACTAAATTTTAGTTTTCATTTCTGTGGATTATTTCCGTAAGTTGTAGATCTTTTGGTCGATCAATAATTATCGATTTTTCAGAGTTATGCTACATTGAATGGCTGGCTTACAACTAGTTGCTGTGGATATTTTATTTAACATTGTATTAGGCTATGTGTTATTTCTTCATTTTCCAGTAAAAAAAAACTTTCATTTTCAGAAAAAGATATAATATTAATGAGGTCTTGGATACAAAAGCAAAAAAAAACTTCCTTGATACAGAAATTAGTCCTCCTGTGGATTGGCAAAGGTTTTTACACCCCATCCCTTCTCAATATATTGTCTATGCCATTCTTACTATATAAACATTTGTTTTTTACCATTGGTACACAAATCTTTCTGCACTTAGCCAAGATTGCTAAACTTCAACATCAAAAGAAAAAAAATGCATAATGCTTAGTGAAAAAGACAACCAAGAAAGTGTTTTTTCCATTTCATAAGCAGGGCAGAAAATTCCATTAATGCAAGCAATCCAAGTCACCTTGTATAATGCCAGGCCACATTTTAAATAGGTCACACTCAAACAATCATTAAAATAAATATTATGTTTCAAGTAATAAATATTATTTGGGAAGAAATTTACTTTCAATTAATATAGAATTTATCTGTTTTTATTCATCATGTTTTCCAGTGTTGTGCCTTAACTGCATAGTCTGGTCTATTTTTTTCACTATATCAATGTAAAAATCTCTTACTGAAATTAATATGTTTGTAAATTTGTTTAATTTTATTTTTATTTTCATAGGATTTGGAGTTAAATTTTGTTTAATTTTGGTATTAACATGACCTATTTTTGTTGATTGGTTATTTTTAAAAAGAATTCTAAAGTTAACTTGTTTATCTGACTCAGCACAATTGACTAAAAAAGCCTGGACTTTTCTCAAAGTATGGTACTAAGAAAAAAATTATAAAATAGGAGAAAAAATTACTTGAAACAAGAAAATTAATTTTTTGTTATTCAGAAATGAATAGCCAAATGTGCATAATAATCATTTCTGTCTGTTGGTTTTTTTTCTTTAAATAAATATTTACTTGCATTGCCAGATGCATTTTTTACTACATGATTCTAAAAAAGTCCTATTAAAATAAAACTAGTCTTCTTTTTGTTAAATATTTTACTTTCAGAAAATCCAGAGTTAAATGCTGATTAATTTAGCATATAACATGCATAATTCCTTTCATTAGTTATTCTGCAAAAAAGTTCTTAAGTTACTTTTTTGCCTGGAAGGGTTCCCTGGCAGCAATCAATCTGCATACTCCAAAAATTTACATGGTTTGAAACAAACTCTCAGAGTGCAATGTGATAAATCCTGGAAAATACATTGATGAAAGTAAAAAATACTTTAAACTCATTGCTATCTGTGTATGACTTGTGTGGCTATCTTCTCTCAAGAGTCACTCTGGGATCAGCCCAAAGTTGCTAAATATCTTGATTTGTGTAATACTGACCAGCTTTGCATAATGAAATCCCAAGTCCTACATTAACATCCAAAAAACCCACAGTAAGAAGCAATTAAACATTCCCCACCATCTCTTTATCACTCCCTCCACCATCACCACCATTTCCTTCATTGTCATCCAACCTGGATGATCCCTTCCCCAAATAACTCCTTCACTCACTTCACCTTCTCCACCAGCTTCAGTACATTTCTCTGTCACAGTGGTTAATTTATCTTACTACATATTTGTATCAGATATACATTTATTTTCTACTTTAAATTGTTGTATTACACTTGTATTCTATATTAGAATTTGAAATTTCGGGTGTTGTTGGATAAGCTAATACAGGAACATGCTCACCTAATCTGTGTATGTTAATTTTTTTGAAAAAATTGTTCTCATTTTGCATGAATTTGATATACAGTAATATCCCACTTTACAACGTTCGCTTTACAACAGTCCGCTCATAAGACAGTTTTAGCAACATGAGGCTGCCGTGAATCAACCAAAGCTGGGTAAAGGGTCAAGTGGGATGGCTGTGTAGTAAAAATGGCACCACGTTAGTGACTGATAGCAACACCATGAGCTATATTTCACCGAGTAATACTTTGCCATGCTGCCAATACATGTCTGATGTCATTGGAGGCTAATTTCAATGATCTTACACCTTGAACCAAAGCATGCCCAAAGCAGGTGGTCTGTTTTGCATAGTATTGCACTCGATGGCTATGCACGTGACTCTTCTCATTGGACAATGTTTTCCGTTTACTCAGTTTTGGAATCAACCAATGTGCAGGTTTTGTGGACTCAGTTTGTTTGCATCATCTTTGCTCACTGCATCTCACTGTGCTTTGGTGTTTTGCTGTGAATTATAAACTGTTTATAACTATTATTTTATTGTTAATAATGGCAGTTAAAAATCAAAGTAAGTGTACTGTTGCTTCCAGCAAAAGGAAGAAGACTAAACCTATTGCATTTGATACTAAGATTAAAATTATAAAATTTAATGACAAGTGAGACTATTTTAATTGTAAATGCCTTATTTATGTCAGTTATGCATATATATATGACTGCTTAAAAATGTTATTAAACCATTACACACATCTACAAGGGAAAACAAGGCAATGATTCACTATATGATGGTGGTCTGGAACCTAATGTGTTGTATGATTGAGGTATGCCTGTACATGATAGTTTTCAGGAATATTATTAACCTTGCAAATCGAGAACTACCTGTGTATAAAAGTGAACAATGGAGGAATACAATATAAAAGTTTGCCTTAATCAAAGATCTTACACTTCTACTATTATTTAAAAAAGTTGTAGTTGTTTTTATGTTGTTTTATTTCATATCTTGATCATTAAAAATAGTGTTTTAATTATTTTCACAGACATTTACCACACCACATGATATTGCAGCAAGTCATGATGGTGAAGAAGTATATGTATGTGAAATAGGACCAAATCAAGTCTGGAAATTTATCAGAGGTTGTTAAATATTCATAGTGTATCTATGTGAATTTCAATAAGTTACTTTGTGTATTGTAGAAAACATACTTTTAATAATTTAATAATTCTTTTAAAAATTTCATGCAGATATCCAAATGTTCAGGTATGATATTAGGACAAGAGAGTTGTCTCAGACTCTACACCTGGTGAGGCCCTATGCCCTGACATAATGACAAGAGAAGTATCCTATGTTAAATATTTGGGGGAGGGGCACAAATGATTTACCTCAGGCTCTGCACATCTTAGAGTAGGCCAGATTCAAGCCCCTTCTGAGTCAGCATTGAGATTTATCTCTGCAAAACTCTCCACCTTGCGCTCCATCAGTAGGGGACACCGAATGGGCTTGGAAAAGCTGCCGTCCATCGGATGGGACATTAAGCTGTGGCACCATGTGTATACAAGTCATATCCTATGTATATTAAGATAATCTACCATCACTACCATCTGTCTCTTAACAATTGTCCAGTGAGTTCCTTTCCCACAATGGGGCGGGGGTGGCTCAGTCGGTAGCGCACCAGGCTCATAATCGTAGTTCCTGGGTTCGAGTCCCAGCTGGGTCAGCGTTGAGATTTATCTCCACAAAATTCCCCACCCTGCCCATGGTCAGTAGGGGACACTGATGGGCTTGGAAAGGACGCCGTCCGTCGGATGGGACGTTATGCCATGGCCATGTGTGAGGGAGAGCCATACCCTGTGCACGTTAAAGAACACGCTGGATGGCCTTGACGGGGGGGCTACCATCTGTCTCCCAACAGCTGTTCCAGTGGGTCCCCTCCCCCAACCTTCTCTGAGCCTTCGGGGTCCATGTGACTTGGCCATTTAGCCCATGGTGTGCAAAAAAGTGCCGCTCAGAGGTAAAACAACCCAACCCTTCCCCACAACCTTCTCTTAGCCCTTGGGGTCTTAGTGATCTAGCCATTTAGTCCAGTGTGTGCTAAAAAGTACTGCTGAGGTAAAACAACCCAACTGTAGGTCTCAGCCCTAAAAATCTACTTGTATTGTACATCCTCAAATTTAATTTGCTTGTACTAAATGTACTTAGATATGCAGCATTCCTGAACCATGAAAATATTACTAATCCTTAATACACCATGTCCATAAATTTATAACAAATTCCATAGTAATAAATGTTTTGTGGAAAACATTTTGCCAATATACGGAACTTGAATCCACATCTCTCCAGAAATATGGCAGAGTATTCTACCATTGAACTAATACCAGTTCTGTCTTTTTTTCCACTTAGTATTTTTATATACTTTTTATAAAGTGGAAAAAAGACAGAGCTGGCATTAATTCAATGGTAGAATACTCTGGCATGTTTCTGGACAGATGCGGGTTCAAGTCCATTATGTCAGCAAAAGTTTTTCGATGAAACATTTATTTGTTTGGGTGTACATCAGAAATTCTAATATTGTTTATCTCATGTGACAATTTATAAATTTATTCTTTCACTAAAATTGAGCTTTCTACCTATAATCTCTTATAATAATTCCTGTTATCTCTGTATCTAGAAGCAGAGCCTAAAGCATTCTAGGTTCATGAAACATTTTGTACAGTGTAAAACACTACATCACTCTCACATATCATGACATACCTTTAAGAATTGAGATCTTTCATCACTACAGATGCAATGAAGCTTAGATTCAATATACTTTTCACAACCTGAATTGGTCTAAACTGGAAATTCACACATTACTGCCAATGAAACCTCTTAACTATCACTCTCTACCACCAAAATTTTGAATGTTTGTTTCCAGTTTTGTCTTTTTTCACCATTAGAGGGTGTTATTAGGAGATTCCAAAAGTGTGAATTGTAATATTTCATCAATACTTATCCAACCCAAAAGGAATATTTAATTTATCTCTAAAAACAAAAGAGCTGAATAAAATATGTTGCTAATTAATGCTATAACTGGTTACTTTTTAAGTTGTACCACATTTTGAGAGTGATACCTCATTACTACCATGATTTTCATTAATACATGTATAATACCTTACCAGTTCCTTAGGTGTCCATTTTTTCATCCAACATTTTTCTTCTAATCCAAACATTGCTGTTAATTCAATAGCTGCAGAAATACCATGTAGTCTATTATTGCAGCATAATGCAATTGGAGCAATTCAGTTTCCATATAAGTAAAAATGCAATTGGAGCAATTCAGTTCCATATAAGTAAAAATGCAATTGGAGCAATTCAGTTTCTATATTAAGTAAAAATGGCACCACGTTAGTGACTGATAGTAACACCATGAGCTATATTTCACCGAGTAATACTTTGCCATGCTGCCAACACATGTCTGGTGTCATTGGAGGCTAATTTCAATGATCTTACAACACCTTGAACCAAAGCAGGTGGTCTGTTTTAGAGATTCTAGTGTCCTTTCAACTCATTATGTTGGTTTTCTCTTCTTCCACTGTTCTCATTTCCTTTCTGAGTTTGATATTTATTCTTATCTAAGATTAAAATCTCTGTTACAGTATATTATTAATTGTTCAACTCTGCTTAACTGATATCATGTATGCAGTGTAGCCTAAATATTGATAAAATATTGGTGTAAGTTTCAATAACAGAGAAGTACAGTTAGCTGAAAAAACTGCATTTTGCTTCAAGTGTGATATCAACCCACGACCTTGTGATAACAAGCCAGATGCTCTGACTATTGAGATATCACAGCTAATATATATACTTAGTTCTGTAAATTGTTAGGTAGTTTGATGTTAAGTAGTGTTCTTTTTTATGTGTGTAACAATGTGCAGCATAAATTGAAAGTTAAGTGTAACATAACCAAGTTATGTGCATCCAAGTGGCTAAAGTATGTTTTCTGAAACCGTGGGTACACCAACATCACAATAGTACAGACTGCAGCCAGTGAATCAGTAGTAATGTTTGGATTAACAGCAACATGTTTGATGAAAAAACAGACATCTACAGAAATGGTAAAAGGTATTTAATTTTAAACATGATAGTGGTGAGGTACCACCCCATATTCTGGTACAACTTAAAAGTAAGATAACCGAAAGTTGAATATCTACAGACAGACAGATGACAAAGTAAAACATTAGCTCCTATTTTTTTAAATTGCCTAAAAGCATCAATCCATAATAAATGCACAGGTTACCTATAGATATAGAATTCAATAAATACTTATAAAGAAAAAATTATTTTGCCAATAATGTGAGACTCAAACTTCTGACTCTAGATATATGCCACAGTGCTCTAACCACTAAACCAACCATTGGCTTCATTATTTATTTCTGCAATGTCCATTAAGTGTTTATTGAGCTAAAAATAATTTTCACATGAAATTAGTATTCAATATATGATGCTGTTAAAGAGAATTAATAATCACCATTACATTTCTTATGAATTTCGAGCATTCACAGATAACATTGCAGAATTGTGTGTATGGTTAATTATTGAAGTGACTCTAAAATTCATTCCACATTATAGCACATTATTAACATTAACTTGACATATTTTATAGGTAAAGTTGTTAAGTACACTCATAAATTGTCACATAATGAGATAAACAATATTAGAATTTCTGATGTACCACCTGGTAGTGATTTATTGGGTTCAGATCCCACCCAGCTAATGAAAATTTTTCCTCTATATGTGTCTAATGAGATAAAGTCTACTCTTAAGTAGCAAGATATACTGATGCAAATGCGTGCTATGTCACTACTTAAGGCAAAACCTGTATATTTCAAGTATGACTTGATGGTGGGATTTATGCTAATACACCTATCCCTCGATTTACATGGTACTCAGTTCACACAATTTTGGCTTTGCATGGTCAAAAAATGCAACCAGTTTCGATTTACACGGTACTGACTGAGACGTACATAGAAAGGAAATCTCAGTCAGTTCCGTGTAAATCGAAACTGGTCGCATTTGTTGAGCGTGCAAAGCCAAAATTGTGTGAACTGAGTACTGTGTAAATTGAGGGATAGGTGTACTCCAAAATATGGTCAGAAAATATTTTTTGCTGGTTTTACAGTAGTGTGAAGTTGTACCAGTTGAGGTTTAATTGATAAAAGAATGGATTATAATCAATGAAAGACGTCTGTGTAGCAATTTCTTTCTTGCAAGCCAACACCTTCAACAAGAGACAGAAACAAGATGACAACTGAACATGGTAAACTCAGTGACTCTACTGAGTTTTAATTTCTTCAAGTCAGTGATAAATTAAACAAGATTGTAAGAATTTGATAATTTTTAAATAGGCTGTACTTAATTAACTGTGTTGCTTTGATAAAATGGAGTAGAGAGAGTTACCTAAGTGATAAGATAATAATGTTGACTAGTCTTAGACAATAATGCAGAAAGAAATAAAAGGCTTAAAGAATTGGAAGGTAGTTGAATCCTGATTAAAACGTTTAATTTCATAGCCTACAAGAAAAATCGGGAAAGATAGTAAATATCTAGTGTCATAAAAAGCAGAATGGTATGCATTGAAGGATTAAGATAATGTAATTGAAGACAGGGATTTTGTCATAGCAAGATGGGGGGAGGGGGTGGCTCAGTCGGTAGCGCACCAGGCTCGTAATCTGTAGTTCCCAGGTTCGAGTCCCAGCTGGGTCAGCATTGAGATTCATCTCCGCAAAACTCCACCCTGCCTACGGTCAGTAGGGGACACTGATGGGCTTGGAAAGGCCGCCGTCCGTCGGATGGGACGTTAAGCCATGGCCCTGTGTGCGGGAGAGAGCCATACCCTGTGCACGTTAAAGAACACGCTGGATGGCCTTGACGGGAGGCTACCATCTGTCTCCCAACAGCTGTTCCAGTGGGTCCCCTCCCCCAACCTTCTCTGAGCCTTCAGGGTCCATGTGACCTGGCCATTTAGCCCATGGTGTGCAAAAAAGTGCCACTCAGAGGTAAAACAACCCAACCCATAGCAAGATGGACTTATATTTCAGTACAGTGTTAAATAAAATAGTTTTCCTATTATTGGCACTGATAACTTTTCCAAGTTTTATTTTTGACCCTGTATCATGATCTGAAATGCTGAGAACTGGGGGTCATGTTTTCATAAAACGTGACAGCAGTTCTGATAATTACTGAAGCACAATCTGCTGCATAAGTTCCTGGTGAGTTCACATTATGAATAACATAAAGTGACCATGGTACAGCAACAGATCTTTTTTCCAAACCAAAATTCGGTACACAATGTCCAACAAAGGATATTTTATGATATGTGAATTTATTTATGAAAAGTTCTTCAAAAATATACAGATTAAATAATATATCACTAATTGCCTTTTTAAAACAAACAATAACATGAAAAAAATGCAAAATTCAGCCAAAAAAATATGCACATGTTTTTGTGAGCAGTATTTCTTGGGTCTCTTATTCTACATCTTTTATAGCTCTCAATCTTGTGATTTTATGAACTTATATTTTTATTGTAATATTTACTGACTTCATTTAGTTATTATTTGCCAAAATATTGGAACTTTGTAACATTTTAATGATTTCTTGGTTAACTCTTTCAATGGTTTTCATGAACACAATTCATAAAATCTGGATGTTGTTCACCATATGCTCTACAGAAATAAGCATTTTTTTATGTACAGCTTTAAGATTAATAGTGTTACTTCAGATATGATAAAGGTTGCTTACTCCATATTTTTTCACTTTGTAAATGGTAGATTTTAAAAAAACGTTCATATCTAGGCATACATCTGGATACACTGAGATTCATCTGGAAAACAAAACCATTGCACTTACCTCAGCAAAACTTTTACTGTCTTTCAAAGTTTCATAAATTGAAATTTCTTTCCAATCTATGTAAAATTGCAGAAATTTATGGCAATTCTGGAATGTTTGGTGGTACTCCTGTTCATATTCCTTTTCAACTCTGAATGAATGCATTTTGCAACGTCTTGCACCCTTGGAAAAGGCTTCCCAGCAAGTTCCTTTTAAGTTTTGGAAACAACCACAAATCTTATGGTGCAAGATCGGGTGAATATGCAGGATGGGGTAGCTGTTTGATTTTTTCCTCCTCCAGATAGACTGTAACTTGCCGAGTTTTGTGAGCATTGGCACTGTCATGAAGAGGTAAAATTCTTCACATGCTATTGTTGGAACCTGCTCCTTCATCTCCTTACCATTTAGGGCAAAACAATGTTAGTATAGTGTTAGTATATTTATAGTCATTTTTTGGGTAAGGTGTTCACAGCAACCACTTCTTGGGAATTGAAAAATAAAAGTCATAAACGTACTCTTTCTTGAATGAAAGTGTTGTCGGAGGATTTGGGTGCACAGTTCATTTTTCACAATCCAATGTTTGGTGCCATTAAGGTTCAAACATTGGCAGCATCTCCTTGCACAGTCGACTCTAGCCCTTTTTTTGCTGTTCTGTCAGTTTGTGGGGTACCCATTTGGTACAGATCTTTTGGAACTTTAAATGTTGATGAATAATTGTTTCCACATTGCTAATCGATACACTGACATCTAAACTTATTACCTGAACAGTGATGTGTGGGTTTTTCCTTAATGAGTTCATGAACAGCAGTGATGGTTCTCTCATTCATGGCCTCCATTGGTCTTCCTGCAAGAGGGAGGTCTTCAAAGCTCTGCTGGCCTTCTCTGAATCTGTGCATCCATCCCACCGTGACACATAAACAGGCATGATCCCCATATACTTGTAATAAATTGACATGATTTTTTTTTTACGTCCCCCAAGCTGCATCCTTGTGATAATATAAAATCTTTCCTCATCTCGAGCAGGCTCCATAGCAACAATGCACAGATTTCACAGACCGAACTTTATGCGCAGCCAGCAAAGAGAGAAATGGTGACACAGCCTTTGTTTTTAACACGTAATAACAGTTTAGACAAGCTTTCAAGCAAATCATAGCTCGTTAACTTTAGAGGAACAAGTGCAAATCTACAGACACATGTCAAGAACCTTGCAATGATGCACAGAACTGGTCAAGTCTTGAACTTAAAATTTGGACCCATCTTCTTGTGGTGCAGGTTATTAGTACCTTTCAAAGGAGATATTCTCTTCTGGAGGGGAATGGAAGGCAAAGGCTGCCAGATCAAGTGTGCCACATTCAACTGGTCATATCTGGCCACTTTTTTTTTCTTCCCACTGAGCAGGTCAACTTCATGGTGTCTCAGTGCTGATCATTAAAACCTACCACACCTGTCTGATAGCTTTGAACATGATTATTTATCCTGAACTTGCTGCATTAATAGATCTTGATTAAGGGAAAATTTATCACTGTCTTTTCTGTTTGTATATTGCCAGAGCCAAATAAACAGATGCATAGCATACCTAATATCAGCTAATGGCTAATATCATGGTCAGAGATCATCATAAGTATATGAAGCTTGCTTCTAGGGATATTATTGACCATAAACTGGAGTATGTGTCTCAGGCAGGTCACTTTCTCATTTGATTCCAATTCTTAAGAAGATCCACTTGTAAAGGTGGCTTCTGAAGTTCCTACCAGCATTGGTGAGTTAAGCCTTCAATGGTGTGGGATGAGTCTTTGCTGCATGCCTGTGATTAAATAGCTATTTGATATTGTTGGCCCTACCTCTCTCAATTAAATCTAGTTTCCTTAAAAGTTCTACTAATCATTTTCTTTATTCCAGTATCTAGAATGTGACTCTCTACTTAGAGAAAATTGATGTTTTCACACTGGAATTCTATAATTATAACCTAGACATTCTGAGTTCGCAAGAGATCAGATGGACAGTATAGGTCAGATACTTAAAAATAATGTTAAATTTCCCACTACAGTGTGAGAGAATGGAAAATATCTGTAAGGTATAGATTTGCTTTGTAGCAGACATACAAGTGATCCTCTTAGGATATGAATGCATTAATGAAAGCTCTCTTACAGCTGAAACCTTTAAATGTTATCTGTTGTTATGCTCCCACTTAGGACTTGGTTGAAAATCAAAAAGATAGATCTTATTGAAAACTTCAGGATATTTTTAATTTTGTCAAAATAGCAGATATTACTCTTTTGCAAGGTGACCTCAGTGCCAGAGTTGGTATCAACTGGCCTTTGGGCAGGATTGATAGGGTCTTTTGACATTAATAGTTGTAACAGCAATGGGAAACATTTCCTACAGGTAAGTACACCTGTAGGAGTTATAATTAACACTACAAACACCAGAATATTTATTAATACTCATGGGTTTTAATTGAGCAATTGTATAGAAATTATGATTCATTATGTATTAAACATCAACAAATCAGCTAGCTCTATTAGGAACTTATAGAGTAGTGAAATTGGGTCTGACCATTACCTTGTTAAAAGTTTCTTGTAACTGTAGCTTAAGAAATGTTATGCTAAGATTAAACAAATTACCATTAACATAAGCTTCTCAGTTTAATTATCTTGGTAATGGTAACATGAAATAAACAGAAGAATACACATTTTTGCTGGTACTTTTAAGAACCTGTGGAAAACTGGGTCATATTCACCATAAGTGTTAAATTAGTCTAGGTAATTGTTTGGTCCTTTCTATAATTTGCTTAGTAGCAAAACTTAAATCGTTTGTAAACAATATAACAGGAAATGTGATGCCTTTTATTCTAGATACTCTCAGAATTTTGAGCATTAGTTGATTTAATTATATAAGAATTGGATTGTTTTACCTCTGAGCGGCACTTTTTTGCACACCATGGGCTAAATGGCCAGGTCACATGGACCCCGAAGGCTCAGAGAAGGTTGGGGGAGGGGAACTACTGGAACAGCTGTTGGGAGACAGATGGTAGTCTCCCGTCAAGGCCATCCAGCGTGTTCTTTAACATGCACAGGGTATGGCTCTCCCGCACATGGGGCCACGGCTTAACATCCCATCCCATCCGACGGACGGCAGCCTTTCCAAGCCCATCAGTGTCCCCTACTGACCGTGGGCAAGGCGGGGAATTTTGCGGAGATAAATCTCAATGCTGACCCAGCTGGGACTCGAACCTGGGAACTACACAGATTACGAGCCTGGCGCGCTACTGACTGAGCCACCCCCGCCCCCAATTGTATAAGAAATGATGAAGTTAGATGTAGGAATTATTAATCACCTTTGAGCAGCCTCTTGTGTATAGAGAATGCTTTGTTTGGCTGTATTGCCTGAATGAAGAACTACAGTGTAAGCACACTGTTCCTTGACTTGCTAAAGGTTTCAGAGAAAATGGAAAATTTAGGATGTGATGGACAGGACTTCTTGCAAGAATTGATGAAGCTTACAGTCATTAGTTTAATACTAGTTAAATCCCACCAAAAGTTTGGCATGAGATGTATGTCCATTGATAACCTTTCCCACTGATAACTTCATTCACAGCTTTCCACTATTAACAGACTACTCCATTCATTAGATAGGCGATGGCAGTACTCCCCAAAATTTTGCACAGTTTCAGAGGATTTACTCCCAACCCATGGCAGCAGGAACCCAATCCCTTAATCCAAAGGGGTGGGGGTGGCTCAGTTGGTAGCGCACCAAGCTTGTAATCTGTAGTTCCCAGGTTCGAGTCCCAGCTGGGTCAGCGTTGAGATTTATCTCCGCAAAAATTCCTCGCCCTGCCCACGGTCAGTAGGGGACACCGATGGGCTTGGAAAGGCCGCCGTCCGTCGGATGGGACGTTAAGCCATGGCCCCGTGTGCGGGAGAGCCATACTCTGTGCACGTTAAAGAACATGCTGGATGGCCTTGACGGGAGGCTACCATCTGTCTCCCAACAGCTGTTCCAGTGGGTCCCCTCCCCCAACCTTCTCTGAGCTTCCGGGGTCCATGTGACCTGGCCATTTAGCCCATGATGTGCAAAAAAGTGCTGCTCAGAGGTAAAACAACCCAACCCTTAATCCAAATGGGTTATAGAACTAAGTGAGCCCACCACACTAAAAATGGTATTGGGTTTTAGGAATTTTAGGTTCCTGTGGTTTCACAGGTACTTGATTGCTCAAGTACACGTGGAAGCACAGGAACCTAAAATTTCTGCCACTGATGATGTCACACCACGAACATACAAGAAATGCATGTCTGCTCATTCATTCACCTGGAATTATGGCTATTATATAATATGATTAAAACCTAAAAATAATACTGGATGTTTCATTGATTAGCATATTCCAAAGTCATTTTTGATAATGGAAACACATGATTCAAGTGTATATATGATGAATAGTCAATGACTATTCATCATAATATGGGAAGTATTGAATTTTCATACAGTTTGCTGCAGTGAACTTATGTGTTGTTTATTCACACCTTGATAATTATAGTAATCAAAAGTGCTAGGTTTTCTTGTCTGTAGTGCTAACAGCATTAAAATTATCTGTTATTTACTTAGTCTGTTTTATTTTTCTTTTGTAAATTACATAAAATTTTATTTTACAATATCACTGTATAATTTGAGCTATAATAATTGTGAGGCTATATCTTAGTTAAATATTCAGCTTAAACGCTTTCATTCTACTATATATGTTAATAAGAGGGATGACAAGTTCATCTCTCATTCGATGAGTATGTTATAGATTGTTTAGCAGACTTGAAACTAAGTTTAGCAAACTTTAAATACTATGTCATAATTGCTTTAGGCACAATTATTTTATTTCAATTGTGTAAGGTACTGATATGAAAAGTGTTGCCCATTCTTGCATTGGTTGACTCACTCATTGGTATGCACATCTTGTTTTTCTGCTGTGGAATATTTGCTGCTAGATGATATTGTCAGTGCTGGTCTCTGCAGGAAGTTAAATGATGCATGCCTATAGGAGATTCTTTTTACTCCTTTGGAATGAGATGCCTGTCCAATAAGAACCTGTTTGATGTAGTTTGTTAAAGGTTTGCTTATGTTGGTAATTTTCTCCTTCACAATGCTCATTTTAACTGAAGATTATATGATGTGCTTCCAACTAAACTTATGCTCGTAAAAGTTATTTTATTTATAATTATTTTATACACAATTATTTTGGTTCAAATTATACTTGAAATTGCAAAATTAAATTTTAGAAATGTAATCTCAGAGTGATTATTTAATATTATTTCCTGTAAATTACATATTGGGTAAATCTAATTCTATTCAGGAAAATTTCATCTGTACACAGTAAACAATTAATTAGTATAGTATTAAAACAATCTGATATTTGAAGTTATTATCTTTAATACATTAAAACACCTGATGAAATTATTAATCTTTATCTCTATATGTAAATTGTTATTGTATAATGATAAATCTTTTATTTCATTCAGCTTGATTTATAACAAAAATTTACTTTCCAGATTATCATAGATCGACAAAAAAAGTTCTTAGTGATGTTCCTTCAGAATTTAGTGATACCTCAGTGTCACCAGTATCTCACAATATCCATGAAGAGCAGCATATTCCAGTGCATTCAAATACCACTGTAAGCAATAAAGAAGGTAACCTTTCCTCTGAACCAAAAGATGAAACAAATAACTTTGAAACATCCATGATCATTATGGCATTATTGACAATTCCAGTATTATTGCTCATTTTAACTACTGCAGTCATACGTCTGAGAAAACGAGGTCAGTAATATTTCATTTAATAGTAAGCAGTTGCTTATGGTACAATGTATGACAAGCATGCATGTTAATGATATTTGAAGCAAGTAAGAAATATCATTCATTTCCATACAATTTTTGATTCCTGTGAGACAATGTTTTCCCCTCATTTTCTTTATTTGATTAATACAAAGATACTAAGATATCTTTTGTTAATTTTGGGTTTTTTGTTGATATATCATCATCATCCTCAAGCAGCCACGGGCTACAGAGGTCCAACCAGACCGTGCAATTTAGTTCTCCAAGCAAGTCTGTCCTGAGCTACATCTACTGCATCTGGCCACTGCACACCAATTCTAACAAGTTCCTGTTTGACATTGTCTGCCCACCGCATTCTAGGTCTCCCCCTCTTTCTGAGGCCTTTAGGCACACTGTTCATAACCCTATTCGCCAATCTATAATTATTCATACGGGCAACATGGCCAAACCAACATATTCTCTCTGCACAATATGCTGCTTAAAGAGGTTGCAAACTCCTTTGCCTAATCTCATCATTAGTTACAAAGTTGAACCACCTAATGCCCAAAGATACTGTGTAAGCATCTGGAATCAAAAGCATCTAGTTTCCTGTTATCTTGTTTACAAAGTGTCCAAGTTTCAATACCGTAACTAACCCTAGAAAGAACCGAACTATTATACACAATCTAATTTTAGTCTTCAGGTGTATACGCCTATTTCTCCACACTCTCCATAGATTCTTAAAAGTCTCGGCAGCAATCCCTATTCATCTGTTAATCTGACACCGCACATCACCAGTATCTGTTACATAGCTCCCAAGATAATTAAATTGTGACACCTGCTCAAGACTGAAAACATTCAGATTAATTGAATCACAGCCTGCCTGACCAATTTTCATCACTTTAGTTTTCTCTATGTTTATAACCAAACCTACTCTAGTACCAGTTTCATGAACAGCTCGAATGAAAGAGTTCATCTCATCAACATCATTTGCCAAAAGGGCTAAATCATCAGCATAATCTAAATCAGAAATTTTCGTATCTCCAGTCCATTTAAGGCCAAAATCTCTCCCTTGAAGTGAATTTCACATAACATAATCAATGACCAAGCTAAAGAGAAAAGGAGACAAAATGCACCCTTGTTGAACACCAGAAGTAATGCTAAACCAATTGCTACAAGTCTTACCAACTCTCACACACGACTCAGTGTTATTATAGAGAGCTTTCATTCTGTTAACTAACTTGTCTGGTATACCATATGATTTCACAATCAACCACAAATTATGACTATCAACAGAGTCGAAAGCCTTTTTGAAATCAACAAAGCTGGCAACCAAAGGTTTCTGGAGCTCTAAACATTTCTCAAGAATCTGCCTAAGTGAAAAAATCTGATCCACACATCCCCTACCACTTCTGAATCCACATCGCTCATCACATTAAACCTGAAAACCAGATTCTTAATTCTATTAAGCACAATCATGCAAAGAACTTTACCTGGAACAGAGAGTAGGCTGATACCCCTATAGTTATCACAAGAACTGCAATCATCTTTTTTGAAAATAGGGATAACAATAGCTCTGGTAAAATCCTTAGGAACCATGCCTTTATCATAAAAGATATTCAGAATTTCAGTCATCCAAGTGGTAACCGAAACATTAACAGCTCGAAGCATTTTCGTAGTAATTTCATCTACCCCTGGGGATTTATGAAGTTTAAGTGTAGAAATAGCCAAAATAACTTCAGAGTGTGTTATAGGGCCAACATTAAAGCCACCAATGCATCTATCATCATTGCAAACAATGGGAGTAGAACTAACCACATTGTTTAGAACATCACTGAAATGCTCAGCCCACCTAGCCGTGACAAAATCCTGACCTTTTATTGCCTTGCCTTGTTTATACTTCAATCCCTGTAAACCTGTTCATTTTCTACCACACAAAACATTAACTATCTGGTACAGCTCTCTGCTGTTGTTCTGCCTAACTGCTTCCTTGGCTTTGTCAGCCAAGCCATCAAGCCAAAGATTCTTATCAGCAGCTAACTGATCTTTTACACGTTTATTAAGTTCTCTGTAATGCTTTCTATTAGGACTAGTAGGGTATTGATTAAGGGCATTCCTGCAGTTCTTTCTTTCTGAAATAAGCTCCAGTGCCTTATCACTAAGATAATTCTGCCTCCTCTGCTCCTTTTTTCCTAAAAGAGTACTGTTAGTGTCCAAAAAAGCCTGTTTAAAATGGTCCCATTCTTCCTCAACTTCAGTAGTAAGCATACCATGACTGTCATAATGACTAAGTAACCTATCATGGTAAGCTTTAGCTATAACTGGGTCTTTCAGAGCTTCAGTATTAAAAGTAAATTTTTTAACCCTAGCACAACACTTTTTAAGTTTAATTTGCAAGACACTTTTAACAAGGTAATGGTCAGATCCAATTTCAGCTCCCCTATATGAC
Organism: Ryuthela nishihirai; assembly: GCA_038380435.1. Classification (NCBI taxonomy): domain Eukaryota; kingdom Metazoa; phylum Arthropoda; class Arachnida; order Araneae; family Heptathelidae; genus Ryuthela; species Ryuthela nishihirai. The sequence goes on along the minus strand of JAWZYU010000008.1, from coordinate 74,795,265 downwards.
CTGGTATTCCTAACAGAACTAACCCATTTGCTGTTAATTAATATATAATCAATCATATTCTTATGCAGCCCATCAGGTGAAACTCGTGTAAATTTACTTTAAAAGTTTGCAATTATATGTATATTTTTTCATTCAGCATCACAATAATGAAATATCTGTTTGTTGTCTCAACTATGCTAACCAAATATTTTCACATTTATGTAGTTATGCAGTTATTCACATTATCAGTAACTTTTATCAGTTGTGTTGTGTACTGGACACATGATATACCTCATATGCAATATTGAAACACTAGATTTTCAACAAAATTTGATTTTTATTCTCACAGCCTAGGAAGAAAGAATTACGGTATTTTCATGTTATCAAGTAACAAATCAGCACTTTAGCGTCGATTTAAATCTTAGAGGAAAAATTGTCTTGAGCCAGGTGTGATACGAACCCACGACCTCCTGATAACATGTCAGGTGCTCTGGACAACTGAGCTACTGGCCGTCGTACAAGATCTCTAATTAGTGCTATGAACATTCCTTTTATGTTTCATTAGGCGCTATTCAGGCAATTTTAGCCACAGGCAGCATTTATATTTGCCAATAGATGGAAGCATGTATTACAAGTATGCAGATAATAAATAATGAAATAAGCTCGGCGTATTCAATCAAATAACAAATCACCACTTTAGCGTCGATTTAAATCTTAGAGGAAAAATTGTCTTGAGCCGGGTGGGATACGAACCCACGACCTCCTGATAACATGTCAGGTGCTCTGGACCACTGAGGTCAGACTCGTAATCGCGCCAGGCTCGTAATCTGTAGTTCCCAGGTTCGAGTCCCAGCTGGGCCAGCGTTGAGATTTATCTCCGCAAAATTCCCCGCCCTGCCTACGGTCAGTAGGGGACACCAATGGGCTTGTAAATGGTGCCGTCTGTTGGATGGGATGTTAAGCCGTTGCCCCGTGTGTGGGAGAGTCATACCCTGTGCACGTTCAAGAACACGCTGGATGGCCTTGACGGGAGGCTACCATCTGTCTCCCAACAGCTGTTCCCCCTACCTTCTCTAAGCCTTTGGGGTCCATGTGACCTGGCCATTTAGCCCATGGTGTGCAAAAAAGTGCTGCTCAGACGTAAAACAACCCAACCCTAGCAAGGTCTCTTTCCATCGCATCCTAGGTCTCCCTCTTTTCCTGAAGCCTTTGGGCACATTGCTCATAATCCTATTTGCCAATCTGCAGTAGAATGATGTTTAGAGTATTTGTAACAACTACGTAGAAATTACTTATATGCATTGTCAGTGTAAGTTAAGAAGGTAAAAGTGGTACCTAACGCCACTGATAAGATATCTTAATATGCTATAACCTTTATGGTCTAAGAAATATAAGAATGTATATATAAAGTTTTCTACCATTGCCTCAGTGCAACATATAGGTAAACCTCATAGTATATAGCTTTGCTCAAGAGCCATTAAATTACAGTATAATTGTGTTAATTAAACTGATTTGAATTACTGCTGCATTGGAAACTTTATTGAATAGGTGACTACATTTAATACTAACTAGTATGAGTTTTTTTCTAGGTGTTGCCAATTTTTGAACTGTAACATGGAAAAGAAATCAAGAAAAATTCAATTTTTAACATTGTTTTGACATTTTTTCATAATCTTATTCATGATAAAAGAACCAAGTAATTTTCATTTTGTGTGTCAGATATGACCTGCTGAATAAAAAATAAATAATAAGCTTGAATAGATGGTTTATGAAATATTAGGAATATAACACTGCTGTTTTTGACCCGTTATTTGCAAGTGTCCATAACTTTTGAAAAACTTTTTTTATCCAAAAAGCTTTTGGAATTTCTTTGAAGCGTATTCTCACATATATTTTTTACAATAGAATTTGTGATGGTCACCTGATACCCTCTGCCTGATATGAAATGGGATGGCTCCTTTACAATACTCTAATGGTGATATCTGTTGCTAATGACAGAAACTTCATTCTGAAGGAAAATATAATGTGAAACTTTCAACAAATCAGTAATTGCACTTTAAGAACTGCTTTAGCTGTCAAATTTTGATAGCTGCTGCTTCTGGGGTTAATTTTGGTAAAAAAAAGATTAAACTGAAAAAAAAAAGTTATGTTTAGTCTATCATTGCTTTTTTTTTTTTAATATAAATTTGTGACTCAGGCTATTATTAGTACAGATATTTAAAGCAAAAAAAAATTCAAATTTTAGTTTGTTTTAATGCATATTTATTTTGAATGGCATACTCAATAGGTTCTTTTATTCTGTAATGGTACATGTATAGATTTAAAAAAAGTAGAAATGCTAATTTGGAATAAATTGTGATATCCTGAAAAGACTGTCGTAACCACAGATCACGAAATTTGCTGGGTTCACAATGGGAAAGTACTCAATTATCAGCCACACAAGAAATTTTATGGCAAAAACCATTACTGTGTGATAACTGTCTCTTTGACATTTACTCTGCCATAACTGTCTCTTTGACATTTACTCTGCCATAACTGTCTCTTTGACAGATGTTACTGGGATGATAGCAGGTACCTCATTCTCTCCATATCAAACAATGCCCGGAATCATTCTGCAAGCAATATCTAGACTCATCTGTGAAGAGTATGTGCATCTATTGCCCTTCTATCCAGTTGGGGCAGGGATGGCTCAGTCAGTAGCGCGCCAGGCTCGTAATCTGTAGTTCCCAGGTTCAAGTCCCAGCTGGGTCAGCGTTGAGATTTATCTCCGCAAAATTCCCCACCTTGCCCACGGTCAGTAGGGGACACCGATGGGCTTGGAAAGGCTGCCGTCCGTTGGATGGGACGTTAAGCCGTGGTCCCATGTACGGGACAGCCATACCCTGTGCACGTTAAAGAACACACTGGATGGCCTTGACGGGAGGCTACCATCTGTCTCCCAACAGCTGTTCCAGTGGGTCCCCTCCTCCAACCTTCTCTGAGTCTTCGGGGTCCATGTGACCTGGCCATTTAGCCCATGGTGTGCAAAAAAGTGCCGCTCAGAGGTAAAACAACCCAACCCTTCTATCCAGTTAACATGCATGCGTGCCCAATTCAACTACTCTCTCTTGTGATGTGAGGGGTATGTAAATTACTGGCCATCTAGCATACAGGTCTCCCTCATGAAGCCTTCTACACACAGTAGAAACTGATACAACCCTCCCAGTGGCTGCTGCAAGAGAGGATCGTAGCTGAGAGGGAGTAGACGTCCTGCTCCTTTGTGCTGTTAATCGCAGATATCGGTCTTGTACAGCGGTCATAACTCTAGCCCTTCCTCTGCTAAACCTCCGAGACACAGAATCCGTGCTAAGAAATTGATTCCACAGTCTATGAACCATAGAAGGACTCACATTCAGCCATTGTGCCATGTCTGACTGACTTTGGCCTGCTTCAAGCCACCCAATATCTTTCCACCACAGTTCATTTGGCATATGATGTCTCGAGGTCATTCCTACAAAATCGATATTTCGAATTTCTTTACTCACATTTACAACACAAGATAACGATCCACTCCAAAACACCCGTTTTTATGCCGCTATCCGAATACGCAAATTGACGCAACGTAAACTAATTTGCATATGATAACCTCACTCGGTGTTACTTTACTGGTTACATGAACAAGTTTAGTGAGGAACGCACATTTTTTGGCGAATTATCGCGATTTTTCTCATTTTTCCTTAATTTATGGAAACCAGTGTAGCTATTAGAGGATGACAACTATTCATTACTTCGATCACGAATGGGAATTAACATTACAACAACTTACTGATACTTGCTGTCTCAGTGAAAACCAGTGATGAGACAACACAAAATGGACAAGCTAAGCTTGGTTCATAAGTGCCTAGAAAAGTGTCGTATACCCTCGAATTTCAAAGTTTCTTTCCAAAATATCACAATACTATCACAAATTGACATTTAAACTTTTGTAAATGGCCGAGTGATTAGCGCACTTGGCTACTAATCCAAGGGACCCGGGTAAGGCATGGATGTGTGTCGTTTTTCTGCCGAGGTCCTGCCATCCTCTCAGACCTTCTACTGTGGCATATAAACTGACAGGCTCCTGTCAGACCTCTGTGGCAAGCAGCTGCTTGAGGGGGTATTTATTTCAGCCATCCCATGGCCGAGTGGTTATCGCGCTTGGCTACTGATCTAAGAGACTTGGGGGGGGGGGTCAGTCGGTAGCGTGCCAGGCTCATAATCTGTAGTTCCCAGGTTCGAGTCCCAGCTGGGTAAGCGTTGAGATTTATCTCCGCTGATTCAGCGTTGAGATTCATCTCCGCAAAATTCCCCGTCCTGCCCACAGTCAGTAGGGGACACTGATGGGCTTGGAAAGGCCGCTGTCCGTCGGATGGGACGTTAAGCCGTGGCCCCGTGTGCGGGAGAGACATACCCTGTGCACGTTAAAGAACATGCTGGATGGCCTTGACGGGAGGCTACCATCTGTCTCCCAACAGCTGTTCCAGTGGGTCCCATCCCCCAACCTTCTCTGAGCCTTCGGGATCCATGTGACCTGAACATTTAGCCCATGGTGTGCAAAAAAGTGCCGCTCAGAGGTAAAACAACCCTAAGGGACCTGGGTTCGAGCCCTGGGTAAGGCATGGCTGTTTGTGTCGTTTTTCTGCTGAGGGCCTGCCATCCTCACAGACCTTCTACTATGGCATATAAATTGACAGGCTCCTGTCAGACCTCTGTGGCAAGCAACTGCTTGAGGGGGTATATTTTTTTTATATAAACATTCAAAAAACAGTATATAAAAATACTAATTCTGGGAATACAGAACGTATTTGCAATTAATACATTCATCATTAGAGAGTAAGGGATTCTTTTAATTTTGTCATTCAACATAAATATGCCGCATTAAAGCAAATTATAAAAAAAATTATGTAATTTTAAAATTCCCTAAATACGAAATGGCCTGCATCACAAAATATTGAAAGTAATTTTATAAATTATAAATATTAATGTTGTAAAATATTTTATAAATACTGAAACTAATGCTATGATGTAAAAGTTTGTACTCCAAAATTCATAATTATTTCACAAAAGCTTTTGCTAGAAAAATTAATTTAATAGTCGATATATCATTAAATAATTTTATTGCTGGGGAATTACAAGTATTTGGATAGTCTGACACTTGTAGACATTGACAAATATGCATAAAATGTATTTAATTTTCTTAGCTGTAGGAGAAATTCAAATGTTAGAGAAAGACTTTTTGTCCGTAACATTTTACTTATTAATTATTAGCTTGAATAAAAGTATTAAATTTTTTTTAAATAAATTTATGTAATAGTTACTTGTTTTTTTCTACAGGCAAACTTCAAAACTGCTCTTTTGGCCATTTGAAGGGTTGGCTTGGAGGTTATAGAACACCTCATCCACAGGAAAAGTTCAGTTTGGGCAATTTGCTAAATCCTCATAAAGGCTTCGACAGAGTGGCAATGGAAGAAAGTGATGGAGATGGCGAAGAAGGAAGTGATTCAGATGTGGAAGAATTCAGTGCTATTTCAAAAAAAGCTTAAAGTATTATAGTGCAGTTTTTGAACTGAACAGTAAATGGTCTCTTGAAATGAGAAAAAAATAAACATCATGATGATAGAAATTCATCTTTGAAGTGTTTTGATTATATTTTGGCTTCTATAGAATATCTTCAGACTAAATGAAATTTCTATAAGCATATATTTGTTTTTGGTTTTTCCTGCTCAGGAGACATTCATGACTAAATATGCAAACAAAATTATGTAATCGTCTGAATATATGACCACCAGAAATGACATCAAGTAGAAGTCGTCGAAAATTTTTTATTCATCAAGAATTTTAAAGATCTGAACTTTGAAACATTATGAAATGGGATCTCCCATTAGAACAATTATAATTATTTATAAATGTAAAGAGATGTTTTATATTAATTTTATCATTTTGTTATTTCTGTACAAATTTTATTTAATTTTTTTAATTTATAAATAAAGATTAATAATTTTCGGCTCTCAAGAAAGGTTTTGTAACTTACAAAGGAAAAATATATATAATTAGTTGTTCCCGATACATTTATAAAAGTAAGCTATATTCCTGAAGCTTGTGAAAGGCTTATGGAATAGTAGGGTTTACACATTTCTAAGTAATGATCTTTGAGGACTTCAATATCCATTTCTAAGTAAGACTTGAAAATGCAAACCTTTCCCATTGGAAGTTTGTAGTTAGAAGTAAAATTTTTGATGCCAAATAAACATTTTTAGTAACTTTTTTTAAGTTGAATGGGTGTTAAACCACAACAATCAATTTATATTTGTCATTTTGTTCCATTACAATTTGTATTTTCACTTCATTCTAGTTGGATAAAGAACTAAATATTTCTCTTCGAAATATTTGCTGCCTTTTAATCTAGAAATACAACTTCCTTCAATTGCAAGCAAAGGGGGGTGGCTCAGTCGGTAGCGTGCCAGGCTCGTAATCTGTAGTTCCCAGGTTCGAGTCCCAGCTGGGTCAGCGTTGAGATTTATCTCCGCAAAATTCCCCGCCCTGCCCACAGTCAGTAGGGGATACCGATGGGCTTGGAAAGGCCGCCGTCCGTCGGATGGGACGTTAAGCCGTGGCCCCGTGTGTGGGAGAGCCACACCCTGTGCACGTTAAAGAACACGCTGGATGGCTTTGATGGGAGGCTACCATCTGTCTCCCAACAGCTGTTCCAGTGGGTCGTCTCCCTCAACCTTCTCTGAGCCTTCGGGGTCCATGTGACCTGGCCATTTAGCCCATGGTGTGCAAAAAAGTGCCGCTCAGAGGTAAAACAACCCAACCCTTCGGACAGTACCTTTCGACACCTGCAAAGGCAGCAACTTCTTGTACACTATGCCCTTTGGCTCGACCAAATGCAATAACACCTTTCTGCCACTCAGTCACATCATTGGCACGACCCATGTTTCATGGAGTGACTAACACATGTGGCACACAACCACTTCTTGTCACTCGCACATGGTGTTTGCAGGGCACGGCACAGCTATTTGTAGGAAGCCTGCAGCGCACGGCACAGCTATTTGTAGGACGCGTTTATTAGTGGTGCGCCCTCTATTGCTGTCGAACGGACGTAACCCTCTTAAGGCGGGAGATGACTAATTTTTTGTCCGGTGAACTTACATGGTCGCACAAACCTCTAGTTACTTATAGTCGTACAGACTATTAGGGTTGAATCTATCAAACCCTACTCTGAGACCTTCCTTCAGAATCTCAGGCCCTGAGAAACAATATGACGCCCGACATCAGTCTTCCTTTCCTCTCGCTCATGCCCTCAAGATGGTAACAGTGCTCGCCCCTCACAACGTAGCAGTCCTTAAACTTTCATCCAGTGGCCAACACCTTGCGAGCGAACAAGAGAAGGGGCAGGGTGCCTCATCACGGTTGCCCTCAATGATAGCGGTTTCCTCTCCTATCATCATGAGTAGATCTGCTCCTTGACCATACATTTTTTCGATGCATTTTGTGCATTAGGTGCAGTATTATCAAAGCGATGTTCCCAGCCAACAAAAATAGCTACAGGCAACAACCATACCACAAGAACAAAATGGTCACAAATATCATAAATGTGTACATTGATTAGAGAAATTGTTACCAATAAAAAATATCAATATCTATGATCAAAATCATTATGCACTTATTAAATCATAAGAAAAAAATCACTCAATTATGTGAGGGATACTATTGGGTTGGGTTGTTTTACCTCTGAGCGGCACTTTTTTACACACCATGGGCTAAATGGCCAGGTCACATGGACCCCGAAGGCTCAGAGAAGATTGGGGGAGGGGACCCACTGGAACAGCTGTTGGGAGACAGATGGTAGCCTCCCGTCAAGGCCATACAGCGTGTTCTTTAACGTGCACAGGGTATGGCTCTCCCGCACACGGGGCCACTGCTTAACGTCGCATCCGACGGACGGCGGCCTTTCCAAGCCCATCGGTGCCCCCTACTGACCGTGGGCAGGGCGGGGAATTTTACGGAAATAAATCTCAACGCTGACCCAGCTGGGACTCGAACCTGGGAACTACAATTACGAGCCTGGCGCGCTACCGACTGAGCCACCCCCGCCCCATGTGAGGGATACTACAAACACCATGTGCGAATTCGAAATGACAAACAGATAACTGATTTAATAAAACAATCAATTTACAAGTAATAAGTAGAACCTGAAGCATTCATTACTTGATATACAAATAGACTAACTGAACCGATGGTTAATTACTATTTACCTTCATTATCAAATTACATCAAATAGTAAAAGAATATAACACTAGAAACCTGAATTAAAAAGTCTGCTAAATAACAATTCACAAAAGGAACTATTACCTAAAATTTATTTACTACATAAATTGTTCATTAGAAATTATCTTTCTTATGACAACTAATGATGCTCCATTTCACATAAAAATTGCTAATGATTAAATGACAATTGAAGCTTACACTGCACACGTCAAAATCCTCTCAACTCCCACTTTTTCTTCTGTCTTCCTGGTTAGTCCTTCCTTGGTGCCAGGCTCGTAATCTGCAATTCCCAAGTTTGAATCCCAGCTGGGTCAGCGTTGAGTTTTATCTCCGCAAAACTCGCCGGCCCTTGAGCAGTAGGAAACACCGATGGGCTTGGAAAGGCTGCCGTCCATTGTATGGGACTTTAGGCCATGATCCCGTGTTAAGGAGAGCCATACCCTGGGCATGGTAAAGAACACTGGATCGCCGTGACACGAGGCTACCATCTCCTAACAGCTTTCCAGTGGGTCCACTTCCCCCAGCATTCTCTAAGCCAGGCGTCGGCACCTATGACCCACGGGTCACCAAGTGACCCATTTAAAATTTTAAGTGACCCACATGAGTTCTGCAAATAAAGTATAATTTATTTTTATATATTATACTTTATTTGCGGAACTCAAGTGGGTCACTTGAAATTATTTAATGGGTCACTTGGTGACCCGTGTGTCATAGGTTGCCGACTCCTGCTCTAAGCCTTCAGGGTCCTTGTGACCTAGCTATTTAGCTCATGGGTGTGCAAATAATGCCACTCAGAGGTAAAACAATCCAATTCACCAGAAGGAACCATGGGTATCTAGCTGCAAGAAGGACCGAGCTTTGCTAGTGAAACTCATACCAAAACGGCAGTGATGCCGCCGCTGCATTACTCAAATATTGTCGTCTGAAAGATATAAATAAAGGACCTTTGTCGCTAAATGGACTGAAGAATATGATACACAAATTCTAAGAAACAGTCGAGTTGGGTTTGGCTCCAGGTAGAGACTGGTGGCCTGATACAGAAAGCAGTGTGGAAGACGTCGCACTTACCATTGCAAAAATCCCGTCGCAATCCGAACTACCCATAGTGAGTGTGAGACAGGTATCCCCGCAACGGCAACTTCTGTGGTCAACTCTCCGTGAAATTATACGGTCCATCCTGAAATGGTATCCTTATAAAATTCATCGAGTGTAGCAGCTGCAACCATGTGACTGGGAACAACTCGCCAACTTCGCTTTGCGATTTCTGGTGAAGATACAGCTCGACGATATGTGGCCTTCGAGTCTTATGGACCGATGAGGCGCATAATGGAGCAGTGAATATGCACAACTGCCGAATATGGAGACCTACACATCCATATGCTGTGCAGGGGTGGGGGTGGCTCAGTCGGTAGCACGCCAGGCTCGTAATCTGTAGTTGGGTCTCTTCATGGTAACATGGGTTGGGTCTCTTCATGGTAACATGGGTCTCTTCCATGGTACTTTGGGGCGGGGATGGCTCAGTCGGTAGCGCGCCAGGCTCGTAATCTGTAGTTCCCAGGTTCGAGTCCCAGCTGGGTCAGCGTTGAGATTTATCTCTGCAAAATTCCCCACCCTGCCCACGGTCAGTAGGGGACACTTGGAAAGGCCGCCCTCCGTCGGATGGGACGTTAAGCCGTGGTCCCGTGTACGGAAGAGCCATACCCTGTGCACGCTAAAGAACACGCTGGATGGCCTTGACGGGAGGCTACCATCTCTCTCCCAACAGCTGTTCCAGTGGGTCCCCTCCACCAACCTTCTCTGAGCCTTCGGGGTCCTTGTGACCTGGCCATTTAGCACATGGTGTGCAAAAAAAGTGCTGCTCAGAGGTAAAACAATCCAACCCAATATGCTGTGCATGATGTGCCCCTACACTCTGACTATGTAACTATATGGTGCGGGTTTACCGCGAACTTTATAATCAGACCATTTTCCGCTAAGGAGATCATGCCTCAAGGCCCCGGCATCGATCGGTGAATGGAACCACGTTACACAGATCTCCGCCGCAAGGTTATTCCGACTTTGCAAGAAAGAAATTGCTTAGACTCCATAACCTTCATGCAGGATGGGGCGCCATCCCATATTGCACGTACAGCAACGCAATTGTTGTGTAACACATTTGGTGAGGACAGAATAATTTCTCGAACGTCCACCTGACGAAACCCATGCTATTTTTGGTTATGGGGTTATTTGAAAAGTCCAGTTTACCAAGGCAAATGTTGAACTGAAGGCAAGCATAACACAGCATGTTGCAGCCATTTCCGGAGACAGATTCAAACAACTGTGGACCATGCTGTATTACGTTTCCAGCACATTTTGCATACGAATGGTTCACATATTGAGAATCTTGAAAATAAAGGTTATGTTTGTTCAATTTGGTATTTTCTTTATTTTAGCGCACCCATAGATAGCAACCTACATCTATTTGCTACCTGGTGGCACTAACACTAACTAAAATTAAATTAAAATTAAATTAAATTAATTATAAAATTAAATTAAAATTAAATAAAAATTAAAAAAAAATTAGTTAGTGTTAGTGCCACCAGGTAGCATGTAGATGTAACTACATCTACATGCTACCTGGTGGCACTAACACTAACTAATTTTTTTTATTCGCAAATTCTCTACCTCATGTTCTTATTAAGGTATCCACCATTTTTCGCTGTGATCCGTCGAGCAGATCCTTCTCTACATCGTCTGAGTTATGTCAGTTTAATTATAATCACCTTGTATTTCACGTAACTATATCTCGTGGAATTTTTCCATGAAAATCTCATTCATAATGTTATGGAGCTTTAAATATATATTTTTATTCACATTACATGGAAGTGTTTCAATACATTATATTTTTTTTAAAGGAAAAAGGCACGTCCCTACACAAAAGACGGTGATTACCTAGAAGTTATATTAGGCTTATTCTGGTTTCTCACACAAGAACATGCCCTGCTGTTCTTAGTTGTTAAGTACGCTTACTAGTAGACTAGGTAGAGTTTAATATTTTCATTGCCTAACCTATTTTTGACGAGTTTTTTTAAAGACCACTGAAACATGGAAACAAAAGTTTATACAAGACGGTGTTCAGGCTCATTCCGACTAAATGATATTTTTTTATTATTTCTCCGCTAGATTGGGTCTTGGCTGTGTATCCACGTAATCCATATCCTTTAAAGGTTAAGTTTCGATTGGCAGGAGAGTTCTTTGAACCGTGGATATTTGAAAATAGTTTGTTCCTTCTAAGATTTGAAATGGACACATTTTCTATTTTTAAGTAAGAATATTATAACGAATTTTTACACCCCAAGGCTAGTGCCTTATGGAAAATTCAGCTCTGTTTAGCCCCATCTAGGGGCGGGGGTAGCTCAGTCGGTAGCGCACCAGGCTCGTAATCAGTAGTTCCCAGGTTCGAGTCCCAGCTGGGTCAGCGTTGAGATTTATCTCCGCAAAATTCCCCGCCCTGCCCACGGTCAGTAGGGGACACCAATGGGCTTGTAAATGGTGCCGTCTGTTGGATGGGATGTTAAGCCGTTACCCCATGTGTGGGAGAGCCATACCCTGTGCACGTTCAAGAACACGCTTGACGGGAGGCTACCATCTGTCTCCCAACAGCTGTTCCGCCAACCTTCTCTGAGCCTTCTGGGTCCATGTGACTAGGCCATTTAGCCCATGGTGTGCAAAAAAGTGCCACTCAGAGGTAAAGCAACCCAACCCAATAGATAATTAGTCGAAAAAACTGGTTAAACTACTCGAAAACAATATTTCCTTATATTTAAGTCTAAGCGTTTTACAGCATACTCTATTATAACTAAATGGTAAGGTGAACTTTTGATTCAATCTGAAAGAGTACGCAGCTCCTCTGCGCTGCACCACAACTTTTAACTATAGACAGAAGGGCGAAAGAATGCGAGACCAACCAATGGTTGCCTTTTAAAACATCCCAACTTGCAGGAGGAAAACGATCTTTATTTTTGTGATTTTGGCAAATGTAACTCTTTTTCTACCATATTTTGGATATGGGAACGTTGCATTTTTGCCTCTATTATCGCGGATATCTCAGAGCTGGAATTTCCATACCAACACTTGCTGAATTGTTACTCTGAATCTCAAATTATATTATTCTGAAAAAAAAAATGCTTAAATTTGGCATCTTGATTTAGAATATGCAAGTTGAGTGAAGAAATTTAAAATATTGGCCAAAAGTTAATTTTGTTTCTAAAGAAAAGCTTTGTATTTTAAGAAATTGAATTACTTTAAAAATATTACACTAGATAACAAACCTACTTCTTATTATATTTTTAATGAAACCGAAATCCGCGAATGCAAGGGAATCAACAAGTTCAGATATATTAATATTTATTTTACTTTTAAAACCCATAAATTATTTGCTATTTGCAGAAACGTATGGAGAAATAGAAAATGCTGCAGCACTGTACTTTCGTTATGAGAGAATTCACCATATTTTTCCTCATATCTTCTCCTATAAGATTACTTCAGTGTAGTAACCTCCTGTGCACGATTTCCACACATAGCTATGGGTTTGGTTGTTTTACCTCTGAGCGGCACTCTTTTGCACACCATGGGCTAAATGGCCAGGTCACATGGACCCCGAAGGCTCAGAGAAGGTTAGGGGAGGGGACCCACTAGAACAGCTGTTGGGAGACAGATAGTAGCCTCCCGTCAAGGCCATCCAACGTGTTCTTTAACGTGCACAGCGTATGGTTCTCCCGCACACGGGGCCACGGCTTAACGTCCCATCCGACGGACGGCGGCCTTTCCAAGCCCATCGGTGTCCCCTACTGACCGTGGGCAGGGCGGGGAATTTTGCGGAGATAAATCTCAACGCTGACCCAGCTGGGACTCGAACCTGGGAAGTACAGATTACGAGCCTGACGCGCTACCGACTGAGCCACCCCCGCCCCTACACACATAGCTATGCTTTGAAGCATACTGATAAGAAATAAAATCCACTTTCACCACTGCTAATATGTGCCAGGAAAACATTTTCCAATCACCTGCCCTGTACTGTTGGCATCACACATGATGACTACATCTTCATGTCGCTTGCACAAAATTCTGATCCTTCCATCAATATAAAAGAAACCTTGATTTGCCCAACCAGGCAACTTTTTTCAAATCCTCATTTCGTCCAGTGTCGATGCTCCTGCACCCACTAGTGATGCACTCATGTTCTTTGCTGATATTGGCACTCAACCAGGTCGGCGGCTGTTGTAACCCTTTCACGATAAAGTCTGATACATAGTCATGATACATAGCACATAGAGAAGACTTTATGCACATCAGTGTTCAGTTCTATTACGATTTGCCTGGTGGTGCCCGTCGGCTTCCTTGCATGATTCTCGCCAGTCTCCCTCTGCTTCCTTGCATGATTCTCGCCAGTCTCCCTCGATCCCTCTGCTTCCTTGCATGATTCTCGCCAGTCTCCCTCTGCTTCCTTGCATGATTCTCGCCAGTCTCCCTCGATCCCTCTGCTTCCTTGCATGATTCTCGCCAGTCTCCCTCGATCCCTCTGCTTCCTTGCATGATTCTTGCCAGTCTCCCTCGATCCCTCTGCTGTTTTCGTCTACTTGATCCAAAAGTCAACGCACTAGTAGCTTTTTGCTTTTCTCACCATTCTTGTTTGGTAGCACCACCCTTGAAACGGTTGTGCGTAGCATAATCAATAACCAAAGAGAAAAGGAGACAAAATGCACCCTTGTCGAACACCAGAAGCAATGCTAAACCAATTCCTACAAGCCTTACTAACTCTCATACATGACTCTGTTATTATAATTAACCCAGGAGGATGGCTGTTGGGAGATGCTAAAACAGGCACATGGCGCACCATCATACCACATTCTCCCAAAGTTCTGGTGGAAGGACATTATTCTTATACATTTATCATCATCCTCAAGTAACCATGGGCTACAAAGGTCCAACCAGACAGTGCAATTGTTTTCCAAGCAGATCTGTCCTTAGCTAAATCTGGTCACTGCACACCAATGCTAAAGGTCCTATTTGATATTGTCTGCCCACCGCATCCTGGGTCTCCCCTTCTTTCTGGGTCTTTAGGCACACTGTTCATAACCTATTCGATAATTTATAATTATCCAGGCAAGCAACATGGCCAAACCAATAGTCTCTCTCTCTGCACAATGTACTGCTCAGAGGATGTGCCAACTCCTTTGCCTACCTCTTCATTAGTTACAAAGTTAAACCACCTAATGCCCAAAACACTGCGTAAGCACCTAGAATCAAAAGCATCAAATTTCCTGTTATCTTGTTTACAAAGCATTCGAGTTTCACTACCATAAGTATTCCTAGAAAGAACCAAACTATTATACAGCCTAATTTCAGTCCTTATGTGTATATGCCTATTTCTCCACACTCTCCATAGATTCTTAAAAGTCCCAGCAGCAATCCCTATTCATTTGTTAATCTCGTGCCACACATCACCAGTATCTGTTACGTAGGTCCCAAGATAATTAAACTGAGACACTTGCTCAAGGGCGCAACCATTCAAAGCGACTGAAGCACCATCACCAAACCAACTATATTACGTCTCAACAGCCCTAATGAAAAAATTCATCTCATTAGCCAACAAGGCCAAATCATCTGCAAAATCTAAATCAGAAATTTTCGTATCTCTAGACCATTTAAGGCCAACATTTTTCCTTTGCAGTGAATTTCGCGTAGCATAATCAATAACCAAAGAGAAAAGGAGACAAAATGCACTCTTGTCGAACACCAGAAGCAATGCTAAACCAATTCCTACAAGCCTAACTAACTCTCACACATGACTCAGTGTTATTATAGAGAGCTTTCATTATGTTAACAAACTTATCTATTAGGCCGTACGATCACACAATCACAAATTATGGCGATCAGCAGTCAAGAGCATGTTTGAATTCAACAAAGCTAGTAACCACAGGTTTCTGAAACTCAACATTTCACAAGAGTCTGCCTGAGCGAAAATATCTGATCCACACATTCCCTACCACTTCTAAATCCACATTGCTTATCACACAATCGACTGTTAACCAGATTCTTAATTCTATTAAGCATAATCATGCAAAGTACTTTACCTGGAAGAGAAAGCAAACTAATGGGTTTTATACGTTTGAGGAACAAGGAGACAGAAAACGTGTTCGGTTAGCGGAAGTGACGTCTAGATTACCAAAGAGAGGCCATCCATTCGGTGCATGCTGGGAGTACATGGTTAATGTAATGAAGACCATGTACTCCCAGTCTCTACGACTGGGAGTACATGGTCTCCATTAGACCATGTACTAATGTACATTTCCTCGTAGTCATTGAGTGACTACGAGGAAAGTATCTTTTGGTTAAAAATTAATAGTAAATGATATAACTGAAATCTGTGTTTTGTTAGCGTAGTAATTTATCGCATTGTTAAAAAAAATTGAAAAAATTTTTTGCTTATTACTCTACGTACGTATATTATATATATTAGAAAATCTCAATTTGTAATGGTGAAAACAGTTTCAAAATGAAATATGCATAGCTTCAATAAGATCAAAATTAAGACATAAATTGTGAACTGAATTTCTAAAACTGCGAAACAAAAATTATGAACAAAATTATTAATAACAGTTATAGAGATTGCTTTCTATTAGGACTAGTAGGGTATTGATTAAGGACACTCCTGCAGTTCTTTGTTTCTGAAATAAGCTCAAATGTCTTATCACTCAAAAAATTTTGCCTCCTCTGCTTCCTTTACCCAGGCTTAAAAATATTACCAGTGTCCATGAGATACAAAACATTACTCTTTGGAGCCAGGGAGTATCTCTGAGTAACACTTTTTGTTCATAATGGACTCCATAGTCACAAGGATCCACTGGACAGCTGTTAGGTTCTCGTGAAGGCCACCCATCTTGAAGAGTGTCTGTGTACACAACGTGAACAGTCACTCTCCCACACACAGGTCATAGCGTAACATTCTATTCAACTGACACTGATGGTCTTTCCAAACAAATCAGTGTCCCCTACTGACTAACGCCAGGGTGAGTTTTGCAGAGAAAAATCTAGAAACTGAAGATCATTGGCACACAACCGACTCTTGGCACCAGCTTTTGGCACCACCACCTTGGCAACAGGGAGTGGCATTTTATTTTCAATTTCTCTTCAACTATTCAGAGTTTTTTTTTGTAATGCAGATGGGTATATGGCAACCAGTTTTTTGTTGGAAGCCACGATATGTCAGTAAACGTTTTCAGTTTAGAGAAACTTTGAACCTCAGAAGTCTAACCAGGGGCGTAGCGAAGGACTATCGTTGGGGGGGGGGGGCAATTTTCTCAACTCTCCAACATTTTGCCAACTAATCATAGTTTGCTTGTTTTGCCACCTGGCCATAATTCCAATATTTACATCTCGTCTGAATTGTAGCAAGTCAGTGTGAATTTACCCTTGATTTCTCCAACTCTCCTTAATTTCACGAAACTAATCCCAATCTTCACATCTCTACTAAATTTGCCAAAACATTACAAACTCCCCAAGATTTTGCCAAGTTCTCTCGATTTTAGTCAACTATCCTGAATTTCACAAACCCAATCCCAGTTATCACAACTCGCCCGTATTTTCCAAGTGGATTCGAATTTTGCCAACAGCCCTACATGTTAAATTTCCTCAATTTGTCCAACACTCCTTAATTTCACATAACAAATCTCAATTATCACAACTCGCCAACTCTTACCAAGTGGATTCGAATTTTTCCAACAGTCCATAATTTTACTGAAAAAATCGCAACTTTTACATCTTCCCTGAATTTGCCAAGTCACTTCGAATTTTATCAACTCCCCTAGATTTTGCCAGGAGTTCTTGGTTTTTTCAACTCTCCTTAATTTCACAAAACCAATCCCAATTTTTACAACTCATTTGTACCTTACCAAGTGGTTTTCAGTTTTGCCAAGTTTTCTCGATCATGTTTATAATACGAAAAAGAAATATTACTCAAGAATATGCTAAAATTAGACACTAGATACAATTTCGGGACAAAAGAGGCAGAAAAATCAAAACGCATTCAATATCGGAGCAAACTTATCTAAATTTGCACAAAACACTGTAACAAAAATATATTTGCAGTAATTGTATTTCTATTGTATGTGTATATATGGATTTCCGACTGCCTCAGCTGAAATGAAGGAGTTCGAAATTTTCTTCCATAAAATTTCAATTATATCGTGTGTGTTTGTGTGGGCCTTGGGTTCCTTCTGCCTCAGCTGAAATAATAAGCTTACAATTTTTTTTAGCATTAAATTATTTGTTGAGGGGCGTTTGAATTTTTTAAAAAAAAGTTTACACTATTTGGTTATTTCTCTTACAGCATGAAATTTCTCTTATGTCATCAACTTGTAAATTATCCGATGAATTACTAAAAGTTTGGTTTTAATCCGTTTTATATTTTATTCCAACTTTTCCTTCAGATAAGACATTAATACTAATATAAATCTATTTCATTATATTAATAAAAATTATTTTTAGTGAAAGAAAATGAATTTAACTTTTCATGTTTTTATAAATGAGGTGATGATTTGCACAATATCTATAAATTTCGCAGATTTTTGCTTAAACTAAAAGATTTGATCATGTATTAGATTTTAAAATGTTTACCATTATTCCTGTCCTAAACGGGTTTAAAGTCTGCTAAGTTAACAGTCAATTCAGTTCAGCTTTAACTACATATTAAGAGCACATTCGAATTTTTTCAAAATTTTCGATAGAAAACCCTCAATTTGAAAGAGCAGCAGTTCAAAGCGTCTTCTTTTATTCGATGTAAATCGATGTGTACATTAAATCTATTTTGTTTTAATTACAGCACAGATCTGCTTCATATCACTCATTTGGTACGCATTATTTAATAGCAATCGTCATTTACCAGCCATTCGCAAGGCATCATGAGCATTCTTGCTTCCTTAAGCAGTCTGCAGCCACATCTGCCTGTGATCATGGCTGCCAATGGTATGGGAATCCGAATCCGGTCTCTAGTAGTATTACCTCTATGATCGAGCTGTGGGTGGAATTTAGAGCTGGTGCCGAAGCTTTATGATTGGATTGTTTTACCTCTGAGCGGCACTTTTTTTTGCACACCATGGGCTAAATGGCCAGGTCACATGGACCCCGAAGGCTCAGAGAAGGTTAGGGGAGGGGACCCACTGGAACAGCTGTTGGGAGACAGATGGTAGCCTCCCGTCAAGGCCATCCAGCGTGTTCTTTAACGTGCACAGGGTATGGCTCTCCCGCACACGGGGCCACGGCTTAACGTCCCATCCGACGGACGGCGGCCTTTTCAAGCCCATCGGTGTCCCCTACTGACCGTGGGCAGGGCGGGGAAATTTTGCGGAGATAAATCTCAACGCTGACCCAGCTGGGACTCGAACCTGGGAACTACAGATTACGAGCCTGGCGCGCTACCGACTGAGCCACCCCCGCCTCTCGAAGCTTTATGTAACAATAAAGAACAAGAAATTATTAACTCTAGGCACTGTAAGACAAACTAGGGCCATGTATCCATTTTTCATTGCTGTATAAAGTTATGGGCAAAATACTTGCAAACTTTTGGGCTATTTTGTTTTCAAAAATTTATTTTTATATATTTAAATCACAAGAGTGTAAACTCAAATTTGTCAAGCCGACTTAAATGCTTTGACCTATTTTAGATGGGGCGCGTCAGCCTCGTAATCTGTAGTTCCCAGATTCGAGTCCCAGCTGGGTCAGCGTTGATTTACATCTCCGCAAAATTCCCCGCCCTGCCCACGGTCAGTAGGGGACACCGATGGGTTTGGAAAGACCGCCGTCCGTCGGATAGGACGTTAAGCTGTGGCCCATTGTGCGGGAGAGCCATACCCTGTGCTCGTTAAAGAACACGCTGGATGGCCTTGACGGGAGGCAACCATCTGTCTCCCAACAGCTATTCCAGTGGGTCCCCTCCCCCAACCTTCGGGGTTCATGTGACCTGGCCATTTAGTCCATTGTGTGCAAAAAAGTGCCGCTCATATCTAAAACAACCCATTTTAGATACTTAATGAAAAATTGTTTTAAAAAAATTCGTTTCTTAACCTTACACTGTCCTACTTCGTTTAATAGAGTATTGGTATGAATAACTAGAACTACAAAATTTAAGGAAAAGTTTGACATCAAATATTTTCCATTTAACTTCCTACTGCCATACTCTGCATGAAATATATATATTTTTTGCAGCTATGAATGAAAATGTTTTATTTGCAGTTCAGAATTTCGTGGCTCTGAAGCAAGCCAAAATCAGTTCTACCTAGAGCAATGAGAGCCGTGGTTTCGAAATTCCACCGCTTGCTAATTTTCCTACTCAATAGTTATTGATGTCATTTACTATATGCAGTTTTAATATGATTATTAGCAAGGTAGTCCCGAATTTTCGTTCCCTTTACTCAGACTTGAACAATCTACTATATGCAATAGTTCATCGACTAATTATTATGTTGAACTCTATTTTGCGAAAACAATGAGGTGGTTTTACCTCTGAGCGAGTTTTCTTTTTTAACACACGATGGGCTAAATGGCCAGATCACAAGGACCCCGAATACTCAAAGGGAACCACTGTTATTGGGAGACAATAGTATTCCATCAAGTGTGTTCTTCAACGTGCACAAACTGATTAATGTGCCATCCGATGGACAGCCATCTTTTGAAGTCCATTGATCTCCTACTGAGCGAGGGCAGGATCGGTGGTTGTGTATGCATATTGAGAGGGGGACTTTTTACAACATATAACCAAATCTTTAGCAACCTCATTATATCCCTCATATTTTAGGTAGGTCAGCATTATCCAACACTTTCAGTATTTCTTTGTGTAAGGCACTGAAATTCTTTTTTGGTCATAATCGAATATCAGATCAGAATTTTTAAATAATCCTTGCGAAATTTAAAGAGGAAGAACACCATTTTTGAAAATACTGCAGATTTTTTTTATGTGGCAGCTATAGCAATCTTTCCAAGTTCGAATCTGCAAAGCATGCACACACACAAATGCGAGTCCAGCGAATTTCAGAAACATGCTAAGCAACCTGAATGAAACCAAATGGAATAATTATCAATCTTACTTTTGAATTTGACATGCAAAATGCCCAGGTGATTTTATTATACAAGTTATAGGTACGAAAGAATTTTAATTAATACTGTCTCATTAATTGCCATTTCGAATATATTGACCTGGAATTTCAAACTTAAGGAACTCTTTTCTGTATCAGCGTCTTGCATAGATGTTTTGGTCTTGGTTGCAGTCAGCGAGTATATTGACAGATTCTCCAAGGAAACGAAAGGACAAACTTCACATGCCCACCTTAGACATCTGCAGTTTTTCAGGTGGGGCAAGAAAATCAAAAATGTCTCAAGCGAGCTGTTCATTAATGAGCACAGCTGTAAATATACGATACAACTAATGATGGCCAAAGATAAAAAAAGGAAATTGAAACTACATATAACCAAAAAATTTTCATGTTAATACTTCTGAAAGTAAAGTAAAAACAAATCAAAATTTCATTTCATTACGGGAAAGCAATTTTTTTATACACCTATCATTGGACCTAATTTTTCCAGTGGGGCCTGAACTCCCTTCTTCAGACACTCATTTAGTAGAGAATCTCAAATAGCCCAACGCTGTGGAATGTTAAAAAATATATATTTTTCCTTTGATATATGAAACTTAAAATTTCAATAACAATTATTTATTAATGCGGCCCATAACTTGCCTAATCAGGAGCCACATTAATAAATAATCATTTAAAATAGAAAGTTTGTTTCATCTCCTTACATATTTCGAAAGATTATCCAACATGAACGTTGAAGATTCCAATTATTTTATAGTGGTAACAAATTGAATACCTGATATCCAGTTCGAAAACAGTTGAATTATTATATTTAAGCATGGCATGATTTTGTAAAGTGCATGTGCAAAATTTGATTTGTAAATAATCATTGTAAATGCGAGGTAAATATTGCTGCAGTCAGTTTCTGAGCAATACAAACATGAATTAACCTAACATGCATTACATTAAAACACTAAGGATTCGTCTATCCCTGTTTAATCTGTAGATGAAACTTCCCCAAACATTGAACTACTAAATAGAACTCTATGATCTTCCTATATGTATGAAAGACTTCCTTAGCTTAATTAGTAGAGAACACTGAAATGACAATTTCCCAAACTTTCAGTAGTTTTTGGGGAACCCAAAACTTCTCAGAAAATTGTCTGATCGGTCCCAAATTTTTCGTTGTTGGGTTGTTTTACCTCTGAGCGGCACTTTTTTTGCGCACAATGGGCTAAATGGCCAGGTCACATGGACCCAGAGAAGGCTGGGGGAGGGGACCACTGGAATAGTCCCGACAAGGCCATCCAGCGTGTTCTTGAACGTGCACAGAGTATGGCTCTCCCACACACGGAGCCACGGCTTAACGTCCCATCCGGCGGCCTTTCCAAACCCATCGGTGTCCCCTACTGACCGTGGGCAGGGCGGGGTATTTTGCGGAGATAAATCTCAACGCTGACCCAGCTGGGACTCGAACCTGGGAACTACAGATTACGAGCCTGACGCACTACCGACTGAGCCACCCTCCAAATTTTTCGTAAGCAATAAGGTATTTCGTTTGAAAGTCGTCCGTCTTTAATATAACCCGAGATAGAGCTTTAGAGGCAATTTTTTTTACCATTCTTCTGTCTGCAGCTATAAATATAACTCCAGTTCGATTTTAAGGCTGCCGAATGAAATATGCATTTCCATCCCGCCAAAAATATGGCGAGCGTTGTGCAAATTTTGGCCCAATTGCGTTTCATTTTCGCCCACAATAAATCACTTTTAGGCATAAAAATGTTCCATTTAAAACTAATGAACCAGAATTACTTATTTTCTCAAAACCCAGTGTCATGAACTCATCCCTTTCGTCCCCAATTATCAGAAAAATCAGAAGTGTTTCCTAGTAGGTGTGGTGGCCTGTCACTTCATTTTAATGCTCTAGAAATTTTAGAAAAGGTAGAAGGTATTAAAGACAAAGGAATAACACTATTTGGGTGTCTATTTCAAATTTCGGCAGTTAAAAGGTTTTAAAATTTCTATGAAGTTTCACCCCTGTATCACATTATTGCACAACCATGCAATGAAAACCATCCGGAGAATTAGCATATAACGAAGCAAGTCACACTCAGCCTCCATGAATAGCAACAACAGGTCACAGTAGCAGAGGAAAAACAATTCACGAACCAGACATACCAATAATGATGAAAAAAAATTAGTGAATCAATCATTTCTTGGTGCCTCTTATGGAGTTTTCAAAGAAATAGTCCTAATTTTTTTAAAATCAAAATTTCATTAATATATGAAAAAAAATCCAAGATGGAGATGCATTTATTATTATCATTTGGATTAACTATCATTCAATTTCCTTCAGCTGCAAACATAAAGTGGTCCAGAATAGGTATGCAGTTTTAAAAACTGGTTTGTTAGTGAACTGTTAGGGTAGAGGTATGAAGCTGCCTTCAATGCATAGTATACATCTCAGAAATTAATTGCCATGGACCGTCGGCCAGGTGAACAGAATTCATTTCCTGAAAAAGTACTATGTTACGATATGAGTGGCAATTTAACTTTAGTAGTTGCTAATTTTTTTTAAGAAACAGGTTCTGCAATAAACTAAAAGCTATCAGGCTGGGGGGAAAAAAAGTTGCTGTTCAAGACACATTTGGAAAAAAATCTTAAGTATAGAGTCTTGAGGAGTATATGAAGTGGGAGGAATCTGGACAATGTAATCTTTCAAAAATAAATTACCAAGGCTTGTATTTTTATATTTTATAAATAATCAGAAAATTAATATTTACACGAGTTATTATTTAAAAAAATGTCCAACATCCTAGACCACCCTGTATAACGAGACCAAATCTCCAATTCCATTTCTAAAGCATTCCAAATCTAAGAGTTCATCATTAAAATAATCTTCAATCGTTAATTCCCTAATTTCATGTTTCAGCATTAATCATTCAGTACACTTGCTCCTTTCATCTGACATCTCACTGTGTGGAGAAATTACTGAAATGGCTGGTCTGAAAAACTCTCGATTTGATTGTTTTGATAAAACAGCCACGTGAATTGGCAGTACTCTTGCATCTGAGTGAGCCATGTTATTTAATTTATTTCAGTACACACATAGTACCTTAATGCTTTTTCTCTACACTTTTGCCTAAATGTAAAAGAAAATAATATTTGTGTACTAAGTTAAACCCACACCAAAAGTCTGGTGCGAATATGTCCATTAATACCGCTTACATTATTCACAGCTTTACACACGTGCCACTCCTGTCACAAGGTAGGTGACGGGGATGTCCCAGAAATATCGGATTTTTAAATACAGTGGACCTTCGTTATAGCGCTGCTCGCTGTACTGCGCACTCGGTTATAGCGCGGGCGATATTCGCGATAAGTTCAAACATGTTTATACAGGTCCGTGAGGCGTTAGTGAGTATCGCATTTTATTGTTACAGCGTATTGAGTAATTGTGTAGGTATTGAGTTCCTGCATGTATTTTGAATAATGTTTAATTATTGTATGCATGATGAGTAAAAGAAAAGCTTACAGTGTGAAATTTATTGTGTCGCCACCGCGCCGCTCGGCATAACGCGGTTCACCTTATAACGCGGGTGTTGTTTCCCGCCCGACATGCGCGTTATATCGGGGGTCCACTGTATTTATAGTTATTATGGAAAAATATCGAAAACACAAGGTGTGTGACTCCTGACCCACAGCAGCTGACAGGAATGAACCATGAAAAATCTGAATACCCCAACATGACTAGAACTAAGTGGGACCACCCCATTAAATTTGGGACCACTTTTGTATTTTGTAAAAGAATTCAAACATTCCTTGAAATAATTCAAAACATAATTTTAAAAAGTTTACTTTTCCACTTCATTTTGTGTTCAATGTGCTATGACTTTTTAACCATTTAAAATAATAAATACCCCCTCAAGCAGCTGCTTGCCATAGAGGTCTGACAGGAGCCAGTCAGTTTATAATATAACTTTTTTTACAATATGTTTATCACATTTCAAGGAATAAAAGTTACTATTTTGTTCATCAGTTGAGTAGCATGAAAAATATTTAATTTAAAAATTCCCAACTTTTGGATATTTTTCCATAATAACTATTTACAGCAAAGAGGAAAATATAACAGCTTTTATATAATTGGAAATGTAAAAAAAAAAACCAACCAATTATTTTACCCAAAGTGCTGATATATTCCATTAAATGTTTACATACACTGAACTGCTAGTTTATTAGGTACACCCATCACATGAATGGCTTCATTCCAGCATGTAATATGTCACATGACTGCAGTATAAATCAGGCAGACCAGTTCTTTGATCATCAGAGTTGGATTGAGTGTCAGAATGAATTTGTCTGCATGTTCATTGGTTGCAAACATTTCCAAAAGAATATTATGAAGATTTTGTGTATGATGGCACATCATATCATGATTATTATTTTGATTATGATGGCATAAGATACCCAAATATTTATAATTAAGTAGCATATTAGAACTCAGATCAACAGAAAATAATTTGCTTTAAATGCCAGGAAAGTGTTCAACAGCTTTTTCAAACTAAAATGTTAAAATAGAAAAAATAGAGAATTCTTAAGCTTAAACAAAATGCACTATGCTTTCTACATCAACTTTAGAAATATTGTGGCCATGAAACATACGTGTTACTCTGACACTCATTCAAAGAGGTGAGGGTTGTGAGAGGACTGTGTTCTTCAATAATTTTTGCTATGTATTTAGTCCACTGAATTCATGTCAATCAGTCACAGAAGTGAAAGGCTTTCCAGAGGTAGACTTTAATGGAAAAAGAATTGAAAAGCTGGAGCTTCTTCAATTCTTGGGGCTATCTTACTGTTATCAGAAATGTGCAAAATTTTCTGTTCCAATTCAGTCCTCTTAAAACTTGCAATGAAAGTGAATGAAGTTTGAAGCCATTGCCTACTACTACAAAAATTTTAAAATGATAAAATAGGTGAAATTCTAAATGAAGGTGTTGCAAACATTTAGCTATTATGATGGAGAACAACCCAGATGTTAGTATCTTCAAAACGAACTAAAGAGGATATAATTTGCATTGGCATAGTTTCTTCCAGCTGCAATAAACTGAGAAATAAAGGCTTTGCTCTTCATACTATTTCTGTTGTACATGATAATGAATAATTTGAGAAACTGTGAAGGTTGAGTGGTTTTCCTTCTGGGCACTTCTTTGTATACAATGGGCTAAATGGCCATTTTATAAGGGCTCAGAGAAGGTAAGGGGAAGGGGGATTCACAAGTCAGTTGTCAAAGATACAGATGGAAGCCTCCAGTTAAGGTCAACCAGATTTTTCTTTAATTCAAACAGGGTACAGATCTCCTGCACACAGGGTCATGGCTTAACATCCCATCTGCCAGAAGGTGGCCTTTCTAAGCCCATTGGTATCCCCTTTCTCATTGAAGGCAAGTAGGTGGTTGGCAAAGATAAATCTCAACACTGGGTTAGGTTGTTTTACCTCTGAGCAGCACTTTTTTGCACACAATGGGCTAAATATGAAGGTCCCAGAGGGTTCAGTGAATGTTGAGGGAGGGGACCCACTAGGCAGTTGTTGAGAGAGAGATAGTAGCCTTCCATCCAGCATGTTCTTTAACGTGCACAGGGTATGGCTCTTCCGCACAAGGGACAACAGCTAAATTCCCATCTGACAGACAGTGGCCTTTTCAAGCCCATTGGTGTCCCCTTCTCAACACTGGCACAGTGGGACACTAATCTGGGAGCTGCAGATTGCAAGCCTGGCATGCTACCAACTGAGCCTCTCTCTCAAAACTGGGAAGAAGCTTTCTACTTAGAGGAAAAAAACACTTATATGAATTCCAAGAGAAATTGGTGCAGGGGTGGCTGTCGATAGCACACCAGGCTTGTTATCTGCAGTTCCCAGGTTAGAGTCCCATCTGGGACAGCATTGAGATTTATCACCACAAAACTCCCAGTCCTGCCTTCTGTCAATAGGTGACACCGATGGGCTTGGAAAAGCCACTATTGGATGGGACATTAAGCTGTGGCCCTGTGTGCAGGAGAGCCATAACTGTGCACATTAAAAAACACACTGGATAGCCTTAAAGGGAGACTACTATGTCTCCCAACTGCTATCCAGTGGGTCCCCCCCCCTCCCCAACCTTCAGGGTCTTTGAGACCTGGCCATTTAACCCATTGTGTGCAAAAAAGTGCTGCTCAGAGGTAAAACAACCCAACCAAAAAGAAATTTGGATACTTAAAGATAAAGGAAATGTTAAACAAAATAACTGGAATTCATCCAATTGAGAAGAGTGTTAATGAATCAGTAGAATTTACCTTGAATTATCTATTTAAATTGTTTGGCAATTTAAAGTTCTTAATATCTAAAATTCACATTTAATTTCAATGCATAAAATTTCCTAATCATTTTGCATTTTAAAACTGCAAGTCAATTCCAAATATCTTGTTAGGATTTTCATGTATGCTCTACTGGTTTTATCTGATATGGGGAAAAGCTTGAAATTTTAAATGGTTTACCATGACAAAGTCTATTAACCTTTAGTAGCTGAAATATTATAATTCCACATATTGTGCAGGATTTGTATCAAAATAACATTTCATTTATGTGTGTTTTTCAGTTTTTCTAAGGAATATTCACAATCTCTTTTAATGCATAAAAAATCCAGTACCTACAGATAACATTTGAAAAACAACTTTTTGGGGTTTTTGGTCAAGGTTCAAAATGATTCAATTAACGGGGAAGAAAAATATTGAGCAGATAATCAGAAACACAGCAGTGTTTTTTGATTGAAACTATGGATGAAACACAAATAACAGTTTATTCACTGCCATGTTTATCATCTATGATCTTAAGTATAGAATATTATAAAAATGTTAAAAACTGTGAATAAGTAAAAAAAATTTCCATGAAATACTATACAGACTTGATAATATTCAAACTTTACGCTGAACAACATCAAATACAATAGCTAAATGAAAATAGGAAGCATATTCTACAAAAACATTATGTATATTGTATCAGAATGCTTTTGGAGCACTATATGCCACTGTCACAATGCACTATTTCTGCACTTAGTATGATGTGTTCTATGAATTAGAAATGCATTAAAATATAGAATCTATATAGTGGTAAAAACTGTCATGAAATATGAAACATGAATGCAGTCTAACATTTATGCTTTGAAATTTGGGTGTCTTTAATCGACATCCTCAAACATTAAACAAGAGATATATATATAAAGAAATAAATGGGCTGTATAAAAAAAGGTTTACTTTACAATTTAATTGAAAAGCAACTATTACTCTACATTTACTTTAATGGCAGCCAATGAATACAACAGTTAAGATCTTCCGGAGTCACTTCATAAAGTTACTCAAATGCAGGAAGAATGGTAACACTTAACTTAGCACAACCTCAATGGTTTTTGGAACTAAGGAGACAGCTGTGTACACAACACTTTCTTTTCAAACATATCAATTATCATACTCTTTTTTCAGTAGTATTGATAAAAAATGTGCACAAAGTTAACATTATTTCTTCAAATGGCACCCATAGTATATTCAAAATATTTAGGCCAGTAAAAATACAACCAAAAGCCATCCCAGCATGCTCCATCACCACAGACATCAAGTCCTGGCCAGCAGAAAGGGATAAAATCCCTCATCAAGGCATAAATACATAACAAGAACTTACGCTCTTATTCATAATGGAATAAGCAAAATTTAGCAGCAGTCATAGTATGAACAGGGGTGCACAATAATAATTAATCTTGAAATATAACATAATTACAGCACTAAGAAATTGATTACAAAACATGGTTACAGTAAAATATCACAAAACTAAGCATGATTCAGTAAATTCCAGTAAAAAAAGGAGAAATTCCTACATATATATATAAAGGCAATTTATTTCTTGGCATTTCAGTATCCTGTAAGCTCCACAAAAATTTGGTCCAGTTCATGTGAGGCAGCCTTATACTTCTCCTTCTTATTGAAAAGGTCATCTGAAAATATTAAAGCATATTATTCAATTGTTTGCCATTAGTAAAAATTAACTCCAATAATGAAACTTTATTTAAAAAAAGACATGGAATAATAAAATTACCTCCTTCAAACTTATTTCTATCTAAAAGCACTTTATTCATAGCCAAAGTTTTTTTTTTTTAATTTTTGGAAAGGATGAGGATAACCTGGAAGCTCAATCTCATTTTGATTTCTCATACAAACATGCCCACTGGTTTGGTAGTTGCATATGTTAACCATTTGACTAGGAATGGGATGTAACAAGAATATTCAAAAATTATTTTAACATTTCACTGAACCATTTCACAGATCGTTCTAAAAGTAGAAAAATTCCGAAATTACAGAAAGGCAGTAAAAGGAATAAAAAATAATTTTATTATATAAATTAATAAAATATATTATATAAAAACTTTATATCATGATAAAGTTCATATGTAACTGTCATAATAGAGACATCAAAGGAATGATACCTCTAAAATGTAGCAAAGCAGTTCTTGTTGTGTATCAGACATAGTTATATTCAATGTTATTGTATGCAGTTTTTACTAACTTCATAGATGGTCCATATTTGCTGCACATGAAATGGACTGTTTATTTTCCATGCTGTCTTTCTACTGAGATCTTGTTTCCTCACAGTCCATTACTGTATACATAAAAACTGGTCTACACTTTGAAAACATTCCAAATGTCTTTGAGGATAAGAGGAATTATGTCAAATTTAAATAGTGTAAACTAATATATTCATAGTCAATGAGGGCATTGTAATTAGCAAATTTCCCTTTAAAATACAAATTCACAGTTTTTGATTGCGACTCTTTCGTTCCTAGAATTGCTCAAACCCTTTTCATATTTCTGGGTTTTCCTCAAGTTCTAAATTTTAAATCCCCATAGTACTTGGACTTTTCATTTTCAGCTCAGTGAGGGAAGACCTTGATTGCCATGCCTAATACTGATATTTGGTATTTACTGAGCTCCTCCCTGTTAAATGATTCACCCTTTACTTATTATGTAAGCAGCAAGCTGGAACTCAAGTCACTACAGCTATGCATGCATGCCCACTACATATTTTGCTGCCCCTTGCAACTGCAATTAATGTAGATATTTTGTTTTTATCAATCAATTCCATGGATTGTTGTTTTACCTAAGCGTGGCACTTTTTTGCACATAATGGGTGAAATGACCAGGTCACAAGGACTCAAAGAAGGTTGGGGATGGACCCACTGGACAGCTGTTAGAAGACGAACAGATGGTAGCCTTCTATCAAGGCCATCCAGTGTGTTCTTTAATATGCACAGGGTATGGCTCTTCCACAAAGGGGTCATGGCTTAACATCCCATCTGATGGAGGTAGCCTTTACAAGCCCATCAGTTCCTCTACTGACTAAGGGCAGGCTGGGAGTTTTGCAGAGATAAATCACAATGCTGTCCCAGGTGGGACTCAAATCCAGGAACTGCAGATTATGAGTTTGGCACAGTACCAACTGAGCCACCTTGCACCCCTTAGAAGGTAGGCATAATTATTTGAGCATTGTGGTTAAGTATTACAATTTCAATCTCTAAATATTAAATGATTAAGATTTAAAAATGAGATTTAGAGATTTGGCTGAGATTTTAAACTATTAAAAAAGATTTTTGCTTGTGCACTTTGCTAGTAATGAAAGTGACTGGGTTTGAGACCTTGATAAGGTATGGATGTTTATTTCCTACGTTGTCTTTCTGCTGAGGTCTTGCTTTCCTCACAGATCTTCTCTATGACATATTATACTACAAGCTCCTGTCAAATCTCTGTGGCAAGCAGCTGCACGAAGGCTGATTTTTTATACACTCAAATGCATTTTGCTGTAGTGTGGGAAAATCATGAATGATATAAATAACCATAGTGCACCACTGATGTTAGTCATTTTTTCACAGTGTTTTACAATTTATTTTCCTTCGCATCCTGATATATTTTTGAAGATCAACAATTAAGATAAGTTTTGGCAAATTATGGATTTAAAGGGCATACCAAGTATTGCATACACACACAGTAAAAAAATGCTAATTTCTTAATATTTTTTCTTTATACTTTTGGTGAAATCTAAGCCTTGTAATATTTGCACTTCTTCCAAAAAATAGTAGAATTATAAAAAACAAATAAAAGTGAAAAATGTATTTTAAAAGTGCATAGCTTTCAAGTAGAAGTGACTGAAATATCAAACATGTGCACCAACCAATTTGACAAAAAGCACTTAGTCTTGGATTAATATTGCTGTCCCAATGCTTGATTATCTAACATGTTTGGCTGTGAAGCAGAGGGACTCTGTTCTCACTCCTGTAACGGCATGATTGTGTTTTTTTCAAGACTGTATTGTCTTTCTGTTGAGGTTTCCTCTTCCTCACAGTTAACTTCCTTGGTACATTGAGAGGTTCTGTCAGATCTCCATGTAGTCTGCCTGAGTAAAAATTTTGAACGAGTTTTTGAGTGTTGAAATATTTTTCCATTATCTTTTAAAGAGTGGTTTCCCAGAACAATACACAGGATATAACGTGCATGATTTATCTAGATTGGCTTGATTTCTCATAAAAATTGCATACACTTCCACAAGGATGCTAAAATGTCTTTGCTGCTAAATGACCATCCTCAATGCCACTTATTGTCTCTGTTTTCTAGGTAGAATTTTTCTGATATCTTCTGCCCATAATACTTTCCTGTAGACAAAATATTCTGAGAATACAATTGTTACTGAGAGAAGGATGAAGAGATACCTTTGCTTTGGGAGATTCTCACACTTCTACCTATCTAGCTCTCCCATCTTCACTGGGCTGTGCATGCAGTATTTAGGGCATCTAAAGGGTCTAAAGGGCTAAACTTTTTTTACCATGGTAAAACCAATGATCTCTGTATGCTCACTTTTGAAATAAACTGTTATTACTAATTAATATGATCAATAACTAAAAGTGACTCCAATAAAGAAAAAAAAAATCTTAAATAATTTCAAACAATATGGAAATGTAACAAACAAAGCAGTATCATTTTTTGAAATGTGGTTAAATGTCATAAGGGTTGTTGTTGTTTTACCTCTGAGCAGCACTTTTTTGCACACCATGGGCTAAATGGCCAGGTCACATGGACCCCGAAGGCTCAGAGAAGATTGGGGGAGGGGACCCACTGGAACAGCTGTTGGGAGACAGATGGTAGCCTCCCGTCAAGGCCATCCAGCATGTTCTTTAACGTGCACAGGGTATGGCTCTCCCACACACGGGGCCATGGCTTAACGTCCCATCCGACGGACGGCGGCCTTTCCAAGCCCATCGGTGTCCCCTACTGACCGTGGGCAGGGCAGGGAATTTTGTGGAGATAAATCTTAACACTGACTCAGCTGGGACTCGAACCTGGGAACTACAGATTACGAGCCTGGCGCGCTACCGACTGAGCCACCCCCGTCCCGAATGACATAAGGAGTTTGTTTCCACTTCATAACTGAGAAAAATCATAAAACAATTTCTTTTTATCTCTACCAAATTATTAGAGCCCTTACACAGTTGATGGTACCAGAGAATTTCAGAATGAGAATGGTTTCCTACACTTAAGTTAAATACTACACTGAGATGTCAGTTTATTAGGTACACCTTTGTAGGAGTGTGTTGCACTTCCTTTGGCTTTTAGAATAACCCAAATTCGTCTGGGCATGGAACTTGCAAGATGCTGGATGCATTGTGCAGGATTGTTGTACCATGCAGAAATGACTGTGTAACACAGTTGCTGAATTTGGAAGGCAGAACAGTCTCGCTCAATAGGGTTTAGATCTGGGGACTGTGCAGCCAATGAAGGAAGATAAACTTGTCAGCATGTTCCTGGAACCATTCAGTGTGAGCAGGTGCATTATCATGCTGAAAGTGCAAATCCAAGTGCAGATAAACTAACCATGAAGGGATAAACTTGGTTAACAGAGATGTTCAAATATGCTCTGGTGTTTAGATGCCCTTTGATGGGTGTCAGGGGGCTTAATGTGTGCCAGGAAAACATTCCCCTCAACCATTACTGGCCTGTACTGTTGACACCAGACAAGTTGGCTCCATGACCTCATGTTACTTGCTACTAAATTTTAATCCTTCCCATCAGCATTGCCGCAAAAGGAACCTTGATTCGTCCAACAGGCCTCAACAGTCCAGTGTCAATGCTCCTGCACCCACTGCACCACTCTTTTATGTTCTTCACCGACAACATTGGCACTTGACATGGTTGGTGACTATTGTAGCCTATTCATGACAAGGTTCAATACTTGGTGCATTCGGAGATGACATTCTGCACACCAATTTTAATTCTGCTGTGATTTGCCTGTTTGTGGCTTGCACGATTCTCACCAGTCTCCTTTTGACCCCCCTGATCCATAAGCTGTTTTTGTCCACAGGATCACTGACCACCGGTAGATTTTTGCTTTTTGCACCTCCTTGGTAAACTCTTGAAATGGCTGTGAATGAAAAGCCCAAGAGGATGGCCATTTTGGAGATGCTAGAACTGGGATGCCTAGCATTAACTATTCATGCCATGTTCAAAGTCACTCATTTTGTCTAATCTGATGCTCAATCCAACTCCACTGATGCTCGAAGAGCTGGTCTACCTAATTTATGCAATACACTGTGGTTGCGTATGTATTAATTATGTGTTAGAATGAACCGTATATATGGCGACAGGTGGTGTACCTCATAAACTGGCATCTCAGTGTACACTTAAAATTAAAAACTGAAATTAATAATAAAAATTAATAAAGTGCTAATACTTGTCGCTCATGGCATCATGGGTGACAAGTTCTGTAAGATTTAATAGTCACGTTAGTAGATAAATGATGGAGCTGGTGCTAGTTTAGTGGTGGTAATATTCTGGTATGTATCTGGAGAGATGTGGATTTGAGTCCAGTGCCATTGGCAAAACTCATTTTTTGTGCAAAACTATTGATTGACTTCTCTATGTTAACAGGCAACTCTGTATTTAATATTAATTGATTATTTCGTAAATAATGCTTTAGAATGAGTGACTTTCTTATTTACATCTTATTCAGAGCAACATTGAAAAAAGATGTTGCTTTCCCCATTCATAGATGGTGCCATGAGTGACAGGTTCGGGAAGCTTTATAAGTCACATTAATGAATAACAAATGATGGAACGAGTGCTAATTTAGTGGTTAGAACAATCTGGTGAGATGTGGGTCCAAGTCTTACACATCCGAAAAACTCATCTTTTCCATAAAACTATATATTACTAATTACTAGCCACTGTTTCCAGCTTGGAAACAGGGCCAGTAGAATGAACTGTTTGCACATGATAATATGAATCCTTAACATGCTGGGTTTATAGAGCAGAACACACTCTGATGGTCAGGCTAATTTTGAAAAGCTTCCAGCAGAAAAAAGAGAACTTTAAAATCTTACATTGAAATAACTAATAGACAGAAACAGGCCACGTCATATACCAAAATAAAAGAGAATTTCACTGTAAATTTTTTGGAAATAAAATATTTGGGTGAAACAGCAATCATATGAATTTTAGTAGTGCTTATTGAAAACAATATAGTAGAAAAAGATTACTTTCAGTGGATTGGAACCACACTCTGAAACAACTAATGAACAGAATATGGCATATTTTATCTTAAAAGAGCATTTAATTCTGTATAATATTATATAAATAGATTCATCTAAAACACGATAATTATATAATTCTATATTTTTTTCTTCTACAGAATTATACAATTCTATTTTTTTATTTCTTCTACTGATGGAAGTTTTATCAGAGTGACTATATTGCATACTATCACTTTTGGTATCAACATTTACCATTAACTTATTATACAGGCTATTTTTGATGGAATTTCAGAAGATTTGGAAAACGTTTAATGACAGGAGTTCAATGAACACTCTCCATGAGAGTTTGGTTTGAGAACATCAAAAGAAGGAAGAAAACAATCATGCTCAGGTGCAAAAAAAAGTCGCAGTAATGGCTGCCATAGCAGTCTAATTTTTTTTTCTTTTTTTTTCATTTTTGGCAACTTTATTTTATATATAAACAGTTTTATATTAATTATGAAATTTAATTCATAAACTTTTAGGATTGATTAAAAAATTGTTAAAAATGGCCAATTTCTATGGAGGGGAAAAAAAAGGTTTAGAGCATATTATCTTGGAAACTATAGTTCCCAATGGATATCAGACTGTATTTGGCTTTAGGAACTACAGTGTCTTCTGTCCCTTAAAGGGTTAAGTATGACTATAATTATGAATCACAATAAACAATAATTGAAAAAAAGTTTAAAAGTTACTTCCATGTAAATGATATTAAAAGACTAGGAGAAAATACTAAATTATGGATGATGCCCCTTATTCACATTCAAATAAAATCTAACTAGTTTTCCCCAAACACTTTTCCCCCCTTACTATTCACATGAAGAGTTAGGGGAAAACCATACGACAATAAATTATTTGTGGAAAACTACCCAGATTTGGTTTCAAGATCTGAATGATGTGTTTCACTAATTTAACCAAAAGATGTTGGTTGCAGCCAGAGATTTTGACCATGGTCAAGTCTGGGAAAATTCACTCACCCACTTGCCATTGGCAAAGGAATTTTCTAGCTGATGAGTGGATTTTCTGGTGTGGCTTATTACTTTCCAAGTTCGGAAAAACTACAACAGTAAAAATGTTTCCAGGGAAAAGAACATGACCTTTCACCACTGAATGCAATATCAATAATTCTATTAATAGAAAAATAAATACCTTCTCAAGAGCTGCTTATCACAGAAGTTTGACAGGAGCCCATGAGTATATATGCTGTAGTAGAAGGTCTGTGAGGATGGCAGGATCTCAGCAGAAAAACAACACATACATCCATGTTTTACCTGGGGCTCAAACCAAGATCCCATTGATCAGTTGCCAAATGGGCTAACCACTCTGCCACTGGAGCATTTTCTTTTTTTAATGTATGTAAAAAGCATGGAAAATGTTTTGCCCCTCTCTCCCATGCTCACTTATGCCTTTGCCCTAGATTGTGGTAAAAACAACTGGCTAGCCAGATTTTACTGAATTTCATCACACTTGACCATGGCAAAAAGGAATTAGAAGCTAATTTGATTACTACTCACTGAATTATCACATTCCAAAACATTTCTTTTTTACAGTTGGCCTTGTATATAAATATATGAAAATAATGCATGCAATAAAGTCAAAAAGTTTTGGGATTTCCATATTTAATACAATTAAATCTAAACACAGCAATTCTCAAAGTACTCTCCTTAAGCCATAATGCACACTTGCCGTTGTTGGTACAATTACGAGTTCTATAAATTGCTCTGGCTGAATAGCTTACAGAGTGTTTTTAGTTGCAGCAATAACTTCTTGTTCACTACTGAAGCAATGGCCTCAAACAATTTTAAAGAACAGAAAGAAATCACATGACAAAAGGTCAGGTAAGGCAGATGTGATAACACAATGATGTGTAACGACATAACTCATGTCATTTAAACCATATTAGATGGAGCACAATCATATCCAAAATGATCCCTTTGTTCTGATGTGTGGGATGCTGTGAAGTTGGATTGTTTTACCTCTTAGCAGCACATTTTTCCACACAATGACTAAATCTTCAGGTCACAAGGACCCACTACCCATTAGCAGTTGTTAGGAGACATGGTTGCCTCCTGTCAAAGCCATCTAAACATGTTCTTTAATGTGCACAGGGTGTCATGCACATGGCATTTCCCAGCCTGTAGGTGTCCTCTACTGATAGAAGGCAGGAGGTTTTGCAGAGATAAATCTCGATGCTGGTTCAAATGGGACCTGAACCTGGGAATTACAGATTATGAGCCTGGCACACTGCTGATGGAGCCACCCTCATCCCAGGTACTGTGGAGAGATTATGTTGTTGGTCCATACTTTTTTTTTACCACAATGTGCCAAGTGAACACCTGGAAAACATTTATGATGCCCAATCTTTATAATGTCACCATTGGCAAAATTGCAAAACATGAAGTTCTAGCAGGATGATGCTCCACCATATTTTGTACCAATTGTTTGGGAATTTAATAAAACTATATCAACACTGTATATGATATACAAAAAAAAATAGCAGAAATAAAGGCAGTTATAATACAACAGGAATGGTAACAATGACGTATCAGGATCTGAGGCAACAAGAATTTACAAGATGGATGCCAAAATGACATAAGATATATTTGTCTATATTTCAGGTATGGAGGTACCTCTCCTTGCTGTGTCAGAGATTTTGACCATGGCCAAGGCTTGGAACATCTACTCAGCCACTTGCCAGTGGCAAGTGGGCAAGTAGCCCATGATCAAAAATGTGCTGCACCAAAGGAATTTTCTGGCTGATGAGTTGAATTTTCTGGTGTAGCTTGTTACTTTCGAAGTTAGGAAAAACTACAACAGTAAAATATTTCTAGGAAAAAGAAAATGATCTTTCACCACTGAATACAGTATCAATAATTCTATTAATAAAAAAAATTAATACCCCCTCAAACAGCTTGGAATATTTCTATCTCTCTACAGAATGAAATTCATTATGAGAGATGATAACAATATATGAGGTTTGTAGGTAAAGGCAAATGCCATGCAAGGCAAGTTGTTAGGTATTTGATGTTTTTACATTTCAATGATTAATTTCAAGTGCACAGATAGGGCTAACCAACAAAGTCAGTAGCTTTGATATTGTAGTCTGAGTGCACAGAACTGTTCTAAGTTGGTAGTCTACTTTACCTGACCACATGCTTACTCCTCTGTCAAGCAGCAGTCTGGCAAGTTTCATGTTGATAGTTGGAACCAAGCTTCCTTTACGAACATTTTAGTGTGTTTGTGCCACTTTACGATTCTTTTTAACAGAAAAATGGAAGATATGAAAGAACAGTACATTTGCATCAAGTTTTGTTTCAAACTTCGCAAAACTGCTTTAGGGTTGGGTTGTTTTACCTCTGAGTGGCACTTTTTTGCACACCATGGGCTAAATGGCCAGGTCACATGGACCCCGAAGGCTCAGAGAAGGTTGGGGGAGGGGACCCACTGGAACAGCTGTTGGGAGACAGATGGTAGCCTCCCGTCAAGGCCATCCAGCATGTTCTTTAAGGTGCACAGGGTATGGCTCTCCCGCACACAGGGCCACGGCTTAACGTCCCATCCAATGGACGGCGGCCTTTCCAAGCCCATCGGTGTCCCCTACTGACAGTGGGCAGGGCGGGGAATTTTGTGGAGATAAATCTCAACGCTGACCCAGCACCCAGCTGGGACTCGAACCTGGGAACTACAGATTACGAGCCTGGCGCACTACCGACTGAGCCACCCCCGTCCCCTGCTTTAGGGACACACAAAATGCTTAACCAAGCATTCAGTGACAACCCCATGGGCCGAACTCATTATATTATATATTGAGTGGTTCTTGCATTTTAAACATGGTCAAACATTGGTAGAAGATTCCAAACGTTTTGGTTTTTCCTTCAACAAGCCAAACGGATGAGAATGTGGAGAAAGTGCATTGGGCCATGCACAAGAACTATTAACAAACAAACAATGACATCTATGGAATTGTTGGACTATTTTACGGATCATGCAAAGGAATCCTAACAGAGGAATTCAATATGAGGCGGACTGCTGCCAAATTTGTGCCTTGACTGCTGACTCAGGACCAAAGAAACACTGGCTCACCATATGCAGAGACCATCAGGAGGAAGTCAAAAAGGACCAAAACTTCCTTTCTAAAGTTGTAACTGGTAATGAAAGCTGGGTTTATGGATATGACCAAGAAACAAAACAGCAATCATTGCAGTGGAAGAGAAGAGTCTTCCTTCACTATGATCAAAGAAAACTAGGCAGGTGAAGAGCACAAGGAATTCCTAGAGGCCAGATAATGAAGCAACAGTACATCATCTAGTTCCTGAAGCATTTGAAGGAGAGTGTTAGGCTGAAACATTGAGGGAAATAGCATGTAGAAGACTGGGTGTTCTATCATTACAACGTACCATACCATTCTATCTGTTCAGTGGTGTTTGGTCAAAACTAACATGGCAGTGGTCCCCCATCCTCCATACTCACCAGACCTCATCCCCCTGTGACTTCTTCCTATTCCCTAAGATGAAGTGCCACCTTAAGCAGGGGTGGCTCATCCATTAAGCTACCTGAGACACTGCCCCACCAAATATAATCACAAAAAATAAACGAATTTCAAATTTAGTATCAATTATTTGTCATAGCTAAAACACAATACCATTTTTATATACATTTTGTAATAATTATTTACCATGTTAGGCAATCATAGCATTTACTTTGAGAATCAGGGCTACTTCAGCTATTTTTGTATTGTCAATTCGAATTTTAACATTATGACCATCACCTAGAATCATTCACAATACGCATATGCTGAAATACAATAGTACTGAATGCAGAAGATGATCACCATTTTGTAGTGGCCAGTGATACTTGATTGGTTGATTCTATCAAAGCAACCAAGAGTCGAAGATCTTATTACTTAGAAAAAAATCTTCATTTGATTGTGGCAGGCTCAAGAAGCTTTAAACTTTCCTGACAAGATGTGTTTGAACTGGGTTGCCAACTTCATTTTGCCAAGGAATGATATCTATATGTGAAGTATTTAAGAACAACATTAGGATGAAAATATAAAATGTGCTAAACATGTGGTCTACAAGAGAATACTAATATATTTTAACGTAGCCATACCATTTAATATAGACCCTACCTGGTCTAGTGGCTAGCATACCTAATTACTAAGACCAGTGGGACAAGTCCTTGTGTGTTTCTATATTGTATGAGAAACTTGGACAAGCCTAATATAGCTTCTAGGTTATCTCCATCCTTGGTGTAGGAAAGTACTTGCAACTTAAAGGTCTCTAATTTAATCATAGCCACTGTCATTAGAACCTTTTTTTTTATAATTCATTTTATTACCATATCACTTTTTTTTACAATTTATTGTAAAATAAATTACCAAAATAGACAACTGTTCAAGTGATAATTTATGACAAATAATTCAATTTAAAATAAATATAAATTTATAATTGGAACAGAGTAAAAAAATATAAACCTATATATTAGATACAATTTTTATGAATAGTTTTTTAAAATATCACTACAGGGGAGAGTAAAAATATATATGCAGGTAATTATTACAGTGGAGGGGCAAAATACAAAATTGAATAGGAAGGGCAAAGAACATCTTTTCAAGTTTTTTCCCCAAAATTTTTTGTTAAATAATGCATTTTGAGAATAGCTGAAGAAAAAAGAAAAGAATTATATGCATTGTGAAACATCTTTTCAGTCTTATTTGGTTCAATTGAATATCAGGCATTTCCCCAATTTTTTTCCTACATCTGGGCCCTCCTGAAATAGTCAAAGTGCTTCACTAAAAATTGCACTCACAAGATGCCACTGACCTTAAGAGTTTATGATTAGACTGTGTTGAAGTGATACAGGCAGACTTGAAGGAGGTACTGAACAACACCTCAACCAGGAGTTTCCCAGAAGTGTTTCCAGCAGTGGGTAAATCACTGGGCTCACTGAATTAGCTCCCAACAGTACTACTTTGAAGGGGATAACACTGATTAAAACCTAAGGTAAGCTTACATTTTTTTTTTATCAGTATAGTCCAAGAACTTTTGGATTGCACCTCATACTTTGTTTACAACTTCATCTCATCATAATTTAGTGCATTATCAGAGTTTTGGTCTCCCAAAATTAGGCTCACCCCCAAAGATTGGCCATGAAACTTCTGTTCATTGACAACTTTGTATATTGATAATGTATTACTCCTTTCATAAGGTAGGGGACAGTAGCATCTCCAAAGATTTTGGACATTTGCGGGTGCAATTCTAACCCATCACAGCTGGGAACCCAATCTCTAAACCCTATGCAAACAGAACTAAGTGGGACCACCACATCAAATATGGGACCAATCGGTTGAGTATGTGTGGAATTATGGGGATTCAAAAACTCCGCCACCAGTTATATCAGCTGGACATGAATATCTGTCCACCCACTCTTTACAAAAACATCTGCTACTCCATGTAATTACATCGAGGCCAGAGTGACACCAGGCAATTCAACTTGTATTCTTATAATGAACAATAACTTAATACAAATGTAGGAAACCATTTTAAATATGAATGTAGAATAAAATGCAGCATATATAGTTGATTAAAAACAAAATTTTTAGTTGATAACTTATAGTTTTTATTCTAAACTAGAATTTGCAAGAACCAATATTACTCCATATTGCTGCCTAGTTTCTATGCAGTGATATTTGCCTTTTGAGTGTGTGGAGGAATTTTAATTGAAATGAAGTATTGAAACCAGCTTCTAACGCTAAGTGTTAAGGGTAAGAGAAAGAATGGTCAATACTATAGTTGAATGGGGCAGAACACATCATAGTCAATAGTATATAAGGTTATAAGCCTTATGGTCCCAAGTTCAAATCTCAATTATGTAAGAATTTTCCTCACTGACTTGCATTCTGATTTTAGTCAGAAGATGATACTGCTGGTTTGGAAAAGTTGCATCAGATAAAACATTAAGTCCTGGCCCCCATGTGCAGGACAGTTGTAATCTATATAAATAAAGCTATTTTTTTTTTGCCAGATGGCCTTGACAGGAAGCTCTTATACATAATAGCTGCTTAAGTAAGCCCCCACCTTTTCAACCTGTGCATTTAGCCCACCACGCAGAAAGTGCTGTTAATGATTAAAACAGCCCAACTTATTGTAAAATAGATTAAAAAAAGTAAAGAAAAAACTTTCTTGAAAATTCTCTATTTTTCTTTGGTTTACATTAAACTTTTGCTTGATTTTTATTCAAAATATTACTTTTCTGAAAAATATGCTTACAGTACAGCAGATGAATATACAAGAAAATGATATTTATGTGAACAGTATCTTTCTGCAATAAGCAATATTTTGTAATTGTGTAAAATTACACTGTATTAATTCAAAACTGAAAAGAACTCCATTATATCTAACCTTGCAAACAGATGCTCTTAGAGTTGGCCAGGCAGAAGGGCTTTCACATAGACTGAATATCCTTCAATGTACTTTCCACCTCCTCTTGAAGGAGGTGGTTTTTTTCACGCTCAGCAAGTATGTCATCTGTAAAATACATAAATCATGCTGGCCTGGTAACAAAATTTAGATATAAGATGGCACAAAGCAAATAAAAATATTCACAGGTTCAATGTGAAATGAAATTTGCCCGTTAAAAAAAAAGATGCAGATACTTCCTGCACTGCACTATTTTGAATAACAAACAAGCTGCATATACATAATTTAAATTGTATCTTTTTACATTCTATTTTCAAAGTTGTCAAGCAGCAAATGCCAGAAATGTAATGTCATTAACATTTTTAATGAAGAATACTAGCTCAGTTTTAAACATGTGAAAAGTAAAAGTTGAGCTTCTTCTGAAAGAAATATTTAATATGAGTATGTATTAGTCACTTTTAAAATATTAACTTTGCAAGAATGCACTAAGCACCATGATTTTTTAATAAATAACTGTTTCCAAGCATAGTAACATCTTGTTATCTGTAAGTTACCATAGCTAAAAAAACAGTAAATTTAGATTTTACTGTCCAAGCCATCAAAATTATATATGTAATTAATGCAAGGTTTAAAAATCTAATATGTTAAGATTATTTGCTTAATGTTGGTTGACATTAGCCAAAAAAGCAGCTAATTGTTAATATATATATGAAAAAATATTTGATTTCAACATTATCCAAATAATCTTAACATGTAACCTGTATGGTTAAAAATACAGCTATGGATAATGCCAAATACAAGTAGCTTCTTAAGTACACTTCTAATAAAAGAGCACAGTTTAAAATATATAATTATGAAATGTAAAAGAAAAATTATTATTTCATATAACTTAAAAGCATAAAAATTGTACTACAAAACTAATGTGGATGTTAGCTGCCTAAACAATGAAATGGTGACTGATTTAACTATTGTTAAGATACTATTAAAAGTAGCCATGTTGACACTAGCTGAATAATCTAAAAAAAAATCCAAA
This sequence comes from Ryuthela nishihirai, assembly GCA_038380435.1. Classification (NCBI taxonomy): domain Eukaryota; kingdom Metazoa; phylum Arthropoda; class Arachnida; order Araneae; family Heptathelidae; genus Ryuthela; species Ryuthela nishihirai. Next base: position 74,752,803 of record JAWZYU010000008.1, on the reverse strand, counting down.
TTTCAGTCTTTGATTTTGACATCTGTAATAGTTCATTTAAAACTAAAGTACTGGAAAGATATGTTACCTAAAACAAATGTTTATGTTCTTACTTGCTTGAGGATATCATTAGAAGTACTGAAAATGGGAAAAAGTGTATAAATCATATAAATCATGGAAGAATGAGCAAATTTGGAGAAGTGTTCAAAAGCACTTCACAGAATTGGTGCACAAATTCTAGCTGCCAAGCACTTAAAAAAAAAACTAAACTCGCAAAATAAAAAATGGTATAATTCTTGCACAGTTCTCAAAAGACACAAATTCAACTCTAGATTCTTCTCAATCACCTAACGAATATTATAATATTGTGGTGTGCGATTTAAGTAGGTGAAGTTAAAATTTGAATTTAGTCCTTTTATTAATATGTACATAAAAAGTAAGACTTTCTTCAACAGTAGAGTAACACAGCAGATATCCTGTAAACATGGAACTCCTGAATAATTAGCTTTTTCAGCTAATTATTCATAACTTCCCTATTAAAACAAAATGTCAGTTCCACTAATAAGTTAAAAAATCTGGTAGTAGTCCAAAGAAATTGCACTATTAGGAAGAGAAAAAGTAGTAGAAATTACCAGGATGTGTAACATACTTTTCCAGTTTAGCAATGGCCAAGCTAAAAAGAACACACAATCATTTCTTGAAATGCTTGCAATTCACAGCATCAAAACTGGATGCAACTTTTGAATGGTTGAAAATTACACTTGTAATGTTTGACTATGGAAGTCTTGTGGGTGTTAAAAGTCTTCTATTGTAGATATTTTTCTTTCCTCCCAGAGGTTGAAATACCATATGTGACATATTAAATTCTGGGTCCTAAATAGTAGCCTCTGCATCAATCATAGCCAGGTATAATAATAATAAATAAATATTCCCTCAAGCAGCTGCTTGCCTCAGAGGTCTGACAGGAGCCTGTCAGTTTAATACGCCATAGAAGGTCTGTGATGATGGTGGGACCTCAGCAGAAAAACAGCACACACATCCATGCCTTACCCAGGGCTCGAACCCAGGTCCCGTAGATCAGTAGCCAACAGTACAGAATTTCTAAATAATGGATGGGTTGCACTCTGGGATGGCACATATTTGTTTGGATGTGTGGATTTCCTCTCCATGAAAATGTAAATGGTAGCTAGGTAGTCACTGGAAGGAGAGCTACGCACCAATCCCCTGTGATGATACATAGAACCGGCCAGGCCTAGCACATAATGTCCGACCCCACCTTCTCGTAGTGCAGACCTTTCAAAAGAGATACTCTCTTGTGGAAGTGAACGGAAGGGGAGGGCTGCCAGATTAGTGTGGCCTACTGATCTGGATAACTATGGCTACTTTTTTTTTATACCCTGCTGAGGAGTGGTCAACCACACAAGGTCCTGGTACTGACCATAAAAACCCACAAGACTGGACTGAATCATGGCTCTGAGCTTGATTATGGATCCTGATTTTGCTGCACTGGTGGGCTTCTGAGGAGGGAAAATCTTCCGCTGTGTTTTCTGTTTGTTTGTGGGTTGACAGCCCCAAGTGAATAGATTCACAGGATATGTTTATCAGCTGGTGGATAATCCTGAGCAGAGGTCATTGCAGGCACCTGAACTCTTTGCTTCTATTGTCGTCAAATTCTACATTGGAGGAAGTCTTCCAGTGTAGATGGCTTCAGCCTTTAGTGGTGGGGGAATGGGTCTTTGCCCCATGTCTGCGATTAGGGGGCTGTTTGATATTGTCGGCATTCCCTCTCTCAATAAACATAGTTTCTTTAAACATCCCACTAACCATTTTCTCTCCATAGGTAGCTGGAATGTGAGGACTCTGCACAGAGCTTTTTCTCTTGATGTCCTCACACAAGAATTCCACCATTATAATTTAGATATTCTCGGCTTGCAAGAGACCAGATGGACAGATAAAGGTCAAATTCTTAAAAATAATCTTAAAATTTCTCTTTTCAGGAAGGGACGACAATAAGCATCACCAAGGCGTGGGTCTGCTTCTCAGCAGACACGCTAGTGATGCTCTTCTAGGATATGAGTGCATTAATGAAAGGTTTCTTACAGCAAAATTTCAGACTAGCGTTAAAGACTTGAAAGTTATCTGCTGTTATGCCCCCACTGAGGATGCCGATGAGGATGAGAAGGATAGGTTTTACGGACAACTTCAGGATATTTTGAATTCTGTCAAGAAAGGAGATATTACCCTTGTTCTTGGTGACTTCAATGCCAAAGTTGGTACTGACTCTGACCTTTGGGGAGGAGTAATAGGCCCTTTTGGTATTGGTAGCTGCAATGGGCAACGTCTCCTACAGGTAAGTAAACTCAATGGATTCAGAATAACTAACACTTATTACAAACACCGTGACATACATAAGTACACACTAGTTTCACCCGACGGGCTGCATAAGAATATGATTGATTATATATTAATTAACAGCAAATGGGCTAGTTCTGTTAGGAATACCAGGTCATATAGGGGAGCTGAAATTGGATCTGACCATTACCTTGTTAAAAGTGTCTTGCAACTTAAACTTAAGAAGTGTTGTGCTAAGGTTAAAAATTTTACCTTCATTTCTGAAGCTCTGAAAGACCCAGTTATAGCTAAAGCTTATCATGATAGGTTACTTAGTCATTATGACAGTCATGGTATGCTTACTACTGAAGTTGAGGAAGAATGGGACCATTTTAAACAGGCTTTTCTGGACACTAACAGTACTCTTTTAGGAAAAAAGGAGCAGAGGAGGCAGAATTATCTTAGTGATAAGGCACTGGAGCTTATTTCAGAAAAAAGAACTGCAGGAATGTCCTTAATCAATACCCTACTAGTCCTAATAGAAAGCATTACAGAGAACTTAATAAACGTGTAAAAGATCAGTTAGCTGTTGATAGGAATCTTTGGCTTGATGGCGTGCTGACAAAGCCGAGGAAGCAGTTAGGCAGCACAACAGCAGAGAGCTGTACCAGATAGTTAATGTTTTGTGTGGTAGAAAACGAACAGGTATACAGGGATTGAAGAATAAACAAGGTAAGGTTATAGAAGGGGATGATTCTGTCATGGCTAGGTGGGCTGAGCATCTCAGTGATGATGTTGACAATGTAGTTAGTTCTACTCCCATTGTTTGCAATGATGATAGATGCATTGGTGGCTTTAATGTTGGCCCTATAACACAATCTGAAGTTATTTTGGCTATTTCCAAACTTAAACTTCATAAATCCCCAGGGGTAGATGAAATTACTACGAAAATGCTTAGCGCTGGGAATGTTGCGGTTACCACTTGGATGACTGAAATTCTGAATATCTTTTATGATAAAGGCATGGTTCCTAAGGATTTTACCAGAGCTATTGTTATCCTTATTTTCAAAAAAGGTGATCACAGTTCTTGTGATAATATAGAGGTTCAGCCTACTCTCTGTTCCAGGTAAAGTTCTTTCCATGATTGTGCTTAATAGAATTAAGAATCTGGTTGACAGTCAATTGCGTGATGAGCAATGTGGATTCAGAAGTGGTAGGGGATGTATGGATCAGATATATTCACTTACACAGATTCTTTAGAAATGTTTAGAGTTTCAGAAACCTTTGGTTGCTAGCTTTGTTGATTTCAAAAAGGCTTTCAACTCTGTTGATAGTCATAATTTGTGGTTGATTGTGAGATCATATGGTATACCAGACAAGTTAGTTAACATAATGAAAGCTCTCTATAACAACACTGAGTAGTGTGTGAAAGTTGGTAAGACTTGAAGCAATTGGTTTAGCATTACTTCTGGTGTTCGACAAGGGTGCATTTTGTCTCCTTTTCTCTTTAGCTTGGTTATTGATTATGTTATACGAAATTCACTTCAAGGGAAAGATTTTGGCCTTAAATGGACTGGAAATACGAAAATTTCTGATTTAGATTATGCTGATGATTTAGCCTTTTGGCAAATGATGTTGATGAGATGAATTCGAGCTGTTGATGAAACTGGTAGTAAAGTAGGTTTGGTTATAAACAGAGAGAAAACAAAAGTTATGAAAATTGGTCAAGCAGGCTATGATTCAGTTAATATGAATGGTTGCAGTCTTGAGCAGGTGTCACAGTTTAATTATCTTGGGAGCTATGTAACTGATACTGGTGATGTGCAGCATGAGATTTTACAGACGAATAGGGATTGCTGCAGGGAATTTTAAGAATCTATGGAGAGAGTATGGAGAAATAGGCATATACACCTAAAGACTAAAATTAGACTGTACAATAGTTTGGTTCTTTCTAGGGTTAGTTATGGTAGTGAACCTGGACACTTTGCAAACAAGATAACAGGAAACTAGACGCTTTTGATTCCAGATGCTTACACAGTATCTTGGGCATTAGGTGGTTCAACTTTGCAACTAATGATGAGGTTAGGCAAAGGAGTTTGCAACCTCCTTTAAGCAGCATATTGTGCAGAGAGAGACTCCGTTGGTTTCGCCATGTTGCCCATATGAATAATTATAGATTAGCAAATAGGGTTATGAACAGTGTGCCTAGAGGCCTCAGAAAGAAGGGGAGACCTAGGATGCGGTGGGCAGACAATGCCAAACAGGACCTTGTTAGAATTGGTGTGCAGTGGCCAGATGCAGTAGATGTAGCTCAGGACAGACTTGCTTGGAGAACTAAATTGCACAGTCTGGTTGGACCTCCGTAGCCCATGGCTGTTTGAGGAGGATGATGATGATAGTTACTTTATGAGATTTGATTTAAATATTTCTAATATTGGCATATAAAAAACTGGAGCAGTTTTGTGTACTTTTTTTATGTAATCCCATTAATAAATTAATTGAAAAGACTCCATGCAACAATTGTGCCTCTCAGCTAGTTTCAATTTGTAACCTAGGCTACCATATAAACATTTATGAAAATTTTAAAACTTGATAGCTTGAAAATACACATTTGTCATTCACTTACTGATAACAATAAATGATTTAATGAAGCAAGCTGCAGAGTCAGTTGGTGGAAGACAAGCTAAAGAAAAAATTATCATTTTAGACTCGCATGAAAATAAGATTAGGTGAATATAAGATTTAATGATGTACTGAGTTAAGTTTATTCAGAGCCATTTGAAGGAAATAACATATGCATTTTCTTCAGCTTTAATTACATGGCAGCCAACCAAGATAAATAGTTGGCAGCCATAGGTATATAGCATGTTCACAAATTCATATGTGCTAAGTTCATGAACAGTGAGTCTAAAGACCCCAGAAAAAGGGGGATACCTTTGATAAAGTAAGCAGACAATATTAAACAGGACCTTGACTGAACTGGCTTAAGGTAGCCAAATGTAGGTGTAGCTCAGGACAGACATGTTTGGAGAACTAAATTACAGTCTAGCTGGACTTCCTAGCCCTTGGTTGCTTGAGGATTATAATTATATGTACATAAGTTCATATGTTATTTGCTGTTGAATTATGTTAGTGGTTACATCTCACAACTTCAATTATCTATGAAAAATCAGCTTAGTAGGCTCATAGTGTGGCATACATGAACTCAGTAACCTATGGTTCAAAGTCTTAATAGGGTTAACATTTTATTTGCTCTTTGATTAAAATCTGGCAGATAGCAATATGGAAAATACAAGTAGACAGATGAAAATGCATACATATTGGAAGCATATTAAAATGTAAGAGTGATAGGTATGAATGCCAAACAGTAAATACATGTTGCAAACAATCTCTTTCTACCTATCTTCCTATTGCTTTTTCACTCATTATTTGTCAGTTTCTGGATGTCAAAATGGGTGTCCCACTTATCTTTCAAGCATGATGCACGAACTTAACTATCTGTGTGTCAAATGAAAGCATGAGGAGTGTCATACATAGGCTATAAAATATTTAACCCTAAGCTTTCTTCCCCCCTAAAAAGGGGAATTACAAAAACCATTGTTCTATCTTCAAAATGTGAGAACAAAGAAATGGGCTATGCATCAAATGATAGCTTGAGACATGGGGAAATGTCACAGGTTATACAATTCCCACCATACCTTCCTGCTGGAATGCAAGCTTGTGATATGGAGAATGTTGTGGGCAATAAAACTACACACTCCCCACTTTCTTTACCTTTAAAAAAGAGGAAATTGGAAGGGTTACTTTTACTATAACTTCTGAATGTGAGGCCTACAGTTACAAATTAGGGTAAAAAAAAATCTCATATGAGGGCCATCATAGACTACTTCAAATTATGCCCACCCATTCTCCCCTCCAAAAGGGAATTAAAATTGTTTTCAGAGGGGGGGGGGGGGGGGGTAGACCTTGAAGAGTTATACATCAAATTAAAGCTTATATCTTCAATGTCATGGGCTACCTCAAACATGACTCCAAAAAAAGAGAGAAAAGAAAAATGTGGTCTTGTGTACGAGTCACATGTCAAATGAAAGTTTCTGAATGTAGATCTTTTTAGTGACAAAGAAAAAAAAAAAGAAAAAAACTTATCTTCCTATATGCACACTAAAAAAAGTAGAAACCTAAAGCATTTGATGGTACAATCAACCACTGAATTTGTATTCACTTCAAAGAAAGACAGGGTGCCGATTTGCCTACTCAACAAGATTGCCAGTGTCCTATTTTTCTTTGAAGTGAATACAAATTCAGTGACTGTATCATCGATATATCTTAGGTTTATTTTCTACTTTTTTAGGGTGAATGTAGGAAGATAAATTTTCTAAAGTTTTTAATTTATACATTTTTTTTTGCCATTCTAGTCAAGATATATTAGTTGTTACTAAACCTTCTGTGTTTTGACCAAGACCAGCTCAAGCAGTGCTTTTGCCCCAAAACTGCAGTGCTCATGACTGTCTTGGCAAATCTGAGTAATGATTCATAAAACCCTGTGAGACAAAAAAATTGTTTTGTTTCAAAGCTTATCATTAGTGGAAGAATCATACTATAAAGGTTCTAAACTATTTTTCAACCTTGAAAGGGTTGTTTTTGTTTACTTGTATTGTAAGGATTATGCATTGGGCTGAGAAGAGAATATGAATGAAAATAAAAAAAGTATGAATTTAAATGATATGATTAAGAATTTTTATTAATATATAAGTGCATGAACAAACTGCACAAGCTTTCATTTGCTTTTGTATAGTTGAGAAAATATGTTCAAAGTGATTTAGCAGGTGTTATTTTTAAGTTTTCTTTTTAATTTGGTTTTGAACCAAAATAATGAAGACTATGCTACAATAATTGAGTTACAGTTTATTGTCATCTTCTATTGAACTGTGATTCAATAGTATTCTCACCATCTGAAACAGGCCACTTTGACTGTAATGAATACTATCAGTATAGGTATCTACTTTTGCACATATGGAATAGAGTATTAGTTCACTTACAGTGTGCAAGTCATAACTAGATCTTTATGCTAGGGGACCTCAGCAATAATTAATACTTAGTTATTAAAGCAAGACTGATCTCTATTAATATTGTCTCCCCCCACTTTTGTTAGACATTATCTGATTTTACATGACAGTTGACACTGTCATCTTATACTGTAATTATTAAAACATACACTGTAAATTAAATTTGTTTCATTATATTGTGATGCTGCAGAAAGCTTGCATTTGTCCTTAAGTGTGCTGTTTGCTGCTGTGAGAGAGGAGAAAATGAAAGAAAACGTACAAAATCTTATTGTAAAGACACTGAAAGAAATAAGTATCTATACTGATGCCATGCTTTCAAGCACACCATATGCAAGTAAGTGAGTCAGCATAAACACTCTCATCAAATTTTTATGGCTTATTTTTATATGTATACATATTCGTTATATTACAGTACGTTCAATTTGTAAGTATGAATAATTTCTAATAAGTTTTTCTTAAAATATTAGATTTAAAAAATTAATTTTCAATGATAGTGCAAAATTTAATATTTTACACTAAAAATCTCTATTTTTTTTAATATCAATGGATATTTATTAGATGAACCAATGGTTTGAAATAAGTAATAAAACTATGCATTTTTTGGAATAGAAATTCGACAAACTTTACATTGAAGTGATTCAAGGATTAGGTATTTATATTGGACTGATATGAACAAAAATTAAGAAGGTTTAAATTAAGTGATACAATTAGGAATTTTTATTAACATACAAGTGCATGAACAAACTGCATATATAGTTTATGACAAAACTAGAGTAGTATTCTGATTGCATAAGGTCTAAACTGATGATGCAAAATGTACTGTAAAAGTAACTCCTAGGCAGTTGCTTGCCAGAGTAATCTGAAAGGAGCCTGTCCCTATAATATGCCATAGAGAAGATCTGCAAAAAAGAAAGACCTCGTAGAAATACACCAGACAAGAAATATCCATCCAAAATGAATAAAAAAAAAACCCAAGGACTCAAACCAGGCGTCTTTGATCAGAAGACATGCATCAGGTATACGTAAAGTGATCATACATCCCAGTTGTTTGGGTTCATGTCTTGCTTTCCCACAAAGACTGGTGGGATCCCAAAATGTCCTCCTTTCGAGAAATTATCCCAATTTTGTCCTACTTTGAAATAACATCATCACCACAGAAAAAACATTTAAAAAATAGGGGATGTTGTAAAATATTAAGAACAGCTAGACTGAAAAAAAAAAAAGCAATGGGAATACATAATTACAATTAAATTGCTAATTCATTGCTCTATTTCAAAAAACTCATAATTGGTAAAACAATTTCTTGCATTTAAAAAAAATTTACTCCAGCTTTTCAGCTGCTGTTTTTGCACTCTTTCAGTTATTGAACTATTGCAAACCTTTTGCCACAAAGGAAAAATGTTAGATGTATCCTTTCCTCCCCGAGTTGTTTTACCTCACAGCAGCACTTTTTTCATCACTCAATCATGCAGCACTTTTTTGCACACAATGGGAAAAATTGTCAGGTCACAAGGACCCTAAAGGCTCAGAGAAGGTTGGGGGAAAGGCACCTACTGGACAGCTGTCAGGAGACAGATGGTAGTCTCTTGTCAAGGTCATCCTATGTGTTCCTCAATGTCCATGTGGTAGGGATTCCTGTACATAGGGTGATGGATTTCTGTGCCATTCAACAGCTGGCAGTCTTTCCAAGCCCACTGGTGTCCTCTTTCTGACTGAAGGCAGAATGGGGGTTTAGCATAGATAAATTTCAAAGCTAGCACAGTGGGACTTGAATTTAGGAACTAGATTACACGTCTGGTGTGTTAACAACTTAGCCCAACTCCTACCATTTTCCTCCCACCCCAAAACCTATGTGCAAAAAGTACTGGTAATATGGAATATTGGAATCATATCAGTGAAAGCTTGTTACTTGTGCCGTTTATCCTAATCACAGTGTCAGAAAATATTCTGAAATATCCAACAGTGTAAAAATTGCATTATATTATTTTTGAGGGGAAAAAAATTAAACGCTGGTTTCTATTTTATGTGCGTGCATTTTTTTGTGTATGTCTATTTGTTTTAAGACTTACTTTTTAAACTTGGATAATTTCTCACTATATCTACCACTATGTAACTGTGATCTATAGCTCATTGGACACAAAAATTACAGCTTTTATTATATATTTCTATATCATTATGAGTTAACATAGTGAATAATAATAAAAAGATTTATTTCACAATATCACTGTTAGGAGAGTTAAACTTGAGATGCTAAAATACTTTGGTAGTAATAGTTCACATTACATATCATGCAGTTAAAGGCTTAGTTGTTATATTTACAACTATGGGAAAGTCCTTGGCTGGTACACTCACCATATGTGCTAGTAAGGCTCACATTTGGTTGTTGTGTTTCGCCAATCCAATACTCTCCCACAGGGGTAAATAAAACAACTAAGTCTTTAACTGCATGATATGTAAAATGAACTATTACTAATGAAGAGTTTTAGCATCTCGAGCTGCAACACAGGAGACATAACTCTCCTAACGGTAATATTGTGAAATAAATATTTTTTAATATATTTCTATTATTCCTATTTAATCTTTAACTCATCTAAACAATTTTATTTAAAAAATTTTAAAATTAAAAATCAGAATATTTTCATTTGCTAACACCAGCCAAAACTGTCACAGTAAGTCCTGAATTTAGTAGTTACGGATGTAGGGGTCTACACCCAAAAATACTCAATGAACTCATTAAATACACTGTTATGTTACCACACCTCCTTACCTTTCACTATGCAATTTCCTTGTTTCATGTAAACAAATTCATGTTCAAGTCATGTAAACAAAACATTTACATGACTCACTTTAATAGCTAACACGAGATTGCTGTAACTAGAGATGTTCTGTCCAACCAGAGCAATTCCACAACTATTAACAGCAATTGTATCAATGGTGACAAAAGTGCATTAGGGTTCAAGGAGAATACTTTGAGAATAGTTGGGGCGGGGGTGGCTCAGTCGGTAGCGCGCCAGGCTCGTAATCTGTAGTTCCCAGGTTCGAGTCCCAGCTGGGTCAGCGTTGAGATTTATCTCCGCAAAATTCCCCGCCCTGCCCACGGTCAGTAGGGGACACCGATGGATTTGGAAAGGTCCATCGGATGGGACGTTAAGCCGTGGCCCCGTGTGCGGGAGAGCCATATCCTGTGCACGTTAAAGAACACGCTGGATGGCCTTGACGGGAGGCTACCATCTGTCTCCCAACAGCTGTTCCAGTGGGTCCCCTCCCCCAACCTTCTCTGAGCCTTCGGGGTCCATGTGACCTGGCCATTTAGCCCATGGTGCACAAAAAAGTGCCGCTCAGAGGTAAAACAACCCAACCTTGAGAATAGTTATGTTTTAAGCTTATGTCAGGTATATAACTTTTTTTTTTTTACTGTACTATATATGTTTATAACAGTCTGAAATATGTTGTAAAATATTAGGATATGCAAAACATTTTATATATTAATTCCATAATTACATACCAGTCTACCAAATAAAGGCTGATAAAAATAGTATGGTTTTATTAAGAAAGTTGCAAGTGATTCAAAAGTTTAGATACAAAAAGTTTGTTTTCTATTGTGTTAACTTGAGGTCATTGTTTTTAATGTGAATATTTTTAATTTTTTCAGTACTGCCAGTTGGCAAAGCAAAATTCGTTTATAAATGTTTCAGTAATAAATTATCACAGGAAAAGTCCTGTAGACAAGAAACACTTGCAATACTACCTTTTACAGTAAGTTGTAATAATGTATAGTGTTTCTGCAATTGTATGCTTGCGATTGTTCTTTTTTCTATAAAGCTACAAAATTCTAAATATTTGTATATATAAAATGCAAAATTAGATTGAATTACTGAACTACAAAAAAAGAAATGAAAAATATACCACCCTCATAATTTATCTAACATAGCAAGTGGTTCAATAAACAATAAAATCTAGAAGTTTTATGAATGTAAAAGGATAGGAGTCATTCCATGCCAAACTGATAAATGATGTGTGCATCAATATCTGTGGTTGGCACTAATTTTTTTTATAATTTTCATTAATTTAATGCAGATGCAAATTTCAGTATTTTTTTGTCTTTTACTTTTTTTTTTATGACTGGTTAATCTCAAAAGGATTAACCTGGAAATGGAGAAATATGTTAATTGAAAATATATTTAAGATGTAATTAAACCAGATTTTGGCCGAGTGGTTAGCGTGCTTGGCTACAGATCTAAGGAACCTGGGTTCGAGCCCCGGGTAAGGCATGGCTGTTTGTGTCTTTTCTGCTGAGGGCCTGCCTTCCTCTCAGACATTCTGCTATGGCATATAAACTGACAGGCTCCTGTCAGACCTCTGTGGCAAGCAGCTGCTTGAGGGGGGTATTTATTTATTATTTATAATACTTCAAAATGAATATTAACCCTTGTTTAATGTTTATTCTACATATAAAAAATTATCTTCCATTACTTGTTCTCATGCAAACTGCCTAAAAAATGTGCCATTAAACAACATTGTAGTTTTGAATAATCATAGTTCCTTCTCTGGATTGAAGCACAATAGGTGTCAATACAAACAAATAGGCATTTGCCTATTTGAAGTTAATCTATTCTACATGGGTGGATCAGAAAGTAAGGTTACAAAGTTGATATGTCATACCCAGTATCTTTAATATACACAACCAACCACACAATGTTAAACCTCAACCAATACACTACATTTCAACATAATCACCACAAATATTCAAACACTTGCCAATACGTGTAATGAGCTTATCTCCACTGTTCATTGTTGAAATTGCCCCACCTAGAATGGATTGACCTGATATTTGACATATATGGATGTAAATAATTTGCATGTCAAGCTGATCACAGAACAGAATACCTAATAACATGCCCGGTACTGCATTGATGTATGAATATGAAAGGCCTAAAAAAAGGATAAATTTCAGTGGCTAAGCAAACTGATGAGTGAATGACCTGTGAAAAGTGTACACGATATCTTTAAGATATGTAAGGCAACATTGTGTACAACTGATGGAATTTGAAAAGGGTTCGATCATTGGATTGTCAGAAGCTGGATGGTCAACATGTCAAATCCAAGTTATTTGTGTCGGTTGTGATGCTTGAACAGTGGATGCTGTTGGAAACAATGGATACAGGAAGGTACACACATTACAAGTATTAAGTACTAACCATGCTATATGAACACAACATTGGTCAAACTAATTTGGAAACTACTGTATGTCTCACAAATGAGTATTTTCTATCTGAAAAGCAAGAACAAATTCTGCAAACTCTTATTTCCCTTAACTTCAACTATTTCTTCTGCACATTTCTTTTAATTATTTCAAGAATTTTACTTGTAGCATTAATGCTGTTATTTTAAGCATTAACATTATTTCAGTGTTAAATATTTCTAAACCAAATTCTTCTGAAAAATCTAACCTTTTTCAAAGTTTCCTTTGAGTCTACTTATGCCATTATTCTAGCAATAACAGGTAAAATACTACAAGGAACTAGCATTATATACTTATATTACATAATGCATATTTTTATTTTATCCAGTGTACCAGCTGCACATTTGCAATTAGAGTACCAAAGAAAATTAGTTCAAATTAAAAAACATATTTTTTAAGTTTTTTTTTTCTCTACAGAGATGTCCAAAAGTGTTTAAAATTGAACACAAATTGAAAATCAGCTTTTATTTCAACTCAAAACTTCCTGTAAACTACCAACTTTTTTTTTTTGTAAAATCACTACAAAAATAACAGGCACTGTTTCAGATTGAACTCCTTTTTTGGTCATTAGCATTAAACATTAAAATAAGGATGTTATCAAGAAATGTACTTTGTCATGTCTATTTTTCACTTACCTTCAAGTCTATCTACTTCTTTTTGCAGCTTTTGTACGGACCTTTCAGCAAATTCAGCCCGAGCTTCTGCCTGGAATTTTATTATTGTAAAATATAAGCCATAAGCTAATAAATAGAGTAATTAATATAATCTTATAACTCTAATTTTCATTAAGCACATGTTAAAAAGTGAGTTTTATGCACTGTTTGAATCATTAACACTAAACCTACCGACATTTCATGTATACCTATTCCTACCGCGACTGGTCAAATGACCGGTCCTTAAAAAAAAAGTTATATTTTTGACAATTGAACGCAGATAATAATCAATTTGGTACTGAATTAAATAATAAATGAAAACTTTCACAAAATGAAAAAATGATTTTTTTTTTAAATTTCAATTGTAAACATGAAAAGAAAATGAAAAATGAACAGTTCTATAGTTTCTTGCATTTATAAATAAATAATGCATATCTTATTCATCTTCAATGCATTTTTTTTACAAATTATTGAATTATAAAATGTACATTGGCCACACACATATTTTTTGCATTTCAAACAGATTTTCGTAGTTTTGTTGTCTTTTCAATACCTTACTTGGCAAGTTTTTTGTACATGTGAAACTGAACTTATATTTGTTGATGTTTTCGGTATATTTCTTTTTTCTTTTTCCTGCGATTCTTGATATTTAGCAGCAAGTTCTTCAGCTAACTGGAATAAAAATTCCTGCCTTGAAATTTTCCCCCCTGTTGTTTCTTTATACAAAACCCATGCATTTATTCCAGCTAGGTCAAGAATATTGAAAAATAATTGGAGGGGCTATCTCCAAGATTTCGATTTCATGCTGTATTTTCTTACCATTTGATCCATCACATCTACACCGAATTTTGTGCTATTATAAAATCTAATCGTTTCCAGTATATGTTTATCACTTTTTTCAGTTTCTATTGAGTTATGTATTGAACTTAGTAGAACCACTTTTTTTATTTAGTTTACTTTTATAAATTGTTAGAGTAATATTACCTGATTTACATAGTTTTGTTGTAAAGTGTGCCATATTATCTTTCACATCTTTGGCAAGTTTTGGCAATTCTTGCTTGTTTCCATGGATGGTTCCAACAGTAGTGGCTCTTTTAGCTAGCAGTTTTGTGATTAATGATATGCTCGTAAAAAAATTATCCGTGGTTACGTTCCTTCCACACCCTGTGAATGGTTCTATTAGCTTGAGGACAATGAACTCTCCAAGCGGGCCTGAAGATTTTCTTTTCTCATTCTTTCCCAAATATGGAAATCTCTTTATTACATTCTTGCTATTAACATCAGATGCTAACCAAAATTTGATTCCAAACTTATCTGGTTTGTTCAGCATATATTGTGTAAATCTACACCTAGCCTTGGATGGAACCAACTGCTCATCAAAAGTCAGATATGCACTTGGTTTGTAACAATTTTGAGTATTCTCAATGAATCGGTCCCATATTTCAGATACCAAAGCAAATTTATTGGTTTGTAAACACTGGCTTCATTCGCTTTTCTTATCAAATCGTATAAACCTCATAATTTCACACTTTTGCCATGTATCATTGTTATCAACGTATGCACATGCATAGCAATTGCTTGATCGCAGCTCCTTCAGATCTTGTATCAAAGGCTCATTCCGCTTTCAGTTGAAGTCATGCCACACTTTGGTAGCCTTTCATTTATACCGACTGTATAGTTTTAGAATTGAGTTTCCAGACTAAATAACAGAAACCTTTCAACCGGTGAAATTGACCGGTCACGGTAGGTAGGAGAGGCTACATATATTTCTCGGAAACAAGACAATAAGAGGAGATGTAAATACTGAAAAAATCATTGTATGTATATTATAAGAAAAGTCGCAAAGTTAATAGCGATGTGATAATGTTGTATGTGGGAAATTGTACACAAAAGTTTGAAAAGGCCAATATGACCGGTTGTGGTAGGTTTAGTGTTAAAGGACAAAATATATAACCTTTAAAGTATACCCTAGCCCTCAATTTTCATGGCAGCATGGTTCCAGGAAAATACCATATAAATGAACATTGACCAAATCATTTAACAAGTAGTTCAGGGAGAAGAAGAAAGCACCATAATTCTTATATAAATACAAAAATATTAGGCTAACTATACTGATTAATCATCATATTAAAAGAATTACATTTGATGAAGTTTACAATGTTAGAAGACAAGTCAAAATTGTTTGTGCAGGAAAGCAGGTAAGTCTAAGGAAGATGGCCAGTAATAAGAAGATGCCTGCAAGACTTGCAAATGGTAATTTGGATGTTACTTATTGTATGCTTAGTGATATAGTTGTTTGCAACATATAGTAGGCTATACATCTTCATATAACTGATATATATAATAAAGCAGAGATAAAATTACATACCTGGAGTCACCTAAACCACTAATATACTCTTTGCTATCTCATGTTAGAATGTAATGCATTTTGCATCTAGACAGAAGTGATGTTTCATCAGATGTAATTGGGTATACGTTTGTGCAGTTTATGTAGGGCCATCACAGCCAATTTATTCAACCACTCAAAATCTACCCACCTACACATATTCCTAAAGCAGCCACGGACTATTGAAGTCCACCCAGACTGCTATTTAGTCCACCAAAAACACATCTATCCTGCGCTACAGCTGTTGCATTTGGACATTGCAGGACAATTCTAATAAGGTCAAGTTTTACATTGTTAGCTCACCACATCCCAGATCTACCCCTTTTTCTGAGGTCTTTAGGCACACCATTCATAATTCTATTAGCTAACCTGTAGTTATGCTGTAGTTGGATGTTGATTCCTACACCTAACCTCATTATTACACAATCAAACCACCTAATAATCAAGTGTAATTGCATGCAGATGCCACTAGTTAGCTTATGATATAGTAATCACATTGTACAGATGTTGAACATTTGTGCTACTTAGATGTTAATACTTTTTTTTTGGAATTCTTATTATTTTTTTACATATTTATGTGATACTTTAATGCTTATATTATCTATATCACTAAGCAATACAGCAAGTAACCTCCAGATTACCATTTGCAAGTCCTGCAGGCATCTTCATATTATTGGGTATCTTCCTTAGCTTATCAGATTTCCTGCATAAAACTTTGACTTTTCTATCAGTGCAATTTGTTTCTTCATCAAATGCAATTCTTTAATATGATGTTTAACCAATATGACTAGCATAATATTTCATTATCTGTATCAGGATACATACAGCAGGTCTTTATTTCCATGGCATTTTCCTGGAACTTACACTGTCCTACCAAAACATTAGAGAATTTCTATTTTATGTTAACAGGGAAAAATGTGACTAAAATGAATAATAATAAAGAAAAATGATAATAGAGTTAAAGTATGAAAATCCAGACCCCAGAAATCTGGACAACCTGAGAATCTGAACTTTTTAAAATACTAGCAAAATTTTGTGAATTTTGAAGTCTGCTATTTTCCCGCATATTAGAGAATTCTGGTTGAAGTGCCAATGGTACTTTGTGGAAACTACTTTTCATCTGTGATGATTCACAATTTTGAAACATATAAGTCAGTCGATTTGTGGCAACACTAAATACTGTAGTGTATTATTTGTTATCCTATTGCTTTCATTTGCATATGCAGTTTACACGTATTATTAAACGTGTATTATTATTATTACACTATTTATAAATTTTCATTAACCCCATAATAATGGCTCCAAAAGTAGGTAGAGTTCATGATTTTAAAAGAAAGAAAACCAAATTAAAACTGAGTGAAAAACTTGAAAGTTAAGAAAATAGTGTGATGTAAGCAATGCTGTTCTAATGGAAACTTACAACATAGGTAAGTCAACAATTTACAATATAAAGAATGCAAAGAAGAAATTTTTAAAATTCACTGTATCTTTGGAACCTAACAATAAAATTGCTGAAATAAAAAAGTTTGCATAAATCAAAATTTTGATAAAGTATTGCATGAATGGTTTTTGTAAAACAATCAGAAGGTATGGCAATTTCTGGACCTATTTTTAGTGCTAAAGCAAATTTTTTAAGGAGCAAATGAACATTGAATCTGAATGTTCATTTAGTGATGGATGACTTACAAATTTCAAGATTTGTCATGGCATTAGGCAGTTAGATATTGCCAGAGAAAGACAGTCAGCAGATGCAGAAGCAAAATACAGTGCAACATTTGAGACAATTATTAAGGATTATGATCTCACAGCTGATCAAATTTATAATGCTGACGAAACAGGGGTTTATTGGAAATGTTTTCCAACTAAAACTCTGGCTGAGTATATAGAACAAAATGCTATTGGGTTTAAGTCTAACAGGGACAGACTAAGAGTTTTTACATGTGCCAATGCTTCAGGTCAGCATAAAATTGAGCTTTCTGTGATTGGCAAATTTCAACATCCATGGGCCTTAAAAGGGATTGTGCATTTGTCTGCCACCTATAAAACACAAACAAATGCTTGGATGGACAAAGAAATATTTCAAGATTGGTTCATTAGTCATTTTGTTCCATCTGTTCGTCAGAACTTAAGCTGGAGAAGCCTAAAAATACAAAGTACCTTTTACTACCATCCACATGAATCAAAATTAGTCTGATAGATATATTTTTATATATCTATCAGACTAATTTGATTCATGATAGGGAATATTTTTGCTTGTTATTTGCCACCAAATGCCACCTCACTAATTCAACCAATGGATCAGGGAGTTATACGAAACTTTAAGTATCATCATAAAAATGATTTTTATGATGAAAATGATGAATAAGAATATGGAAACTCAAGAATTTCAATGCAGTTTTACAATTAAACACATTTTATTCATTAGTGAATGTATGGGAGGTGGTGAAATCTGTAACTCTTTTAAGAGAGTGGCAAAAATTATGGTCAAACATGATGTGAATTGGTTGATCAAGAGTTGGATAAAGACAAAGATTTTGAAGAATTTCAAATAAGATAGAGAGAACAGGAAATGCAAGAGCTGATGGAAACTGTTAAATTATCTTCTGAAGATAATCTTCTGTCTAAACTTAATAATGACAACATGAAAGAGTGGATAAGAATTGATAACGATATTAAAGTCACAGCCACTTTCACTGATCAACAAATCATTGAAAGTACCTCAATTCCCAATAAAAGAGAAGAGGACTGTTCCAAAGATCCTCGTGAGGAAGAAAATGTAGTTCAAGAAGAAAAGATAACTTGGGATTGTGCAGAAAAGAATATAGAAAATGTCATAAAATTTGTGGAACATAACCACTGCCTTCAATTTTCAAGATGTCATGCATGTGCATATGGTGAAAAACAATTTGATCAGAAAGAAACTACAATCTCGTATACAAAGTGACATAAGAAAATCTTTCTTAAAAAAGCTGTAGAAATGTCTACAAAAAGAACAAGTGTTCCATCTAGAGTAGTACATCAGATGCAAATGAAGTTGTCAAAATGAAGTAATAATTTCTTTTAGTTTTTTAATAAAAATGTTTCTTTTGAGAATAATTTCCAGAATAAATTTGTACTGTATTATTTCATAGTAAAAACTATCATGATTAACTTGTTTCCTATTTCTTCATCACTCCTAAATTTGAATCTGAAAGTTCCCCCTGAGAATCCGTAAAATCCAGAAATCTGGATCATCTCAATCCTGAGCAGTCTGGATTTTCGGACCCTTACCATAACAAGAAAAAAATATAAAGCTCACAATCAAATCAATTTAAATCTCGTTTTTCAACAACATTTGTTCAGTATTTAAAGAGTTATAGGAACTAGAATATTTCACAACAGTAATGCCTCATAAGACTTTATTCTCAGAAATTGAAAACTTAACGTTGCTTCAAACCATTTACAAAAATGAATATACATTTTAGAAGTTTGCATAATGATTATTTCAATATTAGACAATTATGAATGATTTTTTTTATAAAACTTAGAAAATTTATTTTTAAAACAGTAATTCTCCATTGTTCAAAAGGGTTACATTCTAGGAAAACACCATGGGTTGGGTTGTTTTACCTCTGAATGACACTTTTTTGCACACAATAGGCTAAATGCCAGGCCACAAGGATCCCGATGGCTCAGAGGTTGGGGGAGGGGACCCACTGGATAGCTGTTGAGAGACAGATGGCAGCCTCTCATCAATGCAATCAAGCATGTTAATGTGCACAGAGCATGGTTCCCCTACATACAGAATCATGGCTTAATGTCCCATCTGAAGGACGGCACTCTCCAAGTCAACTGGTGTTGCCTACTCTCCATGAGCAGGGTGGAGAGTTTTGTGGAAATAAATCTCAATGGTGGCCCAGTTAGGACTCAAACCTGGGAACTGAAGATTATGAGCTTGACATGCTACCAACTGAGCCACCCCTACCCAAGAAACACCATGAATATTGAATTTGTGAATAATGAACTTATGGGGGAAAAAAGGGGTTTATCTCCTTGGAACCAAAAGTATCACTTTTCACTTAATATTTTTGGGTTAAAATACTATGTTTCTGACATTATGTTAATATTTATTAGGAGTATTATTTTGTAATGAAAATTAATGAATTATGCAAAAAAAAACAACCTTGCATATATATATAATACTGTAAATTCAAGTCTGAGTGGCCAAAGTAAGATTGCAACTAAAAGAATGAGTACTAGAATACAGTAATTTATTGCACTTTATTATATTGTACTCAAACTTTCTTCCTCTACCTACATCTGTAAGTTGTCTACAATGCTTTCAACATTTTGCTTCCCGGGTTTCTTCTTTTTTTCTTTAACTCTGTGTGAACTTGGAGAACATTGAAGATCAGTACTGCCAATAGGTTTAAATAATTCAGTCAACATTAGCTGGTTAAGCCTGCCTCCTAAAGTCTTTCAAATGCAAAACATTAGAGAAGTGTTGCAATCTGAACAGCTTTCTTAAAATTTAAGCTTCAATCTAAAACAGGATCATAATCAAGAAGCTCACTGCATATGTGCTCAAGTGTTCTTAATAACATTGAAAGCTTAGCAGAATTAGAGCTAGAAATGATCTAGTGCTCCTCGGTCATAACTGTGAATAAGTGAATTTTGACCTGTGAATACTGAATAAATGGTTACTAATATTTTAGGGTGAGTTCACACAGAGTTTGTGAATGGGGGGAGGGGTTTATATTCCAACTTCCATAAATTGAAAATCAAATTCTAATTTTAATTTCTAAGTAGATTTGATTATGATCTTTAAGTTTATCTTCAGTCACATTTTCCATTAAATGCATAATTCAGAAGTTATAGAACTTGATTTACATTGACATAACATGGGAATTCTTTAATATTTTGTTAGGGTTCATCATAAAGATATTTTAAAAAAGCATAAAATTTTATAAATAATTAATTTTGTTCATCTTTTTATATATTCTGCTGCACCTTTTACTATTTTTGAAATATTATTTTAAATTTGAAAGGATTACCCTTTCTAAACCATCAGACATCTATGTTTATATACATAATACACTGGTTTCCATAAATTAAAAAAAACTCTATGTTAAGTCAATGGGAAGCTAACATCAAAGCTTTATAACTTCTAAAATAATTTTTTTGTTTTGAAAAATGTGATTGCAGATAAAGATCTCAAACAAATAAATCAATATCTCGATTTTCAACAAGATTCATTCAGTTATGAAAGTTTGAATATTTAACAACAGCAATGCCAGTCTTAAAAAACTTATACAAAACTGAAAAATAGTGAAAGAATTATTTGCACAAAATTCTAAAATACAAACTTATTTACTTATTTTATTAAACACTTTGATACAATACTTATTACTAAGTTTTAAATAACTTCTGAAGTCAATTTTTGTGGCTAGCAATTGTTATCGCTAAATATTCAAACTACCATAACTCATTAAATACTGAAAGAATATTATTGAAAAATCGAGATATTGATTTATTTGATTGAGATCTTTATCTGCAATCACATTTTTCAAATAAAAAAAAACTTATTTTAGAAATTATAGATCTTTGACATTAGCTTCCCATTGACTTAACAGGAATTTTCCTTAATTTATGGAAATCAGTGTGTGTTATAGTCATATCTAAAACTGAAGCAAGATTTAGTGAATTAGAAACCATTTTTGAGTTGATGAAAAACTTTCTCAGATACTGAATATAAGGATACTTTTAAGCGAGATTTTCATAGCAATCAAGAAGCATGCATCTGGCTATCTTGGTTGGTTCATAACATTAAAATAATTCATCGTGTATCTTCTTTACTGATTTGGAAATGGCCGAATCTCCAAATCATAGGCATTTTTTAAAATAAAAAAACCTATGTGATAAATTTTTGCAAATGAATTATGCAAGATAAATTTAATATTATATATCAAATTGCAATATTCCAAATGTTTACTGCAAATGCAATATTCCAAATCAGGTATTTCAAAGGATTTACAACTTACCTCTTGCAACCTTTGTGTCAGCTGTCGGATAGTAATTTCGTATGTTTCTTCTTTCTGCATGGCCTGAAAAATGCAAGTTTTATTAAAAAAATTTCAAAATACATTTTTATTTCTAAGTGGATGCATTGCTACAAAGTTAAAATATTCAATTTAATTCAGAGTTAAATATAGTTGAGTTGTTTTATTCTACATTTCATTTTTTGGCACACTGGGCCAAAATTATTTTCAGAAATTAGTGATCTTTTGGCCAATCAATAAGTATTGATTTTCATAGTTATGCTACATCGTATGGCCAGCTTACAACTTGTTGCTGTGGATATTTTAACATCACATTAGGCTATATAAATACCCCCTCAAGCAGCTGCTTGCCACAGAGGTCTGACAGGAGCCTGTCAGTTTATATGCCATAGTAGAAGGTCTGAGAGGATGGCAGGCCCTCAGCAGAAAAACGACACAAACAGCCATGCCTTACCCGGGGCTCGAACCCAGGTCCCTTAGATCAGTAGCCAAGTGCGCTAACCACTCGGCCATGGGACGGCTTAGGCTATATGTTAATTTTTATTTTATTATTTATTACTTTTCCAATAAAACTTCGATCTGGTATCATTTTCTGAAAATAAATAAGGTCTTGGATATGGAAGCAAATTCATTTCTGTAGATTTCTGTAAATTAGCGATCTTTTGGTCAGCTAATTTATTGATCTTTCTGAGTTATGCTAGATCAGATGCTGGCTTAAAAGATGTTGTGGATATTTTACTTAACATCCCATTAGGTTATATGTAATTTTTCTTTTATTATTTCTTATTTTTTTTTTTAGTAAAACAACTTTGAGCTTGTACCGTTTTCCAAAAATGAATGTCTTGGATATGGAAGCAAAATAGACTTCTTTCTATGGAAATCAGCTGTCATGTGGGAGGGCAATTTCGGGAAGGCGTCCCCTCCGCTAAACTCAATAGAAAGTTTCACCCCCCCCCCCCTAGAAAGTTTCACCCTCTAGAAAAATATAATTTTTTTAAAAATTATGAGTTTTTATACTGAATGATTTTAAAGGCAATTTCCTCCCCTCAGTACCTTGGCTGCGTCACACAGACGTTATGTTTTTTTTACTTTGGTGCACAAACCTTTCTGCACTTCCAAGATTGCCAAACTTCAACACCCAAAGAAAAAATTCATGTTTAGCAAAAAAAGCAGCCAAGGAAGTTTTTTTCTATTTCATAACCAGTTCAGAAAATCCCATGAATGTGAGAAGTACAAGTCCCATTGCATAACACTGGCCTTGTTAAAAATATATGATACTGATAAGAATCATTAAAAGAAATAAAAATTATATTTTAGGTTGATTATATGGGAGGAAATTTCCCTTTGATAAATATATAATTTAACCATTTTTATTCATCAGGTTTTCCAAAAAGAAGCCTTAATTGTATAGTGCGATCTTTTTTTCACCATATTACTTTGAAAAAGACTTATTAAAATCAGTATGCTTGCAAATTTGTTTATATTATTTATTAAAAAAATTCTAAAGTTGACTTGTTTATGTGACTCAGCACAATTGGCTAAAAGCCTGGAATTTTCTCAAAGTATGGTACTGAGAAAAAAATTACAAAATGAGAAAAATATTTACCTAAAACCAAAAAAAAATTTTTTTTTGTTATTCAGAAATATATAGCCATTCTATTCATGTGCATTGTAATCATTTCTGTCTATTAGTTTTTTTTTTTAAATAAATTTTTATTTGTGTTGTCATATGCATTTTTTTACTACATGACTAAAAAAAAGTCCTATTAAAATAAAACATATTGTCTTTTTTGTTAAATACTTTATTTTTGGAAAATCCAGAATTAAATGCTGATTAATTTGGCATACAACAAAATTAAAAGCTGATAAAATTTGGCTATAATTCCTTTCATTAGTTATTTGGCAAAAAAGTTCTAAAGTTAAAGTTTTTTTTGGCTGAGCAAAGGGAGAAAATAGCTTGGCCTCTGGATGGAAACCTGTTTTACAGGCTGGACACTGGAAGGGTTAAAGACCTAAAACCAAGGGGTAAACATTATACAGCAATGAAAATCCACTCCTTTGCCCACTCTCCATTTCTATATCTGTGCCTGCTTTGAAGTAATTAGAAATGAGTAAGTCAAGCATCTAGCACAATAAAAATGGCAGTGAGAAAGTTTAAGATGATCATGGTCTACACTGAACCAATATTCAACCTAATTGCAAATGAATCCACATTATCAGAAAGTAATTTCAATAATAATAATACAGCACAGGAAAGACTGTGGCCTAGCTATAACTGAATAATTAATAAACACCCTTTCAAGCAGCTGCTTCCCACAGAGGTCTTAGCTGAAAAAAAAATTAGTTTTGGGTAGAGTGGAAACTAAACACAACTTCCTAATAACATGTCAGGTGCTCTTCCTGCTGAGTTATCCAAGTCTAGTTCAACTTTAGCTACTAATGGAGACTATAAATCTTGATCCCATGATCAGTGGGTGCACACAGTGATTAGAAGTGGACACACTATTGAGTGGAAATGGGATATAATGTTTTCCCCTTGGTGCCAAGCGGCCAGATATTTTTAGTTGAACACACAAACAGTATTACAATGAGAAATCAAAAATAATAAAGCACAGGGATGGTTTTATGGCCTAGTAACAGTAAATAGCTTAAAAATTTGAGCTTAAGCTGGAGTGGGAACCAACTAATAATTGCTGAATTAGAACAGCTCGACAGCTCAGTAAGGTAGAGCACATGACATGTTATCAAGAGGTCATGAATTTGGTTCCTACTACAGCTGAAACTACTTTTTTTTAAGCTAACTCTTCAATTGAGAAAGTAACTCAGCATTAGAGCATTCACAGAAATATGTTTTAGCATGTACTAGCATTTTATAATTTTAACTTTTATTGTTTTCATTGGGACATGCAGGACAGTGGAGAATCCTAGAAGCAAAGTGTTGTAAGTACATGGTGAAATTAGCCTCCAATGAGAGGCTCCCTACATCAGTCACAAAAAAAGGCGAGATATCAGAAGCAGAAAATACTGGGTTATTCCATGTCAAATCAACCAAAATTTTGGAAAAAGTTCACCACCCATCACAGATTTCAATGATCTTTGGCATATATGTTAGTATACATAAGATGTCTAATTGTCTGAAATATTTTGAGTCAAAAAATTTTTTTGCAAGGAGTTATAATCGTTTAACCTAAGGGAAAAAAAATACAAATTGCGATTGTGACTAAAGGTTTTTCTTTTCTTTGCTTTAATGGTAGATAAGACCAAACTTGGTACACTGATGTAGATTTGGATTATAAATTAGTTAAAAATTTAAAAAAGTAACACGGTTTTGAAAAAAAAATTGAAAAAAACTGAAAATTTTCAAATATGAAAAGTGATGTGCCCCATATATAAAATATTACAAGACATATGTTGCACATTATACTCCACAGAAATGTTGTACAAAATTTGGAGTATGGTCATTTCTTTGATAATGAGAAAAAATATTGAATTTGTACCAATGTTATTGCTAATGATGCACTTCAGGGGACCACACTGACACTCTTGTGCATGTGCACTGGAGACACAGGAGAGGCTACCGATGTATTTGCTGCTTGCACTCAAGCATGACTTTGTAACTCCAACTAGCATTTGGCTGCTACTTACAGTTATAATGCTGCTATTGATAAAAGTTCATATCCTTTTTTACAGATGAGCAAATGAAAAAGCCCAATATTTAGAGGGAACAAATTTAGCAATATAAATGTTGAGTGATACATAGGGTGACCAGATTGCGATTGGTAAAAACAGAGAGTTATTAAATGTTCCGACTTGAATATAAAATCATTTAAACTGAAAAGGGTTAAGTTACCGACATAGTGATGAAGAGAATTGATTTTATATTTTAATATATTTTAGAAGTACTACGAACTTGAATTAATTTTGTGAAGTCTAGTAAATGAAAACAATTATAGTTTATATTACTGGATTAAACCATCTAGTGCCCACTTCTACCTTGCACAGTTCTTAAGATAATATCAGCAAAGAAATTTATTTCCACAAAAAAAAAAATGGAAGTAATTACAATTATACCATCATTTTTCATGTTTCAAAATAAATTTTTTCCCTTAGTTATTATAGAACAGTATAGAACAGTTCAAAAATAAAGCATAATTTACCGTTTTCAAATTATATGAACTGAAGTCAGAACATTTGATAACATGTTCTGGTTTTTACCGATCGTAATCTGGTCACCCTATTATAACTCAATATCTGTATTGCTAATTTTTTCCCCTCTAAATATTGGCTTTTTTGTTTGCTTGTCTGTAAAAATGGATATGAACTTATCAATAGCAGCACTGTAGCTACGAGTGCAAACACATCGGTAGCCTCTCCCTGTCTCATCCAGTGCACATGCACAAGAGCATCAGTGTAGTCCCCTGAAGTGAATCATTAGCAATAACATTGGTACAAATTTAATATTTTTTCTCGTTATCAAAGAAATGACCATACTCTAAATTTCATACAATGTTTCTATGGAATATAATGTACAACATGTGTCAGTTTTAATTTTTTATTTTATGGGACCCCATCACTTTTTTTTCCACATTTTAAAATTTTCAGGTTTTTAATTTTTTTTTTTTCAAAACCATATTACATTTTTTAAATTTGATTTTTTAACAAATTTATAATCCAAATCTACATCAGCACACCAAGTTTGGTCTTCTTATCTACCATTGAAGCAAAGAAAAAAAAAAAGACCTTTAGTCACAATATTACAAACCTTACAAAAATTCACACCTTACAAAAATTTTTTGACTCAAAATATTTTGGATAATTAGACATTTTATGTATACTAACACATTTATGCCAAAGATCATTGAAATCTGTGATGGGAGGTGAACTGCCTGGTTGAACTGACATGGAATGACCTTACTACATCTCTGCTATATCATGTAGGTCTGTAGAAAAATATGATAGGGAAAAAAGTAGACAAAAAATCAAAGATCTTATACTTTGCAGAAAAGGCTGATGTTCTGAAAGAAATCAGTGAGTAGTTGAATGTGCATTTGCAGCAGCTTCTTGTTCAGGTGAGTGCCAAGAGGGTGGGGGTGGGGTAATCGAGTAATGTTCCGAAATGAAACTTCTTTCAGCATTGTAGTGGGAGCAGTTAAGTTGAATGTGGGATAGTCTCAGGTGTACTGCATGTGGCACAGTTAGGACTATAGACACTGCCGAGAGTGTGAAGAGTAGAGTTTCTGTAGATGACTCCAACTCAGAGATGATGTAGGAGGGTCTCCTCAGATCAGTTGAGGTTACCAAGGTTAGGAGTAGTGAGTGAGGGATCTACCAGGTACCTAAATGAGGAACAACTGGAGTCCCTCTACTACTGGGCAAGACAATATTGGCTCATCAGTTCTGAGACAAAAATCTTGCAGTCACCGAGAGAATTAATAACATACTTCTGACTCTCCAGCGCCACTTTACAGTCCAATCAGCAAGCTCACTGCCAGGTATCCCAACATGGGAGGGATCCACTGTAAGTTGATCATGATATCGACAGAAGTGAGCTTGGTGCATGTCTCCATGATCTGAATAAGGAAGGGGTTGCAACTCTTGCTGTCTCTCTTCTGGAGGGCTTGCAAGGCTGACTTGGAGTTGCAGAGATGATAAAGTTGCCACTCCCAAGACTGTGGATGAAAGTTACAACCTCAAGGATAGCATGAAGCTCAGCACTGGTGGAGGAAGTGAGATGTGGGAGACAGAAGTCTCTGATGATGTCAGTATTGGGGATCGCAAATGCAGAGGTAGCACACATTCTTTCCCAATCAACAGTTTCATCAGTATAGATCTCTGTACACCTCTTATATTGTGCAGTAGCATAGGAGGTAGAGAGGAGTCTGACAGCCACAGGATCTGAGTAACTCTTTCGGCATACTGAAGGGATAAAGATGTTGATCTTAAGATCACTGTTCCTCCAGGGTGGAAGATCAGGAAAGAGCGCATTGCCATCAGTGGAACTAGCAGGAAGGACTTGGCTGTAGAAGTCAGTGGCAGACAGGGAGACGGCAAAGTCTGGCCTGTATTGCAAGTTCCTGAGAAGCTAATAGTTAAAGTGGAGGGAATGTATCCTTGAAAGATGACACAGTAGATCCCTCTTCCGATGCAGCCAGAAAGGCATGTCATCAGCCTCTGCAATGAGAAGCATTAGGTGTGTTAGGGCAGAGTCTGAGACAGAGGTGCAGGAACATGGTGTGAACAGTGGCAAGCTTGCTCAGACAAGAAGCAGAAGCATTGCTCAGAAGGTGACCACTGTAGTTTATGTGAGAGAAGATCAAATCTCAGTACAAGACCAGGAGGGTCATGCACAAATTTCCCCAGTTGGTGTCAGCAAGACAGGATATTTGACTGTGTGGTGGCAACTGTCTTAAGATGCTGGATGTGGGGACTCCATGTCAGCCTGTTGTCTAGCACCACACCAAGGAACTTATGCTGTTTGATGACGTTGGGTTGTTTTACCTCTGAGCGGCACTTTTTTGCACACCATGGGCTAAATGGCCAGGTCACATGGACCCCGAAGGCTCAGAGAAGGTTGGGGGAGGGGACCCACTGGAACAGCTGTTGGGAGACAGATGGTAGCCTCCCGTCAAGGCCATCCAGCGTGTTCTTTAACGTGCACAGGGTATGGCTCTCCCGCACACAGGGCCACGGCTTAACGTCCCATCCGACGGACAGCGGCCTTTCCAAGCCCATCGGTGTCCCCTACTGACCGTGGGCAGGGCAGGGAATTTTGTGGAGATAAATCTCAACGCTGACCCAGCTGGGACTCGAACCTGGGAACTACAGATTACGAGCCTGGCACGCTACCGACTGAGCCATCCCTGCCCCCTGTTTGATGACCTTGATGTGGTTAGGTCCAAGCATGATGAAAGGGAAGGTGGGCAGAAGGCATCTCTTTGTGAGAACCATGGCCACAGTTTTATCAGTGGAAAGAGTGAGGTTGAGGTTGTCGAAGCACTTGATGACCGTGGACACAGTTTGTTTCATCTTGAGTTGAGCATAGAAGGGGTCCTGGCTAGGGAACCAGATGCAGATGTCATCTGCATAGATGGAAATACCCACTCTATTATCGAGTCAAGAGGGTAGGCTTGACAGCAAGATGTTCAGTAACATCCGGATGAGGACACCCCATTGAGGTACTCCATGATTGATAGTGTGGGAGGAATTGAGAGTGTTGCCCAGCTTCACATGAACCATCCTGTTGGAGAGGTATGCTAAGATTCACTGGATGATATTGTCTCTGAGGCCGAGATTATGGAGCCTGCAGAGAATATCCGAGTGGGACAGGGAGTCAAATGCCTTCTGAATGTTGAAGAAGACAGTGACTGTAGTTTGTCCATCGGAACAGCGCCTGATCAGCAGTGGAGGTGAAGTTGACAAGCTTATCAGATGTGCACCTCCCTTTGCGGAACCTGAGAGGTTGTCAGGCCCTTGGACTCTAGATACCATTCTAGGCGTCCAAGGACCAGTCTCTCTAAGATCTTGAAGAGGCAAGATGATAGAGCAATGGGCCTGTAAGAGGACAGCTCAGTGGAGGGTTTTCCCTGCTTCAAGATAAGCACAATGTGTGTGGCCTCCCAGGAATCAGGTAACGTGGAGGTGGCCCAAGAGTGGTCGGAGGCCTTGAGAGGAACAAGCAGAGCCTCTGGTGACAGGTATATAGTATAGCTAACACCATCAGGGTTAGGAGTGAAAGAGCACTTGGAAGCCTCAATGGCAGAAATTAGTTCCTACAGGGTGAAAGGGTCATTGTAGCTGGGCTCACTCTCAGAGAAGGACTGCTGAGTTGTAGACTGAGCAGTCACAGGTGGGGCAGGTAGGTTGGAGGTGTAATGCTGCAAGAAGGCATTAGCAGTTGCGACTAAATCCTCCCCACATGTGAACAAGGCCAGATTGTGGATAGGGGAGGCAAGTTGTGGCCTACCTGTCAGGTTTCTGATGAATTTCCAGACTTTCCCAGAAGGGGTGAAAACATTGCTGCTGGAGCAGAAGGATCTCCACCTCAACTTTTCACAGCAGTTCAGGTACCTTCTGATGGCAGCATATAGCCTTCTTGGATGAAGGATGTCAGGAAAATTACCAGAGCAGCAGGCGTGCCTTTCAGTTAGACAGTGAATGTATAATCTCTTACAGTGTATATCAGGTGGGCATAGTGTATATCGTAGCCATTCAACCGGATGCGGCATGCCACAAAGAGAGTGAGGTCAATAGCATGATGGGTGACATTTTTGTGTACAAGAATTACTACATTGGAGGAAAGCAAATGATTCTTGGGCTTCATAAAAAACAAGGATGGGAACTAGAATGATGTAGTTCCTTGATGTCAACAGCCTTGCTCCTGAAGCCTCTGCAGTTCCATTGCAGGATAGAAGGGATGTTAGACACTAGGGTAGCCATGTTCATAAAGAGGTCAGGCAGAAAAGACCTACAAGAGTCTCATGCAGAGTGTCTAGCAGTCCACAAAGTACGAGATGAGGACTGCCAGCTGATTGAGGATCATCAGCATTAAGGTCGAGATTCCATGGGGAGAGCGGAAGTGATGACCTTGATGATGTCCATGAGAAGCGAGAAAATGGTGGGCATGAAGACAGTGTCATGATGACCTTATAGTCCTGAGGGATTATAGGGTCATCATGACACCTATATTTCCCTATTTTCCTTCTGGGAAAGTCTGGAAATTCATCAGAAACCTGACAGGTAGGCCACAACTTTCCTTTTCCACAATCCTGGCCTTGGTCAAGGAGGAGAACTTCTTCGGTTCAGGCCAAAGTAGCAGCCCTGCACTTCCTTGACCTCCTGATCTTTTTGTCCAACTGCTTGACCTGCATGGGACAGGAGTCTGTTATGTCAGCTGTAGCAGAATCCTGCACTATGGAGGTACCAGCAGCAGTGTAAGCCATGAGAACAGGAGCAGAGGCTGGGGGAGCAGGGACAGCAGTAGGTGCCAGGGTTTCAAATACTGGCATCTAAGCTAACATGACCTCTGTGCCAGCAGCAAGGCTAACAGAGGGGCCAAAGAGATGCCAGCTGCATATGGCCTTCGGGGAGCAGGAGGTGTCACCACCATACTCTTCAGAGGGAGCCTGCCAAACTTAATGCTTTCCAAAGTGTAGACAGGACCAAGGGCCTGCCTCTTCTTCTCGCAGGTGAGCTTCCTTGCCGTCGCACCCAGAGAAGGTGCCCACCACAGTTGGCACATATAGGAGGGCCAGTGTTGCATTGCTTGTGAGAGTGTGGCCCACTGCAACACTTATAGTGGATGGATCCTCTTCAATTTTTTGCAATATGCCAGAAGCATTGGCATTTCAGGCACTGAGGAGGAGCCTTGACATACTCCTCTACAGGAATTCAGTAAAAACCAAGTATGACAGTCCCAGGTAAGAGGAATTAATCGAAGGTAAGGACTACCTTCTTTAGGGCAATTTTGTTGACCTCAGAATCAGTGGGTAGATAGCGGTACATTTGGCATATTGGTCACTCGCCGACTCGAGAGGGCATCAAGGATCATCTCCATCGAAAGACAGGTGTCAATACCTTCGATCAGGCCTTGAGATTGGTAGTAGGACATTGAGTAATCCACTTTTACAGGGATACTCAGAATGGAGGTTGTAGCCAGGAGCTTATTGGCAAGGTCTGGGCTGCTGACCTTGACCAGTAGGCTTCCTGTCTCAATATAGGAAGACTACAATCCATCTGCCAAGAATATTTACTATCTTAGTGGATATGCAGTTCAGTTTGTAGGAGCCAAGGGGTTGTGAGTTGGCTGAAGACACAATAAGTGGGATAACACAATAAGTCCTAGTGTTTAACGGCCTTCACATACAAGGTTGGTTGTTTGGAGTTTTATGGCGCATGAGCTGCTGAGGCTATAATGCGCCAAACAAGGTAAAAATATGCTAAAAGATAAATACCCCGCAACCAAAATTAAAAAAACAAATGCTGGAAAAGGTAAAAAATAAAACCAACAAGATATATATAACAGAAACAAAAATAAAGGTGTAAAACAACAAAAGTGTATATAAATAAATAAATACAGTAGAGACAAAGGATAAAACTAGCCCAGGTGTAAATGACCTACATCAGACAGTGAATAAATTACAAATGAATAAAATTATAATCTGGTAAAATATCCTGTATACTGTAAAAAGGCAAAAATTGGAGATAAAAAGGTAGTATCAGATAAAAGATGTCCGAGTGTAAGTGGCTCGGACGGAAAATCGTGAAAAGTAAAATACAAACGACATTCTAGGTTAAAACATGGATATTCAATTAAAATATGTTTGATTGTTAAAATGGCGTCACAAAACTCGCACTTAGGTATGTCGTCCGCCCATAGAAGAAACGAATGAGTAATAAACAAGTGACCTAAGCTGAGCCGAGCAAGTACAACTTCCTCCTTGCGATTCCTGTGGTAACAAGACTGCCATGGTTTGATGTCACATACAAGGACATGCCCTATAAAGGCTGAAATCACTGCTGACCACTGTGTTAGTTAGTGCTAACTGAATACACAGAGTTTGCCTTCTGGAACAGTAGCTAGCTCCCTAATCAGTTTGTCAGTTAAGGCTATTGATTTCCCTTGTATAAGCTGATATTCAACTACTGCACCACAATTGCTAATGTTTTTAGCACAACATATAAAATACTTCTAACTCATTGATGATGAACACTGAAATGTGCTTTAACCCTTTGCCTAGCATATTTCTTCGCAGTTTTCACAGCTTGGTTATCAATTATTTCACAGCCCTTTAAACATTTAAATCACCATCTTTATAAGGAAGTTGTTCTATATAAAATACAAAATATTTCAAAAATAGAAAACAATACTGATCCAAAATTTTTACTTTTTCCCCCCTATAATATTGGATAATGAAGGCACTCAATTTTTACAAGCTTCTGAATAATACACCTCAATGCTTCATTGTTTGTGAAAGGCAAAATGGAAAAAATGGAAAATTGCTCTGTTTACATAAGCATGCTGTTGTATTCCACAGGCCAATGGAGTTCCACTCTTCTTGTCTACATATCCTATCAAATTATTTTTCAAAACAATGAAATCTTAGTGAAATTATAACATTTTTATTAGTACATTTTTAGTACTTTTTTTCCTTCTCACATACTTCTGCAACAAATAGTAGCTATCGAGTTGCATCAATATGTTTCTTCTGTGCTTCAATTGCCTGTGTCCATGTGCTGTTCTTACATACCAGTTGGCTAGGCATAAAAATGAAACTATTCATTATCGAGACATTTAAGAGAGAGGAGAAAATATATTTCCATAAGAGGGAATATTATGCTATCAGAAATCCATCAAAGAAGTGATGGATTTCTGATAGCATAATATTCCCTCTTCTGATTATAGTTACATCCACACCATTAATTTTTTTTTTGTATAGTTCATAACAGTTTGAAGGTAACATATTTCAGTTTCTTCTCTATCCTTTCCTGTTCTCTTTGTCACCTACTCATAAGTTCATGGTCCTGAGTTTACAGACAGAACGTTATGGTTCTTTCCAGACCATAACAATAACATTTTTGTTTTGCAACACCAAAATCAGTCAATTGGCATAAATGTGATAGATGTTGCAGTAATTACAATGAAATCCCTCACAGAAGTGTCCAAAAGCTTAACAACATGGGATTATTCATATTTTAGGAATACCATGTAATGTTTAGGCATAGAAGGAGGTGTATGGTGAGTATTGTTTGAGTAGAACAGCAGTGCATAAGTGGTGAGCAAAATTGATTGAGGATGATTCCTGACCAGGTCAGGCAACGACGTGTGCCAGATTTTGGTGTTAATGAATATCAACACTGCAACTGTGCAATTTTCATCAGCACCTCAACCTCCTTAAAGTCACTCAATGGGTTCCAAAATGCCTGTATATTGAGTAAATGACAATGAAGATTGGTTTGAGCTTGCAACATCTAATCAGATATGAACAAGAAGGTAATAGTTTTCTTCTCCATATTGTTGCAGGAGATATAGTGTCTGAATTTCAGTCCAGAAGCAAATGAGCATGCAATGGGAACATCCATCTTCACCACCTAGAAGTCATGATCAATGCCCATCACAAGAAAAGTTATGCTGGCACTGTCAACTTTGCAATAGTATTGTGAAACTTTGGGCGATTTAAGCCAGGCAATAGAGTCAAACACAACAAGGCCATTTCAACTGGAAGATGTTTTGCTCAAGGATAATACCTGCCTCCATACTGCCCAACTAACAATAACAACATTGAACAAGTATTGTTGGGTCTTACCTTTTCACATGTGACATTCACAGATACTCTAAAAAAAAGCCATTAAAGGAAGTTTTAATTAGATGAAGAGGTGTAGCACATGGTCACAAAATTCCTCAAACACAGCCAGTGTCATCCTAAGAACAGGGAATTACGTTGATAGCTTCACATTGAGACAAATATCTTGACAGATATGGACAATATTTATAGATAAATCCTTTATTTCTGACTTGTTCACTTTTCATTTGAACAATTCTTATATTAGGAAGCATAATAACAATGCTTCACAACATTCCCCTATTCTAAATATTATGAAGCATAATAACAATGCTTCACAACATTTCCTTATTCCAAATAAACATGAATTAAATTATTTCAAGTTTTATGTCAAAGTATCAAAACACTGTGGAGAAATTAAATTACCTTTTCTTCACTGACTTCCAAAGACTTCAAGTTGTTACCAACAACACGCAGCTCTTCTTCCAACTCTACTATTTTGCTGTAACATAAAAATCAAAATGCTTCAATTATTTAACATTTAAATCTTGTCAAAAATTATAATTTAATTTTGACAATTGAATATAAAATTTTAAATTGATTCTGAACAGTGCCTGGAATCTAAATAGATAGAAAATATATGCACTGACAATCACAGAAACTGCATCATTTGGACTAAGGGCTGTCCAACTGGCAGCCCTGGAATGGTTAAACTGTGCCTCACAAGGTACTTTCAGTGGAAGGACATTTTTTTTACATATCATCACAACACAGTAAATTCAAACTTCTTACTTGACTGTTGGCAAGAAGGAAACAGTACCCTTGTTTACAATCATATTTATCCTAGTAATGTATAATAAGTTGATTGGCATTTCTATTTTTATTGTGTGGCAATAGTTTGTAATGGTGATTCAGATTTTAGTGTTGCATTCATTTATAGTAAGTACACAAATTTTATTATATCACTGATAGACGAAAGTGCTAGACAAAATAAGTTCAGTTGTTAAAGTAAATCTTTTTGTAGCATTAACAAATTCACAACAGCACAGATACATGCAGAAAGTTACAACTTAAGAGTAGTTTCTAATAAAATTCTATAAATTGAAATTCATGATGATATAAGAAGCACTCACATTTTGTTTAATGGAGCAAAAAATTACTAATAGAATCTATATCCTGGGCTTACAATTAAGTCCTTTGGTTATGATGGTAGTGTATTAAATGATATATAGAAGGTTATTTGAAATAACAATTTTGAGTGAATTGCATGATATTGTATCATATGAAAGTTTAGTATGATGATCATGAATTTGATATGACATCAGATGGCTAATTGTTATTAACATTTTTTATTATATTGTTGTTTAGTATATGCTTATTTGGAAATTCATTTAGCAAAATATGTATCACTAAAACAAAATTCAAAGTTCTATTTAATTATCAGGATAGTTCAATTCTGGTGGCTGAAACTAACATAATAACATATATATTTACATACACACTTTATTTATATGCATACCATATATTTACACAGTGACTGTTCACAATATGAGCTTAGTCATTTGGCATTGCATGTTTCTTTCCACCTGCCAACAGGCTGCACTAAGCCTTGGTGGTCCCACCATCACATAATAGAAAATAGCTCAATATTTAAAATTACATTACTTTTATTTACACATATATCATATGCAATGTATGGTATATATGTGTAAATAAAGTGTATGTATGTAAACATATGCATGTTTGAGTTTCGGCCACCAGAATAGAGCTATCTGACAATTAACTAGAACTTTGCTTAGTAAAATTTTATTCTACCCCTTGTCCAACTCATGTCCTTGTTATGAATGAGAAAAAGCATGTAGTTAGATTAAAAATATTTTTCAACCATTTAATAAACTCAAGAAACTAATAATTTAAAATAAAATTTTGCCATCAGTATTAAATCCTTTCAGTGTTACTGGGTGAAAGGAGAGTTAAACCCCCGTGATGAAAGAGCATCGTCATCCCCTACCCATCTGCAGAGTGACTGATTTCTGAGCCAAGGAAATCCTTTTTTTTTTCCATATCTGGGGCATCATTGATTCTTAGGAAATAATAAAAGATGAGAAAGCTAACCCATATCAAGTTTTAAAAAAAAACTGTAGTAAAAAGATTTGCTTGTCAAACAAAATTGGTGAACATGTAGTCATGACTCTTATAAAAAGAAACAATAAATTTATGGAAATAACAGCAAAAGTTAAACAAAGTGTAACGTCAGACTAACTGAACAAATGCAGGTGTTATTTGTGTCTATAACAGGCAGGCCAGAATCGCAAAGGAGCACAAAAAACACACACAGCTAAACATGTGACCAATTAGCTGTATTTCATGTTTGGTCCAAGCGAACATGGTATATTCCCAGAGGCAAATAATCTTAGTGATTTCAGTTTTGCTTTTGGAAAATTACACAATGAATGATAAAAATAATTCTAGAAATATTCAAATAGATTTAACCTAGAAAAAGAGAGTAAAATGAAGAAACACCAGTATTCACTGGGTAACTATTAAAAATTCTTAGAGTGCAAGGCTCGCAATCTGCTGTTTCCAGGTTCGAGTCTCAGCTGGGTCAGCATTGAGATTTATCTTCTGCAAAATTCCCCACTCTGTTTACAGTCAGTAGGGGATACTGCTGGGCTTGGAAATTTAAAAAAAAAAAAAAGTTTTTGGCTAATTTTCAGGATTATTTCAAAACTTTATGGAAAAATGTATTGTTAGCATTTTTGATCAGATTCATGAGCTGAAATTTAGGTTTGCTCAAATGTGATATAACATTGGAGAAAACCTTGATTGTCATACATCAACAAAATTGATGTGACGCAAAAATATGGTTACCAGGGTTAGGTTGTTTTACCTCTGAGCGACACTCTTTTGCACACAATGGGCTAAATGACCAGGTCACATGGACCCCGAAGGTTGGGGGAGGGGACCCACTGGAATAGCTGTTGGGAGACAGATGGTAGCCTCCCGCCAGCATGTTCTTTAACGTGCACAGGGTATGGCTCTCCCACACACAGGGCCATGGCTTAACGCCCCATCCGACAGACGACAGACTTTCCAAGCCCATCGGTGTCCCCTACTTACCGTGGGCAGGGCGGGAAATTTTGCGAAGATAAATCTCAACGCTGACCCAGCTGGAAATCGAACCTGGGAACTATAGATTACGAGCCTGACATGCTACCGACTGAGCCACCCCCGACCCTATGGTTACCAGAGCTGTCAACCTTGCATGATGAAAATTATGATTTGGAAGAATGAAAAAAAAAATCTGAGCACTTATGAAAATTAATCCCCATATTTTTCAGAATTTATGTAATATATCATTAGCAATCAATGCATAAATACTTATTGATTATTAATTACTAGTTTTCAAACAAAATAAAAAGTTTTGGCACCTTGTGAGCCTCGATTAGTTACAAGTGAAAACAAATTAGCCTTCCCATTTCAAACAATCAGAGTTTAGTGATGATAATTTTATGGTACCCATTAATTGATTATGAATTAAATTTCCAATCTTATAATAAAAAAAAGCAACAAAAAGCTTAAATCAGTTTAGTTACATTTTTGCAGCACAGAAAATTTATGACATGTGTACTTTTTGATATTAATGAAAAATTTACTTAATCACTAATAATCAACAATATGTATGATCATCCAATGATAAATAATAGATCAGTATATATATCGCAAAAGATACATTTATAATACAGAGAGAATAGCAACAATTATTGTGCCCTTTTCTATGATTTTTTGAGAAAGCACTTGGAACGCCGGCAGTGACAACAAGCTTTGAATGCAGCACAGGAAA
Source organism: Ryuthela nishihirai (assembly GCA_038380435.1). NCBI lineage: Eukaryota > Metazoa > Arthropoda > Arachnida > Araneae > Heptathelidae > Ryuthela > Ryuthela nishihirai. The sequence goes on along the minus strand of JAWZYU010000008.1, from coordinate 74,714,986 downwards.
TGGTGCTCACTGCAGCCAACTCAACTGCATTCATGCTTTTCATATTAATGAAAGTTAACTTAATCACTAATAATTAATTATGTATGCATCATCTTCTGATCAATAATAGATCAATCAATATACTGCAAAAGTTAGCGTAACTGTGCAGAGAAAATAAATATTGCACCCTTTTCTATGGTGTGGTTTTTTTTTTGAGAACGCACTTGGATCACTGACAGTGGCAACTTGTTACACGGCACCAACAAATGACAAGCGAAATGCAGTAGAAAGGTAAGTAACATAACAGTAGGGAACATGAAGTGCATAATTGATTTATAACTCCTTGCTACGCAATAAAATCTCTCTCCAGCTTCCATGCCTAATGCTAATATCATAGTTGCAAAATTTGAAAAAAGTAAAAGTTTCTCTTTTATGCAATGATTTCACATATTAAAATTCCTGGGAATATTTTGCAAAATATTTCTGATTGTGAGAACATTTAGGAGGCATAGTAAAAATATTAACACAGAACTAGAATAATGAAATTGTTTACACACAACAGCAAATTGCAAAGTGCAGAGGTAAGAACAGAGCTGCTACAGTCCTGAAATCAAAGAGAGGAGCTTTAAGCAACCAATCAAAACATTGGAGCAGTTGCCCAGCTGCCAACTTGCCTCAACTCTACTGAAAAGTTTTAATCCCTTATCAACCCATTAGGACAACCCAGATAACAATAAGCATGCATGAGACCATTCTAGTTGCACTATCAACAATGGACCACAGATCGAGCAAATTCTCTGATCTGTATTATCTCCTTTACTCTGAAGTTTCCAATTCTAAGTAATTCAATTAGTGTTTACTTGGCCAGAGCCAAGAGAGTTGGGCATAGGTTCAATAAATCTATGACCTTCAACTCTAAAAGAATTTAGGTGTCAGCTTTGCCATGTGTTCTATTTGGAAATGGTCAGCTGAAATTTCCTCTGATTAATGTGCCAGAAGCAAGCATAGATTAGGGAGTGGGGACACAGCTGCAACTTTAGTACAGTAAAAGAGCTAAATCGGACATGATTCTTCCTTTCATTAACATTCTCCTTTTGGGAAAAGGGCAAAAGCACTGGAAATTTTAAAAGCAGATTTTCATAAGAATAAAACTGAAAAAAGCCTAAAAATCGAATTTTCAGTGACTAATTCAGATTTTTGAATTTTAAACTAAAATTCAGAGGGAAAAAACCCAAGTAATTTGCAATTCTGGGTACTAAGGAATGTTGATAGGTTCTTTAAATAAATCACCCCTCAAGCAGCTGCTTGCCACAGAGGTCTGACAGGAGCATGTCAGTTTAATATGCCATAGAGATGTGTGAGGAAGGTGGAATCTCAACAGAAAAATAACAAAACATCCAAACCCAGGTCCCTTTGATTGATAGACAAGCATGCTATCCACTTGGCTACCAGGATAGCATTCTTTATAGCACAACAAATTTTGTGCATTTGAAACAAAAAAAACAAACAAAAAATGACAGAGACACCCAAAATGCTCTATCAGGGTTGTCTGATTTATCATAAAATATACACACAAACACACAACCATGCCATCACGTGACTCGTTGAAATGATAAACTTTATTTCAGCTTTAAACAATATATATTTTCTATAAAAAATATATATAATCATTTCAAACAAGAATTTATGTTTTGAAAAAAAAAAATAGAAGTTTCTTTAGCTGTGCTAGTGATGCTCACACTAGCACTGATGTGATGTCTGAAATTTTGAAATACTGTACAGATATTGCAGAAGAGAATTATGTATATTCCAAAGCCTTAACGAATATAATTCTAACATCAAAAAAAAATATTCCACTTGGACAATATACATCATGAACAATTTAGGCAGTATTTGAAAGAAAATTCCATGCTAAATTAAAAAACAAATACAAGTATTTTATAGAAAGCTTCCATAAAATACATAAATAAAATACAAATTTAGTAACATATTTAAGTTGAAGTAGCAAAATTTTTTTGTGGCTTCTGCTATGACACAGGAGAATTTACATTGCACAGCAGATTTGGTACTATGAATTGGTACATTATATTTGGTACCTATGAAATTACAATTTGGGATGAAGCAAAGGTATCCCAATTAATTATAGGTATTATCAAAACAATGAGAAAAAAAGGAATAATACATAGCTGCAGAGATAGGCTAGTGAAATGCTTTTAAAACCTGAATAGAGTATAACACAATTAAATTAATATGTACACACATTATCCACATTTATAGTTGACTTACCAGTTTGGAAAAACTACTGTAAACTCAGCTAATTTTCCAGTTATATTTTATGATTAATAATGTTTAAAATAAATTAGAGGAAGCAAAGGAAATACTTTTTCTTTTTATCTAAGTGATGATTTCAATGAACATGAACAACATTAAAAATTACTGTTTCATTCTGCATTATTATTCAGTGAAATATGAATTTTTTTACCGTTAAAAAGTAAATATGGGATAATTTTTTCTTCTTTCATTTCAGCAAAACGTTGTTTTTATACTTATTCATGAAAGATTTGTGCAGAAAAGTTATTTTAATGGTAACAATTAAGTGCATTGTGATGTTCCACCAAACTCTGCATATCTGTGACATTAGGTCTTAATCACTTTACATTTACTTTCCTTGCATTCCAGGTGAGGGGTACCCAGCTATTGGGAATGTTGAATCATTCCACAAGTCAGTCAGCTGCAGTGATACTTGTTTTAGTACTGGTGTCGATAGGAGGGCCAACTATATACTATACATTCAGAATATAATCCACTGCAGTTATCCTTTGTAATTGCCATCTCTTCAGACTGGTATGGTCACCTACTGGCCAAGCTAAATATCATAGTCTTATCTCCTAATCATTTTTTTACATGTCTCTGGTGTCTAGGTGGAAGTCTAGGTGCTTTCATCTAAGGTACAGAACAGGGAACTAACATCCTTCAAATTTAGATGATGATCTCTATCAAATTAAATAAATTAGTATGAGAGTAATCTATTTGAATCTCTGAACATCACTGCTTCATCAGCCATCAGACTTATACAGCTCCACTTGAAGAGAGATGCCATTTCATGATTAGTTGACACTACCTTACCTGGAATCACACTGGGAATCCAAGGAAGTCAACAAGCACTGCTTGAAAGAAATTATGTTGTTACTGCTACCCTAAAGGCAAGCTCACAAAGGCAGTTTAAGTTAAATTAACATATGCATTATCTGTCATAGAAGTGAACTGCTACAGAACTTAATCAAATGCTAGTACAGACCCACATTTGGAAAACGTGAAATTATAAAAGCAAAACTATGCTCTTAAAGAGTTGCAGGAAAAATTCTCTACTTAAAAATGAAGTTTTGAGCTGATATTTAACAATATATCAGTAATGTTCATGGTGTATGGTACAAATAAAGAATCAGTATGAAGTATCCCACTAAAATGGTGATGTTTTAAGTGACTCTTTTAGTGCCTCATTTTCACATACATATTTGCTATGTATAATACTACTAATGAGCCAAAGACAACTTTTTGCATGCAATCTATATTCTCAAACAATATCTCTGAACAAAGACAAAAAACAGTAATAGTGTAAGCAAGTAATATCATGTAAAAAAAAAATTACCTTTCTCCTATAGATGCTCTTTCTTCAGCACGTTCAAGATCAGCTTCCAACATAGCAATTCTGCGAGCCATCTATGTATACCAACACAAAATATAAGTGATTATTAATGCAATACAAATTTGGAAACAAATATTTTACTTCAAAATTTCAAAAGGAATGAGTATTAAAAGCCTCTAGTATGATTAATGCAGCCTTCAAACTTTTTGGAGCACTGGCTAATATGAGAATATGTTAATATATCACAGGTATCAATGATCTATCCAAAAATCCTAAGAAATTAAAATGTCAAAAAAAAACTAAGGTCATCTCTAGACTTGAACTAAATATCCTGGTAATCTGCCAACTGTGGTCCAAAAACTCAATTTGTCAAAACAAATATTTATTACTTACTTTTACAGTTTCTCTGCAGTTTTGACAGAAGCAGCATTTTTCAGAGGCAAAAGTATGTGCAGATTTTATTTCAGATAGAAATAAGTCTATGAAGATTACATTTTGGAGTGAAAGTCTGCAATGATTATTTTGCATTTTTTTTCCTGGAAAAAAGTCCAACAATTTCATGTGTCCTATACTAGTGTATTTAAAATGTGTACCTAACTATTACTTTTCCCACAAGCCTTCAGGATTCCTGGATTTACCTTTTGCAGCAATCTTCAGGAATGTACCCACATAATCAGTGAGGCAAACTATAATACAACAGTGAAATATGTTGCTAAGAAATAAACATTTGCTCTACTGTTTAAGAAAGGTAGCATTGTTTTACCTCTAAGGCATATTTTTTGTCCAACCGAAATTTTGCAAAGAGTGAATATAAACTATATTCTTAGAGTTGCAAGAAAAATTATCTACTTAAAAATGAAAACATTTTAATGAGTATTAAATAAAAAATACATATTTTTATGGGGAAAAACTAAAAATACACTGGCAGAAATTGAAAAAAGAACACCCAGAAGGAATTCCTTTAGGAACGTCATATTAAAATATGTTAATAGTTAAGGGCAGCAGAAACTGTGATCCACGATTGAAAGACATTGAGTGAAATAATGATGTCACTGAGGATGACAACTTGCAAATGTACACAGTGCATATTTAAGGACTAGGGTGTGAAGAAAGAAGTTATTCGTCTTGTATCGTGTTGTTCAGTGCTCTTTGAAGAAGCTACCATGCCTGGACAATGCAGGCACGTAACATTTGTTCAGTTAGAGGAGTTTGATCGAGGTTGTATAGTGGGTGTTCAGGAAGCAGGTTGGTCTTTTCATCAAATTGCACACTGCGTTAGACGAGAGGTATCAGCAGTGGTATGATGGTGTGCCGATGGTCAGAAGAGCATTCGCAACTTGCAGATGTGGTTCTGGGCAACACAGCGTTAAGATGCATGAGAGGATCGGCGTATCAGGAGGGCAGATGGCTATGGTGTCACAAATTCAATCCTCTGTCATACCAAGGGTGTCTACAGGAATGATGCGCAATAGTCTTTTGAAAGCAGAACTATGGTCACACATGCCGCTGGTATGGTTACCACTGTTACCTTGTCACTGTTGAGCACGTTTGCAGTGGTATCAAGAACGAGTTCATTGGAGGGAAGAATGGCAGTCTGTGGTCTTCAATGATGAAAGTCGATTCTGCTTAAGAGCATCTGATGGTCATGTTGGCATCCAAAGGCAACAAGTTGACTGGCTTCTTCCATCTGCATCCACCAGTGACACACAGGGCCCCACATTGGGCATCATGGTGTGGGGAGCGATTAGCTATCACTCTCGTATGTGTCTGGTGTTTGTACAGGGTACACGAATAGCAATACATACGTCAGTGACATCGTACAGCCAGTCATCTTGCTATATTTGAGTGTAATCCCAAATGCAATATTCCAGCAGGATAACGCCCACCCACACTCTGTCCAGGCAACTCAACATGCTCTTTAGGCAGTGTACCAACTCCTTTGGCTAGCACACTCTCTGGACTTGTCTCCAATCGAGCATGTCTGGGACTGGATCAGATAGACTCTTCCATGAACTGCAGCAGGCAACGACCATCGCTGAATTATGCATCAAGTTGAAAGCACATGGAATGGCATCCCTCAGCATGATATCCAGCATTTGTACGACCGATTGCATGCCAGATTGGAAGTTTGTATTGCTGCTCGAAGGAGGTTGCTGCCTTATTAAAATGCGACTTCTGTAAAATGCAATACTCATTAAAAGGTAAAATAAACATTGAATCACTTCACACATGTGATCACTGTCCTTTTTCAACAAGTTGTTTCTACTTAATAAATCTCATAGATTACGCTTCAATTGTTAATGGTGTTCTCTTTTCAATATCCGCCAGTGTATATAATTTTTTAGTGAGTACAGTGAATTGGCAAAATTATTTAGTTATGCACCTAAAAATGTTTGGTCAAAAAATTAGAAATGAGCCAGATTCACTACATTGATTATTTGTTTTATGAGCTACAAGTTCTTCTGCAATGATGCAATGAGCCATGGGTTAGATTAGCCTGATCTAAGTTTTCTTTCCACACAATGACCTAAATGGGAAGTTGAAAGAACCTGAGGGCTCAGAGTTGAGTAGAGAAAGGGAATCCAGTGTACAACTGTTAAATAAAGCAGACATATGTTTACAACATATAAAGCTACGTATAGTTATTATGAAGTGTCTATATATATCAAATTTAAACTCCCTTCACTTTCATTATGCCCGAGTTTGATTGTAATATAGTTAACACATCCCACCTTGATGTGTAATTCACTTCTCCACATAAGTCTGTCCTGAGCTACAGCTGCTGCATTTGGCCACTATATACTAATTCTAAAAAGATCTTGCTTGAAAATGTCTGCCCACTGCATCCTAGGTCTTCATCTTTTTCTGAGACCTTAGGCATACTGTTCATAACCTTATTCACTAATCTATAGTTATGCATACGGCAATATGGCCAAACCAATGCAATCTCTTTCTACACAATATGCTACTCAGAGGTGGTTGTCAACTCCTTTGCCCAATGACATCATTACTTACAAAGCGAAATCATCTGATGTCCAAGATACGGTATAAGAGAGAAAGATTTTTTCTCTTGCTTATGCAGAAAGAGCTTATACAGAGACCTTGATGCCTTTGATGAGAATCAAAGGCATCAAAAAGTTCTCTGTTATCTTGCTTACAAAGGATCCAAGTTTCACTACCATAATAACCTAGGAAGTATCAAACTATTATACAGTTCAATTCTGGTCAATTTATCTGACTCATTCTAAATTACCCAAATTTAAACTTCTTGCAAGAACAGATCTGGAAAATGCAAATACTAATATTTCATTACCATCTCTTCAACTCTCCCCCACCCCACAATTATCTTTTTTAAAACAAAAAAAAGTTGGACACAGAAAATTGAAAACAGTGGTCTGTTTTTTTTTAAAAAAAAATGAGCTAAAAATGGTGTCTTTTCCTTCTGAAATTCAATGAAAATATTCTTGTAAACCAAATTAAAAGAGAAAATTTTTTCATGAACTGGGTGGAATATGAACCTGACATCCTGATAAGATTTTTCTTTTTACTATTCATGCTTTTCCTGTAATGACTGAGACTGTTGGAACCATATTTTATTTAAAATTATTTAGCACAATCCCAAACATATTACAGACATTACATTAAGCTGATGATGTATACGCATACTTCATATATTAGTTGCTTTGATTTCATTACTGAATTACTGCTCTCTATTAAAATTATGTTAAAGAGCATAATAAAAATCACTCCAAAAATCTAACTGATCAAAATCTGCTTAATCAAGGTTCTACTCCATATAAAATCTTTTAATTTCAATTGCAATGCTAGGAAATGTTTGAAACCATTTACCTACCTATCTGCAAATATTAGCAAAGAAAGCATAATTCATAAACAAAAAAATTACTAGTATTAATTATCACAGTAAACTTTCCACTCTGAACAGGAATTAAATAGCCTTGTGCTTCAAATTTTATATATTATTTCTGCAAATTTCTTAGACATTCTGCAATCATTTTTCTTATCTTCTTCCTTCCACATAATGAAAATGCAAATTCAATCACTGTTCAAATCATTGATTCAACAAACAATTTGCAGCCTATAACAACAAAACCATGCAGGTTTCAACACCAAAATGGGCTTTAGCCTCAAATGCTGGTCATGCAATGAATTAGTTTGCAAATCTACACTAATGAAAAGGTTAATCTTTAAGTTCTATTTCACAGCAAATCTGTTAGTAAGATTGATGCTCATGCTCATGAAATACAAAAGGGGATGCCAACATCGCCTCACGTTTCTTGATTATTGTTGACACTGATGTCCATTTTCTTCTTTAAAACGTCCAAAATGCTTTCCCTGTTGTACTCCTATATTCCAGCATCTTGCTTTTACTAATCAGGAAAAATTTTAATTTTTATAAGAATCTGCTACAGCAAAAGTGTCTAAGCTGATAGCTACACAGAGTGGGCTACAACATAATTCACTTAAATGATCAGTAAAAATGTGTAAGTTCAAATTTTCCACAGGTGCAATTATTATGAAGAATCATTTTTACATCACAACATTAGTAATAATGACAGAAAACAGTAGAACTGGAAATGATATCACAAATTATTTCAAATACTACAAATATCTAGGAAGGTGAATCAATTTCATAGGTGTCCATTCTGCAGGTTAATCAAATCTCACACATACCTTAGTAAAACTGCTATAATATGGTCTGATATATTCAATGAAATAAAATCCAAGTTGCAATAACTTTGCATACAAAGATTTGCATATACAGATTACAACAAAATACTGTCTGTGCAATAATTAATGTAGGTCAAGAAGTTTCAGCCACAAAAATTCTAAATAAAATTCTTTACTGCTCACAGAGACAATTATGCTAATTTTTTCAGTACGATGGCATTAACTAAATACTAAGACATAAAAGTAGTATAAGTTCAAAAATCTCATTAATTTCAGCATAAATTCATACACATACACACATCAGAAAAAGTAAGAATGCCCTGATGTTATATTAATTGGAAGTCACAAAGGTTTAAAAATAAACCTATTATAAACAAAGTTACTGATGTAAATGCTTTGACCAAATTTCAATAATTTCTTGATTTTCATAACTATACATTCATAGCCGTCCCATGGCCGAGAGGTAGCGCGCTTGGCTACTGACCTAAGGGACCTGGGTTCGAGCCTCGGTGTAAGGCATGGCTGTTTGTGTCGTTTTTCTGCTGAGGTCCTGCCATCCTCTCAGCCCTTCTACTATGGCATATAAACTGGCAGGCTCCTGTCAGACCTCTGTGGCAAGCAGCTACTTGAGGGGGTATTTATTTATTTTATTACACTCATATTTAAAACTGTTATAAAGCTAGAATGTTAACAGCATTGCTCATTTTAGAATGTTTTCAAGATCAGTGAAAATCTGAAGCATTGTTACACTGACTTTCAAAAATATGATTTAGCAAAGACCTAAATATAACTTATTCACAGTTTTATTAATTTCAATAAAAATTTCATGATTTAAAATGTTGTTGCTAAACGATACCACTTCCATGAGTTTCCAATTATTGAAAATCTAATTAAGATATTTTATCTTGAAAAATTTGTTACAAAAAGTGCAAAATTTAAAAATGTTACATTCAAAATTGTAGACCCAGAGGCAACTAAGTATTGACATAATATGCACATGTTTACAATTTTGTCATATTATTCACTAATATTGTTTTCAGCATTTGTTTTTCAGCACCTCTTTAACAGTTTTCTGAAATGGACAGCAAAAGAATAATTTACAGCAATTTGCTTATTTTTTTCCAGTTATCTACAGATCTAAACCAAATTACCAGTGACTATGCTGTATACAACTGATAAATGCTTCAACTGTAGAAACAAACTTTTAATTCCCAAGAAAAGACATGGTATTTTTATGAGCTTATCAGTTTTTCTTTTTTACTGTTCCAACTTACTGTAACAGAAACAGTCTTCTTTAATTTCAGTTATTGTCATCTTCTACTCTAATGCAAATTGTTTAGGACTTGCCTGTGTCTAACCATAATTTTTCATTTCATTTCTTACTCGTGTAAAAGTATGTTTATAAACTTAAGAAATTAAAAAAAAAAGAGTAAAATTACTTCCTACAAAATGTCCAGAATCAGATGAAATTTTTTTTTTTTTTGGATATTTTGTCAAGTGCAGAAGTGATTATGATTAGATCCCTGCATGGAGATAAAAATAACAGGTAAAAAAACTGATGTCAATATGGATAAAATCTTTAAGAATATGGGCAAACAATACTGCTTTATTGATGGCAGGCATAAATGGAGAAAAAAATAACTTTAGATAACACAAAAAATCTGATTTGAAAATTCAGTGATTTTCACTTTAAAAAGAAAAAGTGCATTGGGATAAAGCCAGATATTGAAAGAAAACTTTCTTATGACAGATGTGATCCTTCTGCTGACAAAGCAAATTTAAGATAAAAATACTCGAGTGTTGCATATAAAACGGGAATTAAATCTATGAAAATTTCAGCCATGGCGATCATAAAGATTACAGAGTAAAATGTATAGGAGAGGTGCAGGGTGATAAAAAGGATTGTCTTCCCATTACACTGGGCAACACACAAAAAGACTTTGAAATGAAAATAGCCAATCTTTACTAATTTCGAGGTGCTGAACACAAAAATGACAATAAAATTTATCGATTGACTCTTGTTTAGGAGAGACAGATGGTCACATATAAACGATCCAGTCCGCATTGAGTACATAGGTAACCATTTCGCAATGCTGTATTTTTAAACTCCAGGTTGCAACATACTGCGTTGTATTGCATCAACCTGCCATACACACAATCCCCGGAGGTATTGCAACATTGTCTGATGCAATGTAGTTGAGTCATGACATTGTGGCTTTATGATCGCAGACAAAAGATGATGCAATCGTTAGTTGTAAGCGACATCTCGTAGGGTGAGCAAGTCTTTTGAGCGACTCCCATTTACCCCTGAGTCATAAGTACAACACAAGTGATCTTTGCAGTTTTGATCGCGCAGTAGTGATACCTCGTAACTGTGTTAATAAGTGCAGATACATTTTGTTACATTTGCAGGGTAGTGATGTTTGCAAGCCAAAAATGGGCCATCACTCTAATAGTGAAAGCGGCGTATGAGTTTTATGTTGGATGCAAGATCGGGGATATGCTGCAGTGAATATATGAAAGCTGCAGTGAAAGTACGAAATCTTCCGAAGTGGCTGAAAGGCGAAATAGTGGCGATGCCGTTTGCTGTTCCTATGGTTTGGAGAGAGCCAAGCAATCATGCAAATGACTGCTACTTCTGCATAGTTCCACCTATTTCTGGAGGCATCACAAGGGAAAAGAAGTGGACAATAGCATACCTGAATATACAATCTGCTCTCTGACCAGTTCCTCATGGTGAAGGCCTTCCCATTACCGAACCTCCAAAAGAATTTTCCATTGATTCAGATGAGGAGGGAGGCGAACCGACGTCGGGTTCCCTGCAGTCTTCAGTGTCTAATGATGATTCATACATCTGTCATGGTGCGTCATCTGTGCCACACATTCTCACTGAAGAAGAAATGAACTATCTTGTTCACAATCTGGAGCTGTCCAAGGCCAAAGCAGAGTTACTTGGATAAGACTTAAAAATGGAATCTTCTCAAGGAAAATGTTCGAGCGACTTCATTTCAAACTCATCATGAGCAGTTTGCGCTTTACTTCAGAAAGGAAGATGACCTTGTGTTCTGCTTCCATGTAGATGGCCTGATTGATGCCCTCGGAATCAAACATGACTTTCAAGAATGGCGACTATTCATAGACTCCTCAAAATTGGGGCTCAATGCAGTGTTACTGGATAATGGAAATCGACTTCCATCCATTCTGGTCAGACACGCTGTCTACATGAAAGATACCTACGACAACCTAAAACAGCTATTGAACTGTCTTCAATACAGCAAGTATGGATGGCATCTCTGTTGACTTGAAGGTAGTGGCTGTGTTGATGGGTCTGCAGCTGGTATATATGAAGTACTGCTGTTTCTTATGTGAATGGGATAGTGGAGCAAAAACTTTGCACTATGTGAAGAGAAATTGGCCTCAGAGGAAATCTCTGAAGGTGTGAGAGAAGAATGTGGAACACCAAGCACTGGCAGAAATGCACAAAATCCTGCTATCATCCCTACACATCAAACTTGTGATGAAAAACTTCGTAAAAGTCATGGACCAGACTGCATCAGCTTTCAAGTACTTGGCTGACAAATTCCCTCGAATCAGTGAAGCGAAAATTAAAGAGGGAATTTTTGTCGGTCCTCAGATCCGCGAGGTGTTCAGTGACCAGATGTTCAACAACCTGCTTCAGAGTGATGAGAAAGGCTTGGGACGTGTTTCGTCTGGTGTCAACTAATTCCTCGGGAATGTCAGGGCAGACAACTACAAGAAACTGGTTACGGACATGCTGTCTCTGTATCACAAACTTGGCTGCAATATGTGCTTAAAGATCCATTTTCTCCATTCCCACTTAGATTTCTTCCCCGAATACTGTGGCATGGTTAGAGATGAGCACAATGAATGTTTTCACCAGGACATTGCAACGATGGAGAAATGATACCAGGGAAACTGGTTCACTGCAATGTAGGCTGACTACTGTTGGATGCTCGCCAGAGATGATCCTGAGCAGCTGTACAAGCGATGGGCAAAGCGACGTTGGAAGTAGAAGCGAAATTTTACTGATACATGTCATATGTACATATTACTCTATTATATAAGAAACTATTGCGGATTTCTCAGAAATTAATGCCAATTTTGCATTTTCATTGTCATATTAGTGTTCAGCACCTTGAAATCTTTAAGAAATGGCTACTTTTATCCCAGAGGAACACTTTTATGAAACTCAGATCACTTTTATGAAAATTTGTTGCCCAGTGTTATTGAGGCATTTCAAAGACAAAAATTTACTCAGAAGAGTTTGCAAAATTACATTCTGGTACAATTTCAACTAATGTTTGGTAAGGCATTTTTTTGTGAAATACTTGCTTTTTTACCACTTTTTTTTTTTATAAATTATTAGTGATAAACAATTACACTGATTTCTTTTACTCACAAATATACATCAGACCTCAAGCATTTACAAAACCTCAATTGTTATTAAGTAGTCAATATATGTGGATGGTGCTAAGGTTTTGAGGATGCAAATGTCGATAGAACTTCTGATATCCACACAGGACTTTTATGACTGAAGTGAACGTGAATTTGAATCAAGTGATAGTGAAATAATGAGAAGATAACCACTTCATTTGCCATTGGATTATAGAGATTTGGACAATGAGGATGAAAACAAACCTACTACTTCTTCACTGTAGACTGAAAATGACATTCAACCAAAATCTAGAACCATTCATATTCAGGTTTAAAATCAAAGCTGATTGATCCAGAAAATATAGGAGATGTAGTGGGTTTATTTATTAGTGATAATTTCTTTATTGTTGAATGTTAAAATTTGCAGTTTAGAAGTTACATCAATTTTAATATAAGTGTGCAAAGTTTGTGCATTTTCATAAACCTGTCTGGTCAAGAGGTATTTGATCAAGCACAACCTGGTTGGGAAAGTGTTATGAGCATAAGATAATTGTTTAATTTTACACATTTGCCAATTTTTTTATTTAAATATTAAACAAATACTTAAATTCTATTAAAAAAGCTCAAGCTTCAGGAAAAATTTATAATAAAATTTCTGTTACATAATAAAGCCTTTCTAATTACAGCTATATTACTAGCAATATACACTGATCAGCCAAAACATTAAAAGCACCTACCTAATACGATGTAGGTCCTCCTCACGCCACCAAAAGAGCTCTCACACAATGAGGCATAGATTCAATGAGAAGTTGGTAGATGTTGCTTGATATTTGGTACCCTGACTGCAACAGAAGATCTCGCAGTTCCCGTAAATTAAGTGGTTGGGGTGATGCTGCTTGTACCCGTTTCTCCAACTGAAACCACAAATGCTCAATAGGATTCATGTCCGGCGAATTTAGGGGTCATGGCAATAAATGGAATTCATCATTATGTTCTAGGAACCATTCCTGAACCTTCTTTGCAGTGTGACATGGGGCATTGTCTTGCTGAAAGATGCCATCTCCGCCAGGGAATACAGTCGCCATAAAGGGGTGTACGTGGTCAGCCACGATGTTCAGGTAGACGACAGCTGTCAGAGTTTGCTCTACCGGGATAATTGATCAGAGTGTTCCACAAGAAAATATTGTCCAGATCATCCAGCTGCCTGGATCCGTCCCACAGTGCATGGTGAGAAGGCTTCTGTGGGTAAACCTTGCACACGAACTCGTCCATCCACATGGTGTAACAGAAAACAGGATTCACCTGACCATGTGACTCTTCCAGTCTTCTATGGTCCAGTGTCAATGATTACATGCCCACTGCAAGCATTGACAATGGTGAACGGCTGTGAACATAGGCACATGAATGGATCTGTGGCTGCAGAGACCCATATCCAAGAGCTTACGTTGAACTGTGTGTTCGGACACATTGGGCCCTTTACCACAATTGAAATTATGGGTTATGTCAGCCACAGTAGCCCTCCTGTTGCTGCAGGCAAGACGAGATAGCCTGCGCTGCCCTCTGGCATCAATGAGGTGTGGCCGCTGACGGCTAGAATGAGGTGTGCCCACTGCAAGCATTGACAACGGTGAACGGCTGTGAACATAGGCACACGAATGGATCTGTGGCTGCAGAGACCCATATCCAAGAGCTTACGTTGAACTGTGTGTTCGGACACATTGGGCCCTTTACCACAATTGAAATTATGGGTTATGTCAGCCACAGTAGCCCTCCTGTTGCTGCAGGCAAGACGAGATAGCCTGCGCTGCCCTCTGGCATCAATGAGGTGTGGCCGCTGACGGCTAGAAGTGTCACTTGTTTTGGACCATCTTTGATAGATACTAACTACTGCATAGCATAAGCAGCCTACCAGCATCGCTGTTTCAGAGATGCTCTTACCAAGACGTCTTGCCATAATGATCTGGCCTTTGTCGAAATCAGATAAATCCTTTGCTTTTCCCATGTTGAGATGAAACGAAATATTGCCTGTGAGAGCTCCGACCCAGGTATTATATATATCATTCATGACCTTGGCATGTGACACTAATTGGCTGCACACATGCTTCTTTGCATAACACAGATGGTTTTAATGTATTGGTTTATCAGTGTGTATATATATATATCAATCATTTGCCACTTTTCTATTCTAAAACAAAATGATTTTATGCTATCAACAAGTCTCTGGTAAACATAATCCTTGACATAACCCTACAGGAGTTCAAGAGTGTAATATTAGGAGAGTTTGGGGACAAAGGAATTGGTTCCCCTGTACAGAATCCATCTACCAAAAATTTCCTATTGAGAAAGTTACACACAAGCAAATTCCAGTTGAGAGAGACACAATCTTGCTAAAAGAAATAAGAAATGGCTGCAACTTTTCAATTGTGGGGCCACACATAATTCTATAGCATATCAAGACACAATTCCTGTGATGGTCTTCTAAGCGAAGACAAATCTCATCACTAATCATCAATCCACATTAATATTTCAACTATATGGATATGTTCATATAGATCATATGGGTTTTCAGAAGCCTTTGCATAGTTTTGCACATATGCAAAGGTATAAAAAAAACTCTAAAAGCTGATGTTAGGTTTAATAAAAACCATCTGAACTGCAAACTCCATATGCTTAAATTATGCAAAAACATCTATCTATATATTTTTAATGACTTGCATTTTTTAAATTAAAAAAATTCCTATGAATACTCACTTCTTCATATTTCTTGTCAGATTCTTCTGCAATCAATCTTGCTTGGCCAAGCTGAGTCTCTAACAGAGCTATTCTGTCATCTTCCATATTTGTGCGGTTTTCCAAAGCTTTCCTAATACTGTGCAGAGTACAATGAAATGCAGAAAAAAAAATTAAACCTGAAAATCTATTACCATTAATATTGGTCTAAGAAAAAGGAAAAAAATTAAATTTTAATCCACTTCACATACATTTATCTTTGTATCATTTATATTACATGGTAAAGGTATATATATATTTTACAGGTTTTAAACATTTAATATTTGAACAATACTTGCCAAAGTATGACATGACTAATTGGATAGAGGATGCTGAATTTTTTAAGTTCAATAGTAAAATTGATTATAATTTTTTAAACATCAGATCGATTGTTTACTTTCAAGTACTGCTTTTAGAAATACAACCCTTGCAGCAATAAGATAATTTAATTGGATTAAAAGCTTTCTCCTGTCATTGTATCTATTGCATGATATGAAGTTTGGTATCACAAACAGCAGCTATTAATTCTTGACAGTTAGTAACATTACCTCGTGAATTTTGAATTGCTTTGTGTACTTACCATGCGTCAACAATCGATATTCCTTGCCACCACACATACATTTAGTAGAGGGGGACATGATGATACCGAAGGGGATGTGATGAAATCTTTGTTAAGCTGAGATGGCATCAGTATAGGAAGTTTGGAAATTACAGCAGTAGAATATGTTTATTGTGAAATATATACTATTTCAACAAAAAAAGAGAAAGTTTAAAAGCTGAAGTCAACACACCCAGTACAGATATTTCCATACCAAATGCCAATACAAATATCAAACCCTTTAGTAATTAAAGCACACTTCTTAAGCACCAGCAAAAATTGCAGCAAACAGAATTGACAATTAGTTCAAAATTACATCATAATAGAACAGATTTTATGAAGGAATATAGACATATTTGAATAGTCATTTTGTCATTTAGATAACAGCAAAAACATTATTTTGTGTTGTATCTTTAAATAAGCACATGATCACAGAAGGAAAAACATTTAACCCTTTGAGGGTCCCCATCGATTATACACGTTAACAGAATCTGAAATTAGAGGCTGTTTGAAAATTTTCTGACATATCTTATAAAAATGCACAATTCTAGCTCAAAAATAACATTTGCTTTCTTCATTTGAAACATATTTTATTAAGCTAGGATATAAATAACTTGTTAGAGCCATCTAATATCTATTTCTTGGAAGCAATACTCAGCTTGCTGATCTGTTAACCCTTTAACGCTCAAGAAATCTGAGAAAAAGGTAAGGGTAGTAAAGACAAAGAAATAGCACTATTCGGACTAGTCCATTTCAAAATCTCAGCCGTTTTGCGCCGTTCTGAGCGTTAAAGGGTTAACGTTAGTCTACTGAAGCAACCATTAAGTTTCCAAATTCTCTTGAAAATTAACCAAAAACTATTTTAAAACAGGAAGGTTTTGGTAGTAATTAACAACCTCTATTTATTATTATTTTTTTATTTAAAATAAAATACATACCTCTATTTTATTTTCATTTTATGCTCTTTTTTGCATCAAAATTATTTCATTAAGCTTAAAATTATTTTTATCATTCATCCCAACATTCAGCTATGTTCTCTTACTGAAACCAAAACCACAACTAAAAATAACTTGTTTGTGCTAAACTAGTGGTAAATACATAATGGCTCAGCAATATCCAGATGGCATTATTAGTAGTGTTGCACTGTGTGCTGCATATAATGTCAATGGTAGATAATCAATCTAGTACTTTATTTGCACTTTTATAATTAAAACTTCGTTTTTATTTTTATAGATCTAGTATGATTTTATTTCCATAAATTTATATGTATCAATCTTTGGGAGTTCAAATTTTGCTATACCACAAGTTATGATAATGGCCGGCTTACAACTTGTTTCATTTTTACTCCTATCGCTTTATTGTTTTTTATTCCCGTAGATCTTCCAGAGTTATGTTCCATCACTGATTGTGACAATAGCAAGCATGCAGCTTGTTCGTTTCCATTTCTATCGATTTATTGATTTTATTCCAGTATTTTTATATGTTATCAGTCTTTTGGAGTCATGATACATCACTGGATATGACAAAAAGCAGCATACAATTTCTTGTCATGGATTTTTTTAATGTTGAATTAGGTAATATGCTATTTTTATAATTACTTCTTTGTTTTCCAGTCAAAAAATTGATCTGTTATTTCCGGAAAATGAAAGAGGTTTTGGATACGGCAGCAAAAAGCCTTGGCATGGAAATTGGCCCTAGTTTTTGGAAGGGCAATTTTATCAAGGGTGTAATAACTACCCCCCCCCCCCCCACACACACACACACACTTTTGCAGCTATGCTAAAATTATCTTTCGAACTATTATTAGTTTTTGAGTTTATATTGAATAGTTTTAAAACAGTTTACTGCCTGCCCCTCAATATTGTGGCTGTGCTACTCCAAGGATAATGACTTTTTTCAGCCATGGTGCATCAATTATTCTGCACTTTGCCAAGATCACCAAAATGCATAATGTTCAACAAAAAATAAAGCCAACAAATTTTTCCTCCACATCATAAATTGGACAGAAAACTCCATGAATATGATCAGTCCAAATCACCTTGTACAATAACATGGGACTATGTTTTAAGACATACCATACTGGAAAAATTACAAAAAGATACTTTTCAATTAATTTATAATTTAACTGTTTTTATTGATCAGGTTTTCTAAAATTAAACTAAAATTTCATAGTGAGATCTATTTTTTTTTCACTATCATTATAAAAATGTCTTTTTAAAATTAATATGTAAATTTATTTAAATTTTCTATTTACATAAAATTTGGAATTAAATTCTGTTTAATTTAGTACATAACACGACCTATTTCTTTTGATTGGTTATTTGTTAAAAAAACTTTCTAAAGTTGGCTTGTTTGACCTATCACAGTTGGCAAAAAGCCTGTACTTTTCTCTAGGTATGGTACAGAGAAAAAAAAATACAAATCAAGTTTTTATTTTAAGCAAAACATTTTTCTTTGTTATTCAGAAATAGCCTTCTGTTCATATGCATTACAATCATTTCTGTTTCTTCTTCATCATCATAATCCTCAAGCAGCCATGGGCTACATAGATCCAACCAGATTGTACAATTTAGCCCTGCTGCCTCTGGCCAGTGTAGACCAATTCTAACTCCTGTTTGACATTATCTGCCCACTGCATCAAAGATCTCCCCCCCTTTTTCTGAGGCTTTTAAAAGCATACTATTCATAACCCTATTTGCTAATCTTTAGTTATGCATATGGGCAACATATTATTCAAAAAACATTTCACATAATAAAATAATGAAATGCATTTCATTAATTTCAATTATAATAATAATGAAATGCAAAAGCATACATAACAAAATAATGAAATGCTTTTTGAATAATGTTATGAATAACATTAACGGAATTTCAAAATATTTATAATGATAAAACATAACAAATAACAGAAAAATTAATTTTGTTATTTCATTATTTTTCACTGTTTTTGTGTTGATATATTTCAGATTTTTTTTCCTTTATAAGATATACTTAAAAACTTGTGTGAGAGATGTGTAATTTCCATTTTCAGTGACTCTGCTCAATGACATATTCCAAAAGAATCTTCAAAGCAGCTGTCTCAGCCACCTTTTTCACAACTGGCACTCAGAGAAAGGGATTTGTAATAGCCAGATAAGAGCTGCAGTGGGAAATAAAGGGTGAGTCTCCATTCATGCAGAAGGAAAAAGGAAAATTACAATAGGGCAAAAATCCCATGTATATTACAATTCCTTGTGATCGGGTTAGACACAGAAAAGTAAATATGTAGGTGGGATAATTTGGGTAGTTTGATTATAGTAGTTTCGATTATATAGAGAATTGGAGGAAGGGGTCATTAATTTATTGACAATATTCTAAACTTTCGGTTTTGATTTTCCCACCATTTTTGTCGACTATTCATTATGATTGTTAATATTTTTGAAGGAAATTTAATTTTTTCTTTAAATTTCCTCGAGTCATTTTAGCAAGTTGTTTTAAAAATATTAATTTGTGCACAAAAATCATTATAGTACTAAGAATTATGGTTGCATACTTATGCTCAGTAATTATTAATAATGCTTCATTTTAGTTTGAAAAATTCCTAGCAATTTGGTGTAATTTCTTCAGTGAAGGACCTATCCAGGGGGTGGAGGGTTTGTCCCCCCGAAAATCCTATAGTCTTATAATAAATCTCACCCCCCTCCCTGAACTAAATCCTGGTATGTGCATGTCTTCAGTAGTTTCAATTGTATGGCTTACATACATTATTTTTTTTTTAAGAATATAATTTTTATTCATAAGAGTAAAGAATACAAATACATTTACCATTTGACCCGCAAAGCTAAATAGTTTATCAGCAGGAAAATGAATAAATTAAATTAAACATAAGTCATTCAGCCACAAAAATGGTGTACATCAAATAAATCCACAAAACACAACACATAAAAATTAGCTAAATAGAAAATACCAAATAATTTTTTAAATCCATTTTAAGTCTTCTAAAAGAATCTATATTTAGTAATTCTTTTGGAATAGCATTAAATATAAGTGGTACTCGATATTCAGAGGTATGTTTCCCGTAATTATTTCGAAAATTTGGCAATTTGTAATAACCTTGGTTTTGATACAGTGGTGTCATCTTATTTATTCATAATTGGGTCTCTCAATTGAAATTTTTATTTCATTATTATTCTTAAACCACAGTTTTGAAGAATCAATAGCATCAAAAGTAACTACAAACAATTCTACTTACATATTATTTATTTCATTATTAATAATTGTTATTAGTATTGATAAGTTTCCATTTTCCAATTTGTTTTTTAACAAGTGAATTTATTGAATTGATGCAAACCACTGGACAATGCTATTGCATAAATATATAATAAAAATGATAACATATATATCATTATTTTGCATTTGCACTAAAAATATTTTGAAATAACGTTAACATAACATTATAACAAAATTTAAATTTTGCTATAACAAAAAACATAATGAAAAACGATATTAAATTTTTGGCTGTAATGAAAAATGTAACAAAACATTTTTCATTTCATTTGCCAACACTGCTCTCTGCACAATATGCTGCTCAAAGGTGGTTGTTGACTCCTTTCTCTGACCCCATCATTATTTACAAAGTTGAACCACCTAATGCAGAATTTTTCAGATCTTTAGATAATTTAAGGCCAAAATCTTTCCCTTGCAGAGAATTTACATAACATAATCAATAACCAAACTAAAGAGAAAAGTAGACAAAATGCACCCTTGTCAAAACCAGAAGCAATGCTAAACCAATTGCTACAAGCCTTACCAACTCTTACAGACAACTCAATGTTATTATAGAGAGCTTTAACTAACTTGTCTGGTATGCCATATGATCTCATGATCAACCACAAATTATGATGGTGACCAAAGTCAAAAGCCTTTTGAAAATCTACAAAGTTGGTAAATATTGGTTTCTTAAACTCTAAACATTTCTCAAGAATCTGTCTAAGTGAAAAAATCTGATCAATAAATCCCCTACCACTTCTGAATCCACATTGCTCATCATGTAGTTGTGTGTGAATCAGATTCTTAATTCTATTAAGCACAAAAATGCAAAGAACTTTACTTGGAACAGAAAGAAGACTGATACCCCTAATTTATCACAAGAACTGCAATCACTTTTTTTTTTAAAAAAATAGGGATATAAATAGCTCTGGTAAAATTCTTAGGAACAGTTTCAGTAAGACACATGATAACAGAAACATTCCCAGCTCTAAGCATTTCAATAGTAATTTCATTTACCCCTGAGGATTTATTTAGTTTAAATTCAGAAATATCCAAATAACTTCAGGCTGTGATATCAGATAAAATTTCAGCTCCCCTATGTGACCTCGTATTCCTAACAGAACTAACCCATTTTTTGTTAATATATAATGCAGCCCATCTGGTGAACTATAATACTTATGCAGCCCATTTTGTGAAATCCACATGTACCTATGTATGTCCGTGTTTGTAATAAATGTTAATTATTCTTAAACCATTAAATTTACTTTATCTGTAAGAATGCTGCCCATTGCCATTCCAACTACCAATACCAAAAGGGATTTGGTATTGACATTGCCTAAAACAAGGGTAATATCTCTTTTCTTGATAGAATTTAAAATATCCTGAAGTTGTCCATAAAACCTATCTTTCTTATCTTCATTGGCATCCTCAGTGGGGGCATAATGGCAGATAACATTCTTTAATGCTTGTCTGAAATTTAGTAGTAACCTTTTATTAATGCACTCATATCCTAGAAGAGCATCACTAGCATGTCTGCTAAGAAGCAAACCTACGCTTTGAAGATGCTTTCCATCTTCCCTCACTGAAAATGGAAATTTTAAATAATTTTTAAGTATTACCTTTTTCTTGTCTATTGATTTTTAAAATAAATTTTCATTTGCATTGCCAGATGCATTTTTTTACTATATGATTCCTAAAAAGCCCTATTAAAACTAGTCATCTTTTTCGTTAAATATTTTATTTTCAGAAAATCCTGAATTCCTTTCAGTAATTATTTGACAAAAATAGTCCTAACATTAATTTTTTTTGGCTGAGCATGGTGAAAAAATATAGCTGGGCCTCTGGATGTAAACTAGTTTTTTCAGGGTGGACCCTGGAAGGGTTAAGAATTTAATAATTCATTATTAATCCATTAAGTGCCAAAGTTGGTTAACATTTTCCAGAATTAAATTATCTTTCATTAGGTATGTAATATGACCTATGTTTATGTGTTAGCCATTGCAGAAGATTCTAAAGGTTAATTTTCTGTTGAAACAAGTTAAAATTTATCTTGACCATAATTGCATGCACTTTGAACTGATTCATATTTATTAAAATCCATTATTAGTTTGGTAACATGAAGTTCAACTATTTCATGCTCAAAGGTTATTTATAACCAAGATTGGAAAGATTTTTTTGCAACATGAGACCCCCCCCCCAAAAAAAAATAACGAAAAAAAAATTTTTTTTTCAAGAATTTTTACAAGAACTGTAAAATTCAAAAATTTTTACAAGAACTGGAAGAAACTAACTGCTTTTCATTATCCATTAAAGAAACTTTACTGATGATTCCATGTCTCTTTCCCCCCCAAAAAAAAATTCTTGAAAATTTATTATTTCTCACTGCAATTTTTTATTGATTTCCATGTTAAGTATGATGCATTACAGGTGATTCAATAAAATGTAATTCATTAAATTTTAATTCCTTTTTGTACATTTATTTTGCAATATTTTAATGATCAAAAACTTGAGAAATAATTGACCATATGAATCAGTAATTCAATGCAAAGTAACATTCTGAAACAAAAAAAGGAAGTTTGCTAGTAGTTTCAAGTCCTAATTGATCTTGTACTTTTGAATATACAAATGAAAATGAGAGAAAAAAATTATTTTCATTCCTGCAGGATTTGCTGGGGAACTCAATAATATAGTAATTCTTTTAGTATGTCACATATCTACACACCTATCATACATCTATTTACTAAGTCATAGGATTTCAGCTTTTTTGAATACTCAGAAAAATATAGTTATTAATTGAAAAATTCTCAGAAAAATATATTTATTTTATTTGATATTGGAAATTTATTTCCAATATCAAATAAAATAACTGAAGGTAAATATATCACTGTTTTACTCTTGTATCCTCTTTCTTGTTTCCCCCTTCTGTTGAAGGTTAAGACTTTCCCCCTTTGTACTTTGCATGCATCAGGTATGCAAACACACACAGTCACTTTATTGAACCTGGCAGAAATATTATGGATGTGTGGTTTCATTCTTTCATTCTTAAGAAAGCCATGTTATACATGGTATGTATTAGCAACACATTGCTGTGCCCTTTTGTAATGCATCTAATACAGTGGGATTGTTTAGTTATTTAACTAGATCATTTACTTTACATTATAATTTAAATCTTTAAAATCAATTAAAATTCTCTGTCATTGAGCAATAAAGATTTTAAGTTTATCCTTCAAACTATTGGCATGTTAAAATTTTTTAGGAGAAAACTCAAAAGCTTTTCGAAGTAAAGACGGCACTTCTTCAGTGAAGTGACACTATGTAGTGATGTTAGGGCTTTGAGAGCTTTTTTTCCACATGTTGTGAAGGGTGATTCCAGTGTCTTGGTTGCAGGTGGGGATGTAAGGTCATTATTTCAACAGCCTCATGGACTATGGTTACATAGTAAGTGGATGCATGTGTTACCTGGACTGGTGGAGTGTGGCATGCTCCCAGTCTATAGTTGCTGCATGTTGTATTGCCAGCTTGGTTGCAACAGTCATAAACTTGTTTTGGCTGACATCTGTTTGATGCTCTATTGAACCTCTCCTGTAGTGAACATATGGTTTTACTGATATAATAGACAACAGAATTATATGGCAAATATAGGGGAAATCTGTATACACCTGATGTTTGAAGGAGGCTAACTATGTCTGTCCCTTTTTATAATTTTCTTCAGATTTGGAGCCGGGCTGAAAACAATTTTGACATTTTGGGCTCAAGTAATTTGAGGACTGATTCATATAGGACAGGGATGTATGCAGCAAAGGTTGTCCACTCGGAGTTGGTGATTGGGAGGAAAGCTGAATCTCTTCTGTTGTCGTTTCTGTACTTAGTGATTAGCTTTTCAATTGTTGTTGGTTGGAAACTATGGGCACAGCAATGGAATGAATGCTTTGAATTTCTTTTTCAAGCAAATGCTCATTTGATAATATGGTGAAAGCCCTATGGATGAGAGAAAGGAAGGCTGTATTTTTGTATGCATGTGGGGTGCATGAGTCCACGAGTATGATGGAGGGTACGTAAGTAGGCTTTCGGTATACTGATGTCAAGGCTCTTGCATCATCATGGATAAATACATTTAAATAGGGATGGCATTGCTGTTTCCCTCCTCCCCTCCTTCATGAAACGTATTGTAGGATAGATTTGAAGGATATTGTTGGCTGTATTAATGAAGCAGTTTAATTGCTCATTGCTGCCACTTCAAATTAAAAAATACATCTTTAAGATGGATCCAGAAGATGGGTGAAATTACTGCTGAATTGAATAATTTGGTTTCAAGTCTTGAAGGACAATCTCAGACAGGATGCCGGAAAGGGGCAAGCCCATGGGGGCCCTGAGTCCTGCCAGTAGATTTTGTTGCCAAATTGGAAATAATTGTTTTAGGTGACTAGTTTTAGAGCTGCATGAATGGTGTTAATTTCAGAAAGGGAAAATTTTGCACTTCACTATTTTTTGACTGAAATAACATAATGGCATCAAAAACTGGAGTGGATGGGAATAAGGAAGCTACATCAAGTATGACTAACTTGCTGTTGGGTGGAATAGACAGATCCTTGAGTCTGTTGAGAAATTCCACCATAGATTTTATGGAAAATGGGTGATCACAAATGAAAGTAGATAAAAATTTGGACAGATTCCTTTCAAGAGAGAATGTAGGGGATGATCTTTCGCACACTAAGGGATGAATGGGGTTGGTCATCTTTGTGTACTTTGCACTGGGAAAACACTCGTGTTGCCTGACAGTTGGATTACACTGTTCTTAAAGTCCTTGGTGAGCCACCAGTTGTTTTTTAGCCTGCAAACCTTGTTTTTGATACTAGCAGTGGGGCCAGCATTTAGACTGGTACAATTGGAGATATTTATAAAGTCCAAAACTTTGGCATTATAGTCATTTTTGTTCATGATAATAAACTGATATGTTTTGTCAGCAAATGTGAAAGAATTTTAGAAACACCCCTACATTGTTAAGGCCTGAACATACTCATGAGAAATTTCTTTCTAAGTAGGGAGGAGACTTTTGTCAGGAGTTCATGAATTTGAAGACTTTCTATCTCAAGCATTAATTTTATGCTCTTCCATATGTCTGCATACATTATTGATGAAATTTTTCTTATCTAAATTTTTATGGAATGAGCTGAATTTAGGGTCATGTTCCAGAGCAACCAGTTCACTACGGGAAAAGTTTTTATTGGACAGATTAATAACAGGAAGGGATCTAAAAGTAAAGCAAAATATCTTATATTTAAGTGAGCCCCTAGATCTTAAGATGTTCCCATCTAGTGTCATTTTTACATTTTTCTTCTGTTTAATGGAGCCTTTCAAGCACGTCCATGAGCATGACGGTAGGGCAGCTGTGGCAGAAGTCTTGGTGTGCCTAGTATACCTCAGCTTCAATTCTCACAATGTGTTGCCTTTTGTATTAGAGCAAGGAGGAGCTTGTCTTCCACTTTGTGTCAACATGTGTTGCACACATCAGGGAGCCTGTCTATTTGAAGTCTTCAATAAGTTTGTTAATTTAGTCATCCATCTCTTCCATGTGGTCATTTGCTAATCAGATAGGCTCCTTGATTTCTCAACAGTTTCCATGCAGGTTAATTGGTGATTCTAATGAATGTCCCCTAGTAATAGAGGTTTGTTGTATCAAATCATTCTTTTAACCCCACACCAGGGCAATGATAGTTTTGAAAATATTTTAGGGCTTTAACCCCATGGGATCTTCACAGACCTACTATGGCATATAAACTGATAGGCTCCTATCAGACCTCTGTGGCAAGCAGCTGCTTGAGGTATTTATTTTTTTATTTAAACAAAACATCTTCCATGCTGTTGCAATTGCCTCTACAAATGCATTTCTGCTTCATTATCTGTGCTATGTTTGATCTAATTTCTTGAGTATCTGTCATTGCTTGTGAAACACCACCAAACCTTGGCATATGACCTTTTGATTGTTAAAAGGACTGGCAGTAAACTACTGCATGCCCATCATAGCCGCATCATCCATCTGATACCATATTCAAATATCACTATTAAATGGCATTAACAGTATTTACCAATGGCTTTTTCTTTTAGGCAGTATTAGAACTTTTCAACTAACTTTTTAGTTCATAATATTCACAGTGTCAATTGTTATCTCTTGAATATTACTATACTATATTTTTCAATTGTTCACAAAATAACTACTATAGTACCTAAAACAGTTCTTATTATAAGTACAAGGTCATGAAACAAAACAAACATAACTCACAACATATCAGAATGAAGATGATTGAAGTAGCCTTACCCTAAGGAAAAAGTAAATCCTTTTGAGGACACATTGACATTTAGCTATAAGAACAGGAATTTTTAAGGACACCTAGTGAGCTTCCCAAACTCATTTCAATGGTTGAGTCTCATACTAGGTTGCAATCAGTCTCTTTGCTGTAACTTTTCTTCTCTAAGCTTTTTTTTTTTAAAAGGTGTCTATTATTGGTATGATTAGTGAAAAAATATCACAATGTAACAGTTCAGTGGATAAAAATACTGTAATGCAATCAGAAGGTCCTAGGTTTTTATCCTAATTAGGTCAAAACCCATTTTCTTTTCTAAACTCTTCATTTATTTTAATATATTTACACTGCAATACCAAACTTTAATTTTTTTTTTGTTACGAATTTATTTCTCTACACAAAGTAGTAGGAGATAACCTAGAAACTCTACTGGGCTTGTCCTAGTTTCTCAAAAAGCAAAAACACATACAGTGGAACATGCCCATTGGTTTAGTAGTTGGGTGTGCTAACCACTACACCAGGTATGGGCAAATTAACATTAATACAGTATTTCCCCAAACATTATCTAACTTTAATGGATTTAAATGAACATTTCAAAAATATCCACATACCGTTCACTTTCATCTGCAGCTTGTGATGCTTCTTCCAATTTTTGTGTTGCAATTTTCAGTCGTTCTTCAGAACGTTCTAAATCCTCTTCTAGCAGCTGAATTCGCCTATTTAAGGCTGCTACTTCACTTTCTGCCTGCATGTATTAAAATATTACGATATTAAACTTTCTCCATCATATAAAAAGCCAAACATAAGAATTATGCATAAAAACAAAATACATGTTTTATGTGAAATATATTTTGACCATTAAATCTAATTAAATCTTTTTTATATATACTGAAAAAAGTAAATTAAATATCTTTATCTATGTAATAAAAGTAATTGAAAGTTTAACAGCAAAATATATCACAAACCTCTACATTCTCAACTTAAAATGATAATAGATCTAAAAAAATTTTCTTCAACTAATAATGAAACTTTATAATTTAGAAGAAATGGCAAGCTAGAAGGAAAACAAAGTTTTGCTTCAATGGGGTATAATTTCACAATATCTTATCTACACGTCAGGTGTTCTTGCAAGCATTTTGTATACTACAACCGGAGTTTCACTAGATATTTGTATCTAACCTTCAAAGAAAAAAACTTTCCTTAAAAATTTCCCTGAAGAGGCTAGGTATGAAATTCTACTGAAACTATAGCTGGACAGTGACAATTTTTTAAAAATTTAAATGTAAGGTTAAAACCCTACACTTAAATTGGCATATTTAAAGTTACATTGAGTAAAGTGTGTTAGTGGCTCCTGCCATTATTAATCATTCATGTCTACCAAAACCAACATTGCAAGGACATGATGGACTGCAAATGCAGCAATTATAGATGCCAATCATCAATATAAAATATGTCCCATAATTTATCCAATGATCAAACCAGACAGATGTATCCAGAGCATAACATCAATATAGTGGGATTCAAACAGCAAAAAACTTTTTCACAATAGAAATTTCTGAACACCAAGACATTTAATATTCTGTTATTTTATTTAGTGGAAAGTCAGGGCACAATGATATCAATAATCTTCAAAATTATGCATGGTGGGGAAGAGGGCAAAATGAATGTTGGTTGGTTGTTAGTTGTTTTATGTGTGAGCAGCACTTTTTTGCACACAATGGGCTAAATGGCCAGGTCACAAGGACCCTGAAGGCTCAGAGAAGGTTGGGGGAGAGGACCCACTGGAACAGCTGTTGGGAGACAGGTGGTAGTCTCCCATCAAGGTCATCCAGTGTGTTCTTTAACATGCACAGGGTATGGCTCTCCCGCACACGGAGTCATGGCTTAACGTCCCATCCGATGGATGGCGGCCTTTCCAAGCCCAGCGGTGTCCCCTACCGACCGTGGGCAGGGTGGGGAGTTTTGCAGACAAAATGAATGAGAATGGATATTTGTTAGGAGAGAAAAAAAAAGCATGTTTTTAAGGTTACAGTTTATGCTTTTTGCTGATTTAATATAACTGTTGAGAAGGCAGAAGCTGATATGTCGATTTTTTAAAACTTTTCATCACTCACTGCTGAAAGTTTGCCGAAAGCTCATGAAGTATCCCACTACTCTGGTTTCGGAACTACTTAACAAATAGGATCTCTAAAAAAACTGAGCAAAACTTTTAGTTCTAAACATCATATCAAACACAGAGTACCCCAAGGATCAATTTTAGGGCCTTTACTCTTTTTGATACATGTTATGTGACTTGACATACATTAATGACACCAATATAAAGTGACCAATTTATGTGTGCAGATGATATAGTTATCACCACTTCAAATAAAAACCACGAGAATCTGTGAAACCTTTACAAGATTACAATACTATTATATGTTGGTTTAATTATGATAGAATTTATTTAAACATAAAAAAAATGGATGTTTTTTCACTCTCCAGGAGCTTGCATTAATAACGACATATGTTTAAAAACACAAAAAAACCGACTGTCTACAAAAGAAACATCTTTAATGCTATAGACTAATAACTGCACTGAAATAAAATGAGAAGAAACTACAAAATACTTAGGTCTACACTTCGATAGCATATTATGATGTAATACACATACAAAAATAATCTGTGGAAATTTAACATTCTGTGCTTTGAAACTTCCTAAATTATTAATTTAGTTAATATATTTAAAAAACTAAAACTTGTTTAGTAGTCAATAAAGCTATCTGTGAATCAATCATAAACTATGGTATAACAATTTACAGTACAAGGCTTGGGTTGTTTTACCTCTGAGCGGCACTTTTTTGCACTCCATGGGCTAAATGGCCAGGTCACATGGATCCCAAAGGCTCAGAGAAGGTTGGAAGAGGGGACCCACTGGAACAGCTGTTGGGAGACAGATGGTAGGCTCCCATCAAGGCCATCCAGCGTGTTCTTTAACGTGCACAGGGTATGACTCTCCCACACACATGGCCACAGCCTAATGTCCGATCCAACGGACTAGTCTTTCCAAGCTCATCGGTGTCCCCTACTGATCATGGGCAGGGCCTGGGAGTTTTGCGGAGATAAATCTCAATGCTGACCCAGCTGGGACTTGAACCTGAGAACTACAGATTACAAGCCTGGCATGCTTACCCCTGCCCCTTACAGTACAAGAAACAACATTAAAAAGATTGAGGGAATTCAATCCTTAATAGTTATATTCTTAATGCCTGTCAACCATTGCAAATATGTTTCCACATTTAAAGAAAGACTTGATTAGATATCTTATCCTTTTGAAATTTACAAAAATCCAACGTAACACCTACTATTTTTCTTTGAAGACAAAGTAAAAATCCAACATGAAAAAAAAAAATTACAAAACAAAAAAAATTGTTTTAGTCACCAAGTTTTTCAAACTGTGGGAAACATAAAAGCAATTACGAAATATCACAAACTTTTGGCCTCTTACTATGAGAAATATTATCCATAACATTTTTACATTACTGAAACCCAAACTTAAAGTCCTAAAAAACTAAAAAATATCCCTCATCACCAGTGTTACAAATTTATTTTACTATCAATGTCATTAATTTCAATTAAAAATAATTTAAAATTATTTATCATTGAGCAATAAAATTTTAAAGTTTATCCTACAAACTATTTGCATGTTAAAAGTTTTTAGGAGAAAACTCAGTGCCCTGTCTTCAGTGAAGTGACACTATGTGGTAACGTTACGGCTGTTTAGACAAAGAGCTTCTTTCCACATGTCACGAAGGGCGATTCCAGTGTCTTGGTTGCAGGTGGGGAGGGCGAGGTCCTTATTTCAACAGCCTCATGGACTGTGGTTCTGTAGAAAGTGGATGCATTGCAAGCAGTGTGGCATGCTCCCAGTCTATTATTGCCACTGGGGCACGGCACACTGCTTGCACATGATACATCTCCTACAAGCACACACAGCTGGGATCATGTGCCTGAAAGAGAACCTTCATGTCATCAATATTCCTCTGGAATCCATGACAATTCCATTATAGGTGTGTGGTCACCTCAGGTCTAAGGGGAATGGGCAGATGACAATTTCCTATTGATTTTAACCATTACAGAATATGGTTTGGGGAATTGAGGTCAGTCTGTGTCCATGTCTTCAGAGTCATCTGAGGGACAAGTATTGGATACTACCACTCAAAGAGGTGTCAATTTTTTTCTTTGGTCCTGGTGGAGGCTCATTAGGTTTGGAAGGGCTGGCTATCTGTGGTCATGATGGAAGGAGCCGTCATGAGGTGGAAGCAGGAGCTGATGTAGGAACATAAACTGGGGTTGATATTGAAGACAACACCAATTTTGGCTTTGCCTGTGTAAGAAAGTACTTGGCTGCTGTAGACAAAGTTTCAGATGGTAGATGCCGATATCAGTCTGCACCATCATGGAAATCATTGGATAATGGACTTTACAATGACCATGCTAGCATAGGAAACCTTGCATGGTGGGGTAGGCAGCATAGCAAACTTTCTTGCCTCAGGATAGAAGATGTTCACTGTTTTCAAGAGTTTTCTCCTTTTCCTCCAGCCACTTTGGACAGTTGTGGGAGAATGCCAGATGGCCACCACTATATTTCACACAGCTTGCCTTTTCATTTGTGCACTCAGGATCTAGGAAATCCTGGCTGCTACAATGAGCACAGGGTTGGGTTGCTTTACCTCTGAGTGGCACTTTTTTGCACACAATGGGCTAAATGGACAGGTCACAAAGACCCCGAAGGCTCAGAGAAGGTTGGGGGAGGGGAACCACTGGAACAGCTGTTGGGAGACAGATGGTAACCTCCAGTCAAGGCCATCCAGTGTATTCTTTAACATGCACAGGATATGTCTCTCCCACACACAGGGCCATGGCTTAATATCCCATCCAACGGACAGTGGCCTTTCCAAGCCCATCGGTGTAATGAGCACAGGCGAGAGCTTCAGCAAGATGTATGGGCATGGCCATACCTCTGGCATTGAAAACGCAGAGGGTTTGGAATGCATGGCCCTAACTCAATATAAGGATTAGTATGGGTGGGTACTAATTTCCCATCATGGCATTGCAAAACTCAGTTGACTGCTGTCACTCCCTCCCTGGGAGGAGAGCTTCGAGAGGATTTTCTCCTAAGAAACTTTGAGGAGGTCCCACTCGGAGATCACACCCCAGTAGGAATTGCAATTTGTGGGATGTCACAGTGACAGACACTCCACCAATTACTGTCATTTTCAGCAGCAGCTCTGAATGTTTAGTGCAAGAAATTTCCACATAAGATCTGCTGACAGCAAGTCAGCGGATCTTATGTACTTGACTGCTTTCAGATTTCCAGCAAGACCTTCCAGACTTATACTGATAAAAAAGGAGACGTGTCCCCAATTACCTGATCACCTGTGGAATGGATGATCAGGAATCTCAATGATGAAGAAACAAAGATGGTGATGATGATAAAGATGGGGGCTCATGTCAAGCTCTCTTTGAGGCACTGACTGAATCATTTACATTAACAGAACTCAAGGTTTTAGATTTGTGGTTCAGTGCCCATGGTCCCCACCCACCATGTAGCCCAAGGGAATGCCCAATTGGGCACCAGGGCTGCATGGCCACTATATTCACACAACCAGTAAGCCAACCCTTGAAGCAAATAAAAGGAAAAAGAACTGTGAGGAACTCACCCGAGTCCTCACAAAATAAAAAATGTCAGGAACTGAACTGTCTTCACAAAAGAAAAATAACAGCAAAAGGAAAAAAAAAATGTCTGGGGAAACTCATTAACCTGTACCCAGAAGTGGACTAGGCACTTACTGTACTGCATACTTGGCTCTAGCAGGTCCAGTCCACCAGCCAATTGACCCTGAGGTCTGGCTTGGCCCCAGGACAGCCCATTTAGCTGAAGCAGAGCCAAAGCAGTGTGTAGCAGCAGCCCTCAAAATTGCTACCCAGCCCCACAATGAACAGGCTTCTCAATGGCAAGACAGGCCAAAGGAGACCCTGCTAGTCATGAGCTGCGGAGAGCAGACAAGGAACTCAGAGTACATACCAGGATCCTCCTTTCCAAGGACACAGGCCACCACACATGGCAAACATGCAGGCAAGTGTTCAGGACCCTGTGAAGGCACTCGAACCAACAGAACCTTCAGAGGGTGATCCCCTCACTGTGGACAAGTGCTCATATTGAGGGAGGAAAAAGTAGGATTAGGTAAATATTTCAGTAGTGCTAGCATATGTAAAATCTTCCTGCTTTCTTTCCTGAAAGCTATCCTTTCCGTCAAACTGCAGAGAAACTCAATGTAAATATTTGCTTCAACACTATTTTTCTGCTGCCCTCAAATCATTACCCATTTCAATACAAAAAATGGAACTTGGAGATTTTTTTTCCCTAACAGAAAGTGCAAGGATTTCTCTTGTGCACCAGGATGTCCTACTTATGAGAACATTATTGTATTAGGTAACTGCAAAAGTTCTGCATGTTTTCACTGCAATTTTGTTATTTTATTTGTCACTATTACTCAATGTTTGCAGTAATTCTTTTAAACCTATTTCTAGTTAGATGAGCTATGCCTTTTATTAAGTAAAGATCATGACACCATTATCATTCAGAGTTAAGCAACCCTTTAATGTGTTTAAATATCCACTGACAAAGTTCATTTAAGACAATGCCTGAAAATTTTCTTCAAAAGACAACAGTGCTGAGCTGCTAGGAGAACTGTTCAAGAGGTTTATGGAGAGGATGCCACTGACAATATGTGTGTCAGCAGCAGTTTCAGAAATTATGATCTAGGGATATTTTATTGGAAGATATCACCAAACAGAAGAAAAGATTAGAACTAGGCTAGGAGTGCACACCATGAAGTCTCATTCGATTTAGTAACATCCATCAACTGGTAATGGTTTGCATTTCACACAATTTGCCCAATAGATATTTAATGGAATGTGTTGAGGTATGCACTTCATTGCTTGCTCGACATGAAGTGTCATTTTGGATGGACTGAAAATGAAAAGTATACAATAATATTCAATGAAAATAGCAGTTCTGCAAAAAAAGAATATCCAGCTACTACAACAAAACAAAGGCAGACATTCATCAAAAGAAGATCATGCTGCATGGTTGGTGGGATTGGATTGTTTTACCTCTGAGCGGCACTTTTTTGCACACCATGGGCTAAATGGCCAGGTCACATGGACCCCGAAGGCTCAGAGAAGGTTGGGGGAGGAGACCCACTGGAACAGCTGTTGGGAGACAGATGGTAGCCTCCCGTCAAGGCCATCCAGCGTGTTCTTTAACGTGCACAGGGTATGGCTCTCCCGCACACGGGCCACGGCTTAACACCCCATCCAACGGATGGTGGCCTTTACAATTTCAAGCCCATCGGTGTCCCCTATTGACCGTGGGCAGGGCGGGAGAATTTTGCGGAGATAAATCTCAACGCTGACCCAGCTGGGACTCGAACCTGGGAACTACAGATTACGAGCCTGGCGCGCTACCGACTGAGCCACCCCCGCCCCTGCTTGGTGGGAATGCAAGGGAATCTTATATTATGAGCTTCTGGATCCTAATTAAATTGTCAATGCAGCTGTATACTGTGCTCAGTTGCAAAAATCGAATGAGGCTATTGCTAAAAAACAACCCAGTTTAACGAATAGGAAAGCCATATTTTTTCACCATGACAATGATTGCCCACATGTTGCAATGTCAACTAAGGAAGTTCTGTTGGGAAATGATTGCATCACCCTCCATATTCTCCCCAGTTGGCCTTGTCAGATTGCCACTTGTTTCCAGCATTGTAAAATTTTTTGCAAAGAGAAACTTTCAATAATGATGAATTCAAAACTGGGGTGAGCAGTTTTAATTCTAAAAGTGAGAATTTTATTTTGAAGGCATTAATACGTTACTTGAGAGATGGAACAATATTGCTTCTAACAAGGGAGCATATACTGTCACAA
This sequence comes from Ryuthela nishihirai, assembly GCA_038380435.1. Classification (NCBI taxonomy): domain Eukaryota; kingdom Metazoa; phylum Arthropoda; class Arachnida; order Araneae; family Heptathelidae; genus Ryuthela; species Ryuthela nishihirai. The sequence goes on along the minus strand of JAWZYU010000008.1, from coordinate 74,680,389 downwards.
ATAATTAATCTCTATTTGAAAAATTTGTGTTTTAATTTGATAACAAAAACATGAAGAACTTTTGCATTCACCCCTGTAATTTTGCTGCACATGTAACTGCTGCTGCCTATGTACCACATTTCCCCAGCTATACAATCATTTTAATTCCAATAATTACTTTTTACAAGATGTATAAGAATGTAGTACAGTACAGGTATCATTCTCAATGCAGAAGAGAATCAAACTAATGAAAGGGAAAAAACTATGACGCAGGCTGAGAATGATAAAGCTTCTTCATTAAGATCTGTGAGGAATGCATGCTTCAAAACATCTTCTGTGAATATTCAAACCCACAAGCGAAATAGCTGCAAACCGAGACTTCATAAGAATGATGCACAAGTATTTCTGAAACAATTATCTTTAGAGCTTACATTTACTTTGCAATTTTCACATAAATTTTTACTTCAGCATGTCAAAAATTTTGTTTGCATTATTTTGCATGATTGTCATTTGTCATATTGTCATTATGACAATATGACATATATTTGCCAACATATATTTGTCATATTGTCATTTGAGTAGGGCAGTGCCTGGTAGCTACCAGTGAAAATGAGTGGGGAAATGTACAAATACAACGTTCAATGTGATGCCTTTTATAAATTTGGGGATAGTGCTTTATGAAACTCTTATTATGTATCAGACACCCCACATACACTAAATGGACATATTATATACACCCTGATAACAATATGCAAGGTAGCAGAAGTATCGCATCTAGTCACATGAGTAATGCCTATAAATAGAGCAGGTCTCTATGCATTGGAAACCAGTCACAGAAAAGTAATCATGGGTAAAGGCAGTGACATAAGTGAGTTTGACCATGGCCAGATAGTATGTGTGAGGAAGGCCAGTTGTTCAATCACGCAACTACTGAACTGTTGGGATGTCCACATCAGACCGTCGCATGCGTATACCAAGACTCTGTGAAATATGGCAAAACTTCTAACCAGTACGATAAATGTGAATGCAAACGTGCAATTGACTCTCAAGATGAGCACAGACTGTCCCGCATAGTTACAAGGAATTGTACAGCTACTGTGGAGCAGGTAACATAGGAAATAAATGAGGGCACGTCCAGAAGCTTCTGCATAAAAACTATCTGTCATACTACGGATAAAATAGGCTATGCCAGTTGATGTCCACATTGTGTCCCTTTGTTGACTGCAAGGTACCAAAAGATTAGGCAGCAGTTTGCAAAGGCCTATCGCAACTGAAATGCAGAGGACTGGAAACATCATCTGGTCTGACGGATCACAGTTTTAACTCTATCATGCCGATGGGAGGGTGTATGTGTGGCATAAACCAGATGAAGCAATGGACTCAGCTTGCTAAGCTGGTGTCATACAGACATGCAGAGGTGGTGAAATAGTTTGGGATCATTTACATGGGATTCCTTGGGGGCCCTCATACCCGTCGAGACCTCTGTCACAGGCATAAGGTATATGAACATCTTTAGAGACAATCTACACTCTTGTTCATAACGATTCTCTTTCTGCACCAAGATGCCATCTTTAAACAGGATGTCACAATGCATACTTCACAAGTGGTGACCAATTTGGCTCCAGGAGAATTCAAGTGAGTTTACCACACTTGAATGGCCCCCTCAATTGCTGAATCTCAACCCCATTAAGAATTTGTGGGACAAATTGGAAAGATCTGTTTGAGTCCGTCAACCCTCACTGGTAACTGTGGATGCTCTACAACAAGTGATCCTCGCTTCATGGGCAGCAATACCATCTCAGTGTTTTCAACACCTCATTGAGTCCTTACCAAGGCGAATAGCTTCTGTTGCAAGGGTAAAAGGTGGAGTAACAGGTTATTAGGTAGGTGCATATAATAATTTGTCCATTCAGTTTATAACTATTGTATAATTGGGAGGATTGGGTTGTTTTACCTCTGAGCGGCACTTTTTTGCACACAGTGGTAATTGGGAGGGTGGAGGGTAGAAATTCTCTTTATCAATGTCATTCCTAGCTCTTTTGGCAGCCTGGGAAAGAAAATTTTTGGTGCCCCTTCGAATTTAATGGAAAAAATTATACACAAGTAAGTTTAAGTTTAGTTCACAAAGTAAATATCAAACTGAATTAATAAAAAAAAAAAATCAGTCATAAATAATTGAAAGACAATACATAATGATTTAAGCTGAAAAAGGAATAAGTTATGGATATAGTGAAAGATAATATTTATTTTCCAATTAATATACACTGAGCCGTCCCGTGGCCGAGTGGTTAGCACGCTTGGCTACTGATCTAAGGGACCTGGGTTCGAGTCCCGGATTAGGCATGGATGTGTGTGTTGTTTTTCTGCTGAGGTCCTGCCATCCTCTCAGATCTCCTACTGTGGCATAAAACTGACAGGCTCCTGTCAGACCTCTGTGGCAAGCAGCTGCTTGAGGGGGTATTTATTTATTTTTATACACTGCTGGCCATTAAAAGTGCAACACCAGGAAAGACAAGAGATATCAAAGCCATATTTAGCAAATACATAGCTTATGTTACAAGTACAAGGATCATATGATTACAAATACAACTTGGTTAGACTTGTGGAATACAAAGAAATCGGTATCTTTGTAGCCACCATGAGCGGCAATAACCGCTGCTACATGGTCCAGCATTGAGAGGATGAGACATCGGATCTGTGTTTTGGGAATGTCAGTCCATGCAGTTTCGATACATAGCCAAAGTTCATCTGTTGTAGTAGCTGCTGGTGTGCTAGTCATCTTGAGATCATGGACCAGACATGTTCAATTGGGGATAGATACAGTGAACGCTCAGGCCAAGGCAGAAGTGTCACATGGTGGTTATCCAGGAATTGTTGGACAATGCATGCCACATGGCATTGTCCTGTTGGTAAATGGCACCAGAGAGCCTCTGAAGATAAGGTACGACCACAGGCTCGAATACCTCAGTAATGTAACGCTGGCTGTTCAGAATACCAGTAATTTTAACTGCTTAAAATTGGACAGATCTAGATGAACTTCTAGCTAAAATTGTCAATTGTAAACTTAAAATTGTACTTTTTGTTGGTCATGGCATTTGCGTGAGTGGTGTCCAATGGCACCCCATACCATAACACCAGGGCCAGACCTATATGGTACTGCATCATGCATGTCTCACTGAGCCTGTTACCATGGTATCACCAGATACGGATTTGTCCACCATGGTGCTGCATACTGAAGCAGGATTCATCTGAAAAGCTGATGCAATGCATTTCACACATCCCTGCGGGACATTCTTGGCACCATTGCAGTCGCATATGCCTGTGTTGTAGAAGAATCAATGGTAGCCGAAGCAATGGCCACCTAGCAAAGATGCCCTGATGCTGCAGATGACGTCGAACCATGTGTGTGAGCACTGGTTGATGTGTAACACACCTGAACTGTTGAGAAAAGGTGTTTGATGTGACTGTACGGTAATTCAAAGCCATGCGCATGAGATATTCATTTGTGTGACAAGGGCCGTTGAGATCCCTCACGTTGGTGAGTTCATTCCTCCTCTACCTAAAATATTCCACCAGACAGGAAATATTAAAATAGCATTCTATAAGGAATAAAATTTTATAGTTTCGTTTTAAATCTATTTTTGGAGCTAGACATATACTATGAGGCTAAAACAAAATTATCCAAAGACACCTATTTTGGATTTCAAAGCAGGTAGACAAGTATGAGATTTCATACAAGGTGACCTTATTGGGAGGGAGGGGGTATAATAGACCCAGAGGTCTGGGGGGGAGGGGGGAGGGGGTATAATAGACCAGGGTCCTTGCTCTGTTACTAGATATTACCCCATACAGAGAAATTGTGAATATCACATTTTTTAAATTTACACACAAAGGCAAATTTTCGGTGTTTTTCTGGGGAAAAAAGCTTCCTCCTTACATTTGAAGGAGACCCTAATCTTTTTAAACAAAGTTTCTTTCCCATTATCTCTCCATTTTTTTTCTTCCTTTTACTCATTTTTAAAAAATTGTCATCTGTAGGTATTCAACATTTTCGTTTTTAGAGATAAATTAAAAATCTTTTTTTTTTTAGATGGCTATTTCATTTATTATTAGGTACAAAATAGCTTTAATAGTGCCCTCTAACAATGGTAAACGTGAAAATTTGAAGTGGATATTACAAATAATATATCCCAAAAATTTGAAATTTTGTGGTAATGTCGTTCCTTAGTTATGACGGGGATGCAATTTAAGAGTTACGTGAAAAATTATTTTTTGAGTTTTGTATTAAACTAACAGGCTCCTGTTAGACTTTTGTGGCAAGCAGCTGCTTGAGGTTTTTTTTATATATATTTATTTTCCCCCATCATTTATAAAATGATGAATCTATAAATTAATCCTACATCAATAAATATTTGTGTATAAATTGGAATTTCCACTGCTAGAGTGTGTTAAAGGCAGAAAATAAATACTTCATTCTTTGAAATCAAAATTTTTGTATTTTAAGTGAAGTAGGAATTTAGGAAACAACTGTTTTGGATTTCAAAGCAGGTAAGAAAGTTTAAGATTTCGAAATATGACCCGATTTTCTGGAGGGTCACGACCTTTATCCCTGGGGAAGTCCTTGGTCCCACCGTACCTTAACCAGCGCGCTACTTTTTATTACTGGACTATGACCCAAAAAAATTCTTGCACTTTAAGAGAAACAATCTATTCCAAAAAACGTATAAAGTTACGTTATACCGAAAGTGATGACTCACAGCCCAACGAAGTCACAACCAAATGTTCGCCGCTTTTCAGACGCGCTATTCATATATTAATGTGCTAATTTCAATAACTTCATCGCAATCGAAGATAATAATAGTTGAATGCTTTAAAGGAAGTTGCAAGCACTGTCCTGTGCGTGAGTAAGTGACAAACGAGCAATAAAAGTGTCATCACCGCCCCCTTTTTTTTTCATTGACAGAAGAAACAGGTGGATTTACGAGTGGGGGGGGGGGGGGCTCGTCAGCAATCTCTAAAATGAAAAAAAAAAAATTCATTGCCCAACACACTTTTTGCTTATGTTTGACTCATATAATCAATTTTTCATTCATACCTAACACATACAGGTAATATTTTATATAAATATTACTGTATGTAAATTTTATAATTAATAAAATTTTAATAAAATTTATAACGCTAGACGTATTAGCGGAGGGGGTAACAAAGTTCGAACCCTACGCAATGCTATTAAAAGCCAACTTTTAAGAAAATAATTTCTATAATGCAATAAGCATGAGCCTTTAACACAGGAAGTTTTAAGAAAAACGAATGGATTACAAATATGTATTTTCCAAATGTGGTCAACTATCTACTTAAAAATGCAATATATTTGCGACAAGAATAAGAAAGCCGGTTTCTGCCATTTTATTCTTATAAAGAGATATTTCCTTCCAAGATGCGATGTACCTTTTAACGTTTCTGGGTTATCCTGTCTGTATGGGACGCCAAGTAAACGAACTAATCCATAAACAGTATCGCAAGATGTGTTGTCCCACTCTCTGAGCTTAGCGAGGTCACATTTCTCACACCCACCGAGAAACAAGCACACTGTCCCAATTTCTGCTGCTCGTTGTACTGACCGATTCCAAAGTGGGTACTAACAGTCATGCGCATGAAAAATCACCGGATTTTACTCGTCACAACCAAGAGCTTTCAGTGGCTTATTGTGCTTCAGGCCCGTATCTAGAAAAAAAATAAAGAGGAGAATCGAGGAAAAAAGACTTACGATGTAAAGTTTTTCCTTCCGTTTTAGTGATTTTAAGTTTTTTGTAAATAAAAAAATTAAAAATAAATACCCCCTCAAGCAGTTGCTTGCCACAGAGGTCTGACAGGAGCCTGTCAGTTTATATGCCATAGTAGAAGGTCTGTGAGGATGGCAGGACCTCAGCAGAAAAACGACACAAACAGCCATGCCTTAACCCGGGGCTCGAACCCAGGTCCCTTAGATCAGTAGCCAAGCGCGCTAACCACTCGGCCATGGGACGGTACTTGTTATTAATATTTTAATAATTTACTCCCCCCATTTGAATTATGTCAATAAGCCTACACTCAGAAATATTATAAAACGCACAACAAAAAAGTTCAAAATTTGATCTTAAATATTATTTTTTATAAGCAATTTTAATTTTATTTAAAAACATAATTCTCTAATTTCCGTATTTTTGTGATGTAGTATGATAAAAGCCATCCCGCGCTTGGCTACTGATCTAAGGGACCTGGGTTCGAGCCCCGGGTAAGGCATGGATGTATGTGTCGTTTTTCTGCTGAGGTCCTGCCATCCTCTCAGACCTTCTACTCTATCATATAAACTGACAGGCTCCTGTCAGACCTCAAGTGGCAAAAAGCTGTTTGAGGGGGTATTTATTATTTATTTATTTAGTATGATAAACATTTCTTTTAAAAAATCCACCTTGGAAATATCAGATCTTGTGTGTTCATTAAAATAGAAGTACAATACCAATATCCCCCCCCCCCCTCCCAGTGGCATAGTTTATATTTTTCTATAGTAGATCAAGCGAACACCTCCAATTCACAATTCTAACACTCTGATAAAAAAAACACACGAAAGATTTGCAGTTTCTAGTTTTGCAATTTACAAGGGCAATATAATTTTGACATGTAATTTCACATATTGATAACGTCAGTATAAACGGAGAGTTGTATTATTTCAATAAAAAAACCGTACCATAAAAGTTTAACATCAATTTTCAAGCCTTCATGTAGTAGTTTAAGGATTCAATAAATTGCTCATGAAGAGTGCATGAAGGGCAAAGAGTAGCATGCATCGGTCAAGTTCCATTATTGAGTCCATGTGAGTGATTAGAGTAGTTGGCTAATGATCAAAGGGACCCGGGTAAGATATGGATGTTTATCTGCTGAGGTTTCATCTTTCTCACCTATCACCTCTATGAGATATTTAAAATAAAAGGTTCTTGTGAGATCTCTGTGGTAAGCAGTTGCCTGAAGAGTAACTTTTTTTAATCAAATATCAAGTTCCATTTTTAAATCCCTCCAAACATTATAAACTGCTCTACGCCACTGCTTTTTTTTTCCCGAATTTCAAAATCGTACGTACGTTGTTAGCATCTATTCATAGTCAACAATCATTGAAATTACTTTCAAACCATTTTATATGTTAGAAGTCTTCATAATGATTATTTAAATATTACACAATTATGAACGATTTTTATTAAGATAATTTATTGTTAAATATCCTATCTTCCATAATAGAGATGAATTCAGGCTCAATTTTTCGAGTCCGCCCGTCCGATTTCGGAAAAAAATTTCTCTAACGTATCATGACATATATACACAGTCGTATCAGAATAATATGACCACCTTCCATAGTATATGTATGGTAAGTGGACATATTATTCTGATACGATTGTGTATATATGCAGAAATGCATGTCGCTAATCATTTATTTTATTCTTACATTATTAATTATAATCATTTTATGACAATATTAAAATGCTAATTCTATTTGGAATGAAAAATATTAGAAATGACAGCAGAAACTGAAAGTTTGTGGGTAACATTATAAAAGCAGAGCCATTTATTTAAGATAAGAGAATACGTAAAAAAAAAATGAAAATTCACAGCTGAGGCATGGATGTTTGTATTGGTTTTTTGCTGAGGTTCCGCCATTCTCAGACTTTCTACTATGGCGGTATGTATTAACAGACTCTGTTAGACCTCTGCGGCAAGCAGCTGCTTGAGTGATTATTATTTTTATTTTAAAGTATGAATATAAGGTTAAAATTACAATAAAAAATATTTTTACCTATGTTTTCACATTTACAAAAAAAAATTTGAAGTAAATTATTCTGAACCCAAACTCATCTCTATTCCATCATTATCTTCCTCAGACAGCCATGGACCACGGTGGTCTAATCTGATTGTACAATTTAGTTCTCCAAACACATCTGTCCTGAGCTACATCTGGCCACAATAGACCACCTCTCTCAAGGTCCTTTTTGACATTGTCTGCCCACTGCATCCTAGGTCTCCCCCTCTTTCTGAAGCCTTTAGGCACATTGGTCATAACTCTATTTACAATGACCAAACAAGCGGAGTCTCTCTCTGCACAATATGCCGTCTCCTTTGCCTAACTTCATCACTTAAAAAGTTGAACTACCTAATGCCCAATATATTGCGTAAGCATCTAGAATCAAAAGTTCATGATTGTTGACAAGTGAAATTTGGACCCTTGTTTACAAAGGATCCAAATTTCATTACCATAACTAGCCGTCCCGTGGCCGAGTGGTTAGTGCGCTTGGCTGCTGATCTAAGGGAACTAGCCCTAGGAAGAACCAAACTATTATAGAGCCTAATTTTAGTTTTTAGGTGTATACGCACGCCTATTTCTCCACTCTCCATAAAAAAAATATAAAAATAAATTCCCCCTCAAGCAGCTGCTTGCCACAGAGGTCTGACAGAAGCCTGTCAGTTTATATGCCACAGTAGGAGATCTGAGAGGATGGCAGGACCTCAGCAGAAAAACGACACACACATCCATGCCTAATCCGGGGCTCGAACCCAGGTCCCTTAGATCAGTAGCCAAGCGTGCTAACCACTATTCCCAGCAGCGATCCCTATTCTTCTGTTTATCTCATGCCACATAAACAGCTATCTTAACAGATACTGGTGTTATCTCTATTCCCTCTCTTTTAAATATCGAACGGATATTTTTGAAAATCGTGTTTTACGCAGATTATGATCTTCAGTCACATTTTTCAAATGCATATTTTAGAAGTTACAGAACTTCGAAATTAGATTCCCATTGGTTTAACACAGAAATTCTCTAATATATTGGAAGGACAGTGTATATTTACATGCATTTTTGTAAGAAATTTTTTTAAAGATCACTAAAAACGGAAAAGTTTCCAGTTAGAATAAAAATAATCCACATATACATGTTAATATATTCACTTCCTTACTATTAATTCCTCTTCCTTCTTCGGCTTCCGGATACAGAGACATCAACCTTCTTTTTTATTTCGTAGAAGATACACCGGAAATGGGATATACCGTTAGAAAAAGATAATGTCTTGCGCATTGACAAATAATAATGCTTGGAGACCTTTAACAGAAATGTTGGCTGTCCTTTGCATTGATCATGCCTACAGCAGTGAATTTTTGGTGGCGCCAATTTCTGCGACCTTCACTAATGATTTTTAATAAATCTTTTCAGTAGCATTTTTTATTGGATATTTTCATAACTGAAAATGAAATAAAAAAAACTTTTCCCGCCTATATACCTTTAGCGAAAAAAGGTATGCACCTTTAGTCTTACATATTTGATGTTGTTCATTACATTCTTCAGGAATATGACACCTACGTTGTGTTGTTGTTGTGTTGTTTTACCTCTGAGCGGCACTTTTTTGCACACCATGGGCTAAATGGCCAGGTCACATGGACCCCGAAGGCTCAGAGAAGGTTGGGGGAGGGGACCCACTGGAACAGCTGTTGGGAGACAGATGGTAGCCTCCCGTCAAGGCCATCCAGCGTGTTCTTTAACGTGCACAGGGTATGGCTCTCCCGCACACGGGGCCACGGCTTAACGTCCCATCCGACGGACGGCGGCCTTTCCAAGCCCATCGGTGTCCCCTACTGACCGTGGGCAGGGAGGAGAATTTTGCGGAGATAAATCTCAACGCTGACCCAGCTGGGACTCGAACCTGGGAACTACAGATTACGAGCCTGGCGCGCTACCGACTGAGCCACCCCCGCCCCAATGACACCTACGATTGAGGGCCTGCTGTACATGGTAAACCACCTTTGGTATAGGTGGCTTAGGATTAGATTACGAGTGCTGATCTGAATGAAACTTCCTTATTAACATTTCCCCCCCCCCCCGTCTTGATATCATTAACTTTGCAACCTTAAAATCATTGAATTCATTGCTGTCGTAGAATAGGTAAATAAAATTGTATGTTTGATAAAGGCAAGAAATTCACTTATTTGTGAATAAATATCCTAATTCAACCCCTAACTGGGGTCATCATCCGAGGAGGTTGCATTCCGGTTGAAACTCTTCTTTGCACTAAGAAAAAAAAAAGTTCCAACAGAAAGTCAAATTTCCTATAATGATGACCCTTCAGGGGTTGAAAGTTTTTTTTATTTAGATTTTGTGAAATTAGAATAAAAACCATTGGTAAATTGGTAAGTATCACCGACAATCAGTTTTTAGATTGGCTAGGGATCTCAAAATTTTGAAGTATCCCAGGCATCTCTGTATCTGCGAGAACGCTTAACGGAAATTAACGATTCTGCAAACAAACAGAATGAAAATTTCTTGGGACACGAACTGAATTTGGAAAGATTTTGGAGTAAAAGATTAGTAGAAGGTGAAAGGAAAGTAACCAAGAAACCTTTGTAGGACTTCAAATACACTGCTCACAAAAATTAGGGAATATTTCGAAATGAATATGATGCGATAAAATATCCCCTAATTTTTGTGAGCAGTATAGTAGTAGTCTTCTCTAGCAGGTGGCCTTTGTAGTGGTACATCTTTACAGGAGTAGGAATATAAAAAGTCTGAGCTTCATCGTCCTTTTCTCTAAAATTCCTTTAGTGGATGATTTTAATTAACATATTTTTGCTCATACTTTTAAAAAATTAACCCTGGCGTGCTTGGTTGAGAATCAGATGGACTTGGATTCGAGTCCCCGATAAGTTGAGTTGTTTTACCTCTGAGCGGCACTTTTTTGCACACCATGGGCTAAATGGCCAGGTCACATGGACCCCGAAGGCTCAGAGAAGGTTGGGGGAGGGGACCCACTGGAACAGCTGTTGGGAGACAGATGGTAGCCTCCCGTCAAGGCCATCCAGCGTGTTCTTTAACGTGCACAGGGTATGGCTCTCCCGCACACGGGGCCACGGCTTAACGTCCCATCCGACGGACGGCGGCCTTTCCAAGCCCATCGGTGTCCCCTACTGACCGTGGGCAGGGCGGGGAATTTTGCGGAGATAAATCTCAACGCTGACCCAGCTGGGACTCGAACCTGGGAACTACAGATTACGAGCCTGGCGCGCTACCGACTGAGCCACCCCCACCCGATAAGTAATGGATGTTTCTTTTCATACGTTCTATTTCTGCTCAGGTCTTGATTTCTTCACAGACCTTCTCTATGACGTATTAATACTGACAGATACTTATGACAACTACGGCTTAATTCAGAATATGAACCTTCGTCTCAGCAGAAAAACGGCACATACATCCATGCCTTACCCGAGCCCCGGGTAAGGCATGGATGTATGTGTCGTTTTTCTGCTGAGGGCCTGCCACATCCTCTCAGACCTTCTGCTATGGCATATAAACTGACAGGCTCCTGTCAGACCTCTGTGGCAAGCAGCTGCTTGAGGGGGTATTTATTATATTTTATATTCAAACAAATTATTTGCTGTATTAATTCTTTTCATTTAAAGAGAGGTAGAAAAATTTTTCGATTAAAAATGGTCAAAACTGAGGATTCGAGTAAATTTAGAAAGATTTAGCGTTATTTTATGTCATATTGTTAACGCGTTTTTATTTCTGGATGGCAATGTAACATAAAACAGGACAAGATTTTTGCATTCCTGAAATCTGATGCATTTAGTTCTTAATTTACTATTAGGAAAATGACGCAAACATCTGACAAAACTGGTACACAATAATAAATTCCTTATTACGAGGTTTTTAAATATAATTAAGTATTTTTACATTCCACCAAAACTTAACTGTGTGGGGTCACTCCAGACTGCATGGAACAGAATAACTGTTCTGGTGCGAAATTCTCAGGATATTTTTTTCTCTAAAAGATGAAAAGGTCTGTAAATGGTAGCTAGATAGTCATTGGAAGGAGAGCTATGCACTAATCCCTTATGATGATGCATAGAACCGGCCAGGCCTAGCACCTAATGTCCGACCCCGCCTTCTAGTGATGCACGCCGTTAGTACCTTTCAAAGAGATACTCTCTTGTGGAAGTGAACGGAAGCGGAGGGATGCCAGATCCATGTGCCCTACTGATCTGGACAACTATGGCTACTTTCCTTTTTTTTTTCTACCCTGCTGAGAACTGGTCAACCACACAAGGTCCTGCTGCTGACCTTACTGGACTGGATTAAGTCTCTGAGCTTGATTATGGATCCTGATTTTGCTGCGCTGGTGGGCTTCTGTGGAGGGAAAAATCTTCTGCTATGTTTTCTGCTTGTTTCTGGGTTGACAGCCCCAACTGAACAGATTCACAGGATATGTTTATCAGCTGGTAATAATCTTGAGCAGAGGTCATCGCAGGCACCTGAACTCTTTGCTTCTACTGGCATCGTCAAATTCTACATTGGAGGAAATCTTCCAGTGTAGATGGCTTCAGTCTTTAGTGGTGGGGGATAGGGTCTTTGCCCCATGCCTGCAATCAGGGGGCTTGGGTTGGGCTGTTTTACCTCTGAGCGGCACTTTTTTGCACACCATGGGCTAAATGGCCAGGTCACATGGACCCCGAAGGCTCAGAGAAGGTTGGGGGAGGGGACCCACTGGAACAGCTGTTGGGAGACAGATGGTAGCCTCCCGTCAAGGCCATCCAGCGTGTTCTTTAACGTGCACAGGGTATGGCTCTCCCGCACACGGGGCCACGGCTTAACGTCCCATCCGACGGACGGCGGCCTTTCCAAGCCCATCGGTGTCCCCTACTGACCGTGGGCAGGGCGGGGAATTTTGCGGAGATAAATCTCAACGCTGACCCAGCTGGGACTCGAACCTGGGAACTACAGATTACGAGCCTGGCGCGCTACCGACTGAGCCACCCCCGCCCCAAAAGTGTTATGCTAGGGTTAAATAATTTACCTTTAATACTGAAGCTCTGAAAGACCCAGCTAAAGCTTACCATGATAGGTTACTTATGACAATCACGGTTTGCTTACTGTTCAAGTTGAGGAAGAATGGGACCATTTTAAACAGGCTTTTTTGAAAACTAACAGTACTCTTTTAGGAAAAAAGGAGCAGAAGAGACAGAATTATCTGAGTGATAAGGAACTTGAGCTTATTTTGGAAAGAAAGAACTGCAGGAATGTCCATAATTAATACCCTACTAGTCCTAATAGAAAGCATTACAGAGAGTTTAATAAACGAGTAAAGGATCAGTTAGCTGCTAAGAATCTTTGGCTTGATGGCTTTTCTGACAAAGCCGAGGAAACAGTTAGACAGCACAACAGCAGAGAGCTATACTAGATAGTTAATGCTTTGTGTGGTAGAAAACGGACAGGTATACAAGGATTGAAGGATAAACAAGGTTATAGAAGGTGAGGATTCTGTCATGGCTAGGTGGGCTGAGCATTTCTCAGCAATGTTCTAAACAATGTGGTTAGTTCTACTCCCATTGTTTGCAATGATGATAGATGCATTGGTGGCTTTAATGTTGGCCCTATAACACATTCTGAAGTTATTTTGGCTATTTCTAAACTTAAACTTCATAAATCCCCAGGGGTAGATGAAATTACTACGGAAGTGCTTAAAGCTGGGAATGTTTCAGTTAACACTTGGATGACTGAAATTTTGAATATCTTTTATGATAAAGGATTTTACTATTATATTTTTTTAATTATGATAATTAATTTTTTCCTAAGGATTTTACCAGAGCTATTATTATCCCTTATTTTCAAAAAAGGTGATTGCAGTTCTTGTGATAACTATATGGGTATCAGATTACTCTCTGTTCCAGGGAAAGTTCTTTGCATGATTGTGCTTAATAGAATTAAGAATCTGGTTGACATGCAATTGCATGATGAGCTATGTGGATTCAGAAGTGGTAGGGGATGTGTGGATCAGATATTTTCACTTAGGCAGATTCTTGAGAAATGTCTAGAGTTTCAGAAACCTTTGGTTACTAGCTTTGTTGATTTCAGAAAGGCTCCTACAGGTAAGTAAACTTAATGAATGATGAGCAATGTGGATTCAGAAGTGGTAGGGAATGTGTAGATCAGATATTTTTACTCCAGCAGATTCTTGACAAATGTTTAGAGCTTCAGAAACCTTTGTTGATTTTAAAAAACTTTTTCATTTGATTGAAATTTTTGATTCTGTTTATCATCATAATTTGTGGTTGATTGTGAGATCATATGGTATACCAGACAAGCTAGTTAACATAATGAAAGCTCTCTAAAATAACACTGAGTCCTGTGTGAGAGTTGGTAAGGCTTGTAGCAATTGGTTTAACATTGCTTGTGGTGTTCAACAAGGATACATTTTGTCCCCTTTTCTCTTTGGTTATTCATTATATTACGTGAAATTCATCTTTGCAAGGGAAAGATTTTGGCCTTAAATGATCTAGAGATTTCAAAGTTTCCGATTTATATTATGTAGATGATTTGGCCTTGTTGGCTAATGATGTTGATGAGATTGGTAATAAGAGTTGGTTTGGTGATAAACAAAGATGAAACTAAAGTGATGAAAATTGGTCAGGCAGTTGGTGCTTCAGTCGCTCTGAATGGTTGCAACCTTGAGCAAATGTCTCAGTTTAATTATCTTGGGAGTTATGTAACAGATATTGGTGATGTGCCGCTTGAGATTAACAGGCGAATATGGATTGCCTCTGGGGCTTTTAGGAATCTATGGAGAGAGTGGAAAAATAGGTGTATAGACCTAAAGACTAAAATTAGACTGTATAATAGTTTGGTTCTTTCTAGGGTTAGTTATGGTAGTGAAACTTAGATGCTTTGTGAACAAGATAACAGGAAACTTGATGTTTTTGATTCTAGATGCTTACGCAGTATCTTGGGCATTATGTGGTTCAACTTTGTAAGTAAATGAAGAGCAAGAGAGCCTATGAGCAGTGTATTGTGCAGAGATTCCGTTGGTTTGGCCATGTTGCCTGTATGGATAATTATAGATTAGCGAATAGGGTTATGAACCGTGTGCCTAAAGGCTTTAGAAAGAGGGGGAGACCTAGGATGTGATGGGCAGACACAATGTCAAACAGGACCTAGTAAGAATTGGTGTGTAATGACAAGATGTAGCAGATATAGCTCAGGACAGATATGCTTGGAGAACTAAGTTGCGTGGTCTGGTTGGACCTCCATAGTCAATGGTTGTTTGAGGATGATGATGAAAAGATGAAAAACACTGTGCTAAAAATAGTCACTATGAAAAAGGGCTTACCTTGAGTGATTTCTCAAGGCTTCAAAATACCTTGCTGATGAGCAAATATCAGCAATGGATGAGAGCCATTGTAAATAATATTTGTTACTAAGTATGATGATATTGTGTGTTTTTTTTTAAGAAAATATTTAGGGGAAACCGATGTTACACAATATGCCCAAGGCATAAAAAAGGTTAAAGCTACTTTTGAGATGTTCTTATACCTAAATTTAAAAATTTCCTCACTAAATGCCCATTTAGCCCATTCATAGGTAATGGTTAGCATACCTGACTATTAAAACCAGCGGGCACATCCCTATTTGTGTTTGTATGCTGTATGAGAAACTAGGACAGGCCTAATTGGGCTTTTAGGTTATCTCCATAACTTCTTCCCCTTTAAAGCAAAAAAAAAGGTTATTATTTGGTGTCATTGCCAGAGTCAGAATATCCCTAGGGTGGTTAGTGAAAACACAGCTAAATTATGAAAAATAAAGGAAATGGAAACAAAAAAAAAAAACACATTAATAAGGCATAATGATAAATATAAAATTATATTGAGATTAATCCACACAGTGAATAGCTGTCAAAGAGTGTTAACATTATGTTAATAATGGCAAGCTCCTGCAAAGAAGCGTAATATACCTTATTTTAATCAAATGTTCTCATTTTATAAAACGGTGATTTCCACTGTAAATATTCTGAAAAAAATTTTCCATCCTGATGAAAGCTTTTAAAAAACATTTTTGGGTACATTAATCAGGAAAAAGGGTGGAGGGCACCATTACAAAAGTAAATAGTTAAATTTTTACTGAAAAACTTAATCCTAAAAATTGGAAAATTTAGTGATTATAATCTACTGTTTTTCCTGTAAGAAGTTTTAAATACATTTTTGAAGGAGTGTGTGTGGGGAGGGGAGCTAGGAAACATGGCTTTATCACCAAGTGGTACCTGCAGAAAATTCGATGCTCTACAGACTGACCGGCTAAAACGACGAGTGGATTATTGAATGTCAGTTAATCAAAGTCACACTGTCAATAACTTGTGCACCCCCCCTCCCAAGGAACTTTTCTGCCTACACCACAGGGTTGAAATATTCATGATATTTATTCAGAAGTGAAGTTCTTAGGTTTATTATATATTTAAATCAAATTATAATCAATATAACTGTACATTTAAAAACATTTATGCATACAAATTTAAATAAAGGTTAAAAAAATGAAAAAAATTCCTACCTATCAACATAAAACTTTTGTTAAAAGATTCTGAAGCAAAATATGCACACATATGACAATGGTAGTGTGGCTGTTTTATTACGAGATAGAGCACAGTGTGAAAATATATGTCATATATTGTGAATATAACAAAGTTTGAAGGAAATAGAAGACAGACAGTAGTTGATTGGATTAGACTTGTGTGAAACATGAATGCGTCAGTCAGGATTATTGTTGTGTTTTTAGTTTTGAAGAATTAAAATGACTTCGGTCATTTATCAGAAATATTGACCTTAGTGGGCACTTTGTGTATTAAATGAGAAGCATCACTGGTAAGAATCGGAGTTACATGATTTGTATGTGAAAACTACTGTGGTTCAGTTTCAAGTGTTATATTCTTTTATCATTTTACATTGATATACTGAAATAGTTATTTAGCAATTTATTTATATAATCTGCATATATTTGCTAAAGTGATTATTTATTAAATAGTTCCTTTCCTATCTATTTATTATGAATTCATGCATGGTTGCCAAATAAAAATGTTAAAAATCTAACAATATTTATACTGGTATGTCCTGTGGTCGAGTGGTTAGCACGCTTAGCTACTGATCTATACGGGACCTGGGTTCGAGCCCCGGGTAAGGCATGGATATATGTGTCATTTTTCTGCTGAGGTCCTGCCATCCTCTCAGACCTTCTACTATGGCATATAAACTGGCAGGCTCCTGTCAGATCTCTGTGGCAAGCAGCTGCTTGAGGGGGTATTTATATATTATTTTTATTTATTACATATCATTTACAGAAATACATAAATGACAGAAATATGTACTTTTGCTGTCAATAACGGGTTATAAACATTTGGAATAGACTTGTTTTATTTGTGAGCTATTCATATACATACTTCTGAACATACCTGTTCATCTATAAACATTAT
Organism: Ryuthela nishihirai; assembly: GCA_038380435.1. NCBI lineage: Eukaryota > Metazoa > Arthropoda > Arachnida > Araneae > Heptathelidae > Ryuthela > Ryuthela nishihirai. Next base: position 74,663,107 of record JAWZYU010000008.1, on the reverse strand, counting down.
TCTATGAGTTCAGTAGGTGGCAGTGTGCCACATTTAAAATAAAAAGTCTCACTGTGTACATTTGAACATTCTCAGATTTACTATTCAGCTGGACAGATTTTTGGTTCAAATTTTGGATTAGTGATATTTAGACACTGTGCATTTAAAAATTCTAGAATAGACCTCTCCTACAAAAAACAAAGTGTCATTCCGAGTTTTTTTTTTACAAATTATTCATCCAAAAAATATTCCTTCAACTCTAAAAGTACTACAACCAGATGACAGATTAATCTAAGGATTTGCTATACTGGAGCAACACAAATATTTCACTATATTCTCCATCTCCTAGCAAATAACCCTTGCTCATTCAGCAAACAAGGCCTTTATACACACAGTCACTAAAACTATATCACACATTTTAATGATTAAATATATGATCTTGCAATACTATTAAATAATATTAATTTATTAATATATATTAATACAAAATCCTAATCAAGAAAGGAGAGACCTCAGCAGAAAGACAACATAAGAAAATTTCCATGTTTTATGTGAGGTTAGAACCCAGATCCCTATGATCAGTAGCGAAGTATGCTAAAAGCTCATGAAAATCCTGCTTCACTCTACTGCTTTGGTCATCTTGTCAGAGCACAAACCCCAGTTCTATGCTCTCCAAGTAAAAATTTATGGCAAAGATACCGTACATTTATTTGCTTTCTAGCATAATGTTCCATACCTTGCATTAACCAGTATATGTTAGAGGCCGTGTTCACTCTGTGGCTGGTTACCACTGTTATCGATAGAATTACTGTTCATAATCTGTGCTGTAAAGTCTAATTACTCCAGATTCCATCAAAATATATGCAGCTTTTCTTTTTAGAAAAAGAAGTTCTTCCTTTCATTTACTGTCTTATGACTGGCTTTCACTGCTTCCAAATTATACACAAATTTCTTTTCACTATTTCTCTGCAGGTGAATTATTTTTGCTCTTTTGCATTCACAAGCCATCTACGTACAACTACACTGATGCACATTTGCTGAAGGGATTTATAAATTTCTTGACTGTGCTTTATTATTTGTATAATAATTGTATAATAACTAGCATGTATAATTTTATTACTATTACACATACAATAGAGAATATGCAAAAACAATTACTAGAATTGTTTTACATAGGTTACTATGTTATACACTTTGTCCATTGAATTCAGTGGACAAAGGAGTATAAAATAGTAACAGTACAATCCAAGGCTATAATAATTGCTCAGTATAATCTGAAAGATATATCTTGTGATCCATTTTATTCATATCAAGATTATAACCAATGTATCTTTGAATACTATTTTATATTACATAAGTTCAAAGTTTTTAGTGTAATGAAATTTATAGAAAGTAAAATTTGTTAATATAAAATTATAGTTTTTAATTTATTTTTCATGTCCTTCATTTTGGCTTGTGATTTAAGGTACAGCTTCACTTCTAATATTAACCTTTTATGCATTTCACATTATTATTGGTAGAATATGCATATTTTATATTTAATTTCATATATTTAAGTTCAAATATGAATTATAATATTGGGATCACCCCTAAATAGTTAAAAGTAGCTATTTTTAAGTTCTAAACCAGAGATTTTGGAACTGGATATAATTTTTAACATTGTGTCCTATGAAAAATTATACTTCCTTTAAATCTTGTTTTGCTTAATGTCATGTTTTAAACAAATTAATGACATTGGGTACCTACTGTACTGCAATACAAATCACACACCGGCCACTGAATTAGAAACTTTTATGCAGATGTATGTAAACGTCACTTGTGCAGCGTATATGCAAAACATGTGGTAACGTGATCTAGGTAACTATTTATGACTGCTTGCTTGCCAGTAATCATCAGTAGTGTTGATCACAATGGGAAAAACAAAGGATCTTTTGGGGTTGTGGGTGCCCATCTGGCTGGAGTGGTGATTTTAAAAACAGCAGAACCGACTGGTTTCTCAAAAGGTAAGATATCTGGGTTTTGAATCTGTGGAAAAATAGCCCACATTACAATATTACTGCATTGTCTAACAGGAATAAGTGTGGCGCGATGGCAATCTGTCAAGAACGAGATTGCTGTCATCTGAGAAAGCTTGTATGGAGAAACAGGACTTCCTGTGTGCAGCAACTGACCAAAGCATTCAATGAAGGCTGTTCCCGACCCATATCTCAGCGAACTATGTGCAGAGAATTGAAGAGGATCGTCATTAGTAGTCACATACCTATACGGAAACCACTGATTTCTGCGAAGAACCAGAAAGTTCACCTACAGTTGCATCAGGAACACTGTGACTGGACACTGGAAAAAAGTCATGTGGTCCGATGAGTCACAGTACACCTTGTTCTGTACTGACAGTAGGCAGAGAGTTTGGCAGGAGCTCCATGAATCAATGAACCCAGCTTGCCTTGTAAACACAACTCAAGCTTCTGGAGGCAGTGTAATGGTGTGGGGCATGTTCTGTTGGTATGGAATGGGTCCCTTGATATTGCTGGAAGGTCGGGTGTCCTCCAAGGATTATCTGAACATTGTTGCCAATCAAGTCCATCCTGCAATGTTGACTTTTTATCCAGCAGGTGACAGCCGTTTCATGGATGACAATGCTACTGTCTATCGCACAAGAGGTGTTCAGCAGTGGTTCAGCGAGCATGACAGCGACTTCACCATCTTTCCTGGCCACCACAAAAGCCCAGATCTGAACTCCATTGAGAATATATGGGACATGTTAGAAAAACAGATCTGGGAGCAAAGTCCTCTTCTGTCAAATCTGAGCCAATTAAAGGAATTCTGGTGAACGCCTGGTATGCTGGACATGTAAAGGCACTCCAACACCTTGTGGAATCTATGCCAAACCACATAGTGCTGTAATTCAGGCTAAAGGAGATCCAACTCGGTATTGAATAAAGGTTTCTAATTCAGTGGCAGGTGTGTGTACATGTAATTGGATGTATTAAAATTTCAAAAGTATAAAAGGAAAATCAGGAAATTTGAAACTGGAAATCTATACATTATAAGCATTAAATGTTTGAAAAAGAACCCAAGTCAGTAATGTCATCCAAGTTTATTAACAGCTTTGTTATTTTCAATTGTAATATTTTTAACATACAAATATGTAGAAATACATTTAGGGGTATAACTCTTTGGATCTAGGTTTTATGTTAGTCAGCATTCAACTACTGCAACATAATTCTTGTAAACAAAAAGTGTCATTAGAAAGGCCAATGCAGGAAATTGTTGCCAGATTTTTTGTGTAGAAATATTTGCTCTTAATGTAACAAATTTATAACATGATTGCATCATTGACAATGGTTACTGACCATTGCAATGGCAAATAAACTATTCTCATGAACATTTTTAAAATATATGAAAACAGAAGCATTTTCTTTAAATGAACCATAAAAACAAATGGCTGAAAAAGTGTGAAACACAGTTTAATATGTTATGCCAAATAATGTGAATGCCAAAAGGAGCATTTAATTTTGAATATAAAAAAAATGCATGTAATAATAAAACCATGCTACAGGCCTATACGTAGGAATATTTGAAAAGCAAAAAAAATTGCCTTCTGCCACTTTAAGAGTAAATCTTATTATAAAAAGAAATCAATAACATGAGGAAAGAAGGATAAATATCAGTAAGCAGAAGCTCACATGGTCTGAGCTTGAGTCATGAGACGTACAGATTTCATATCTGTATGAGAACAAGATGTGTTCAAATAAAATGTAAAGAATATGCTAAATCATGAAAATAAGCTTTTGCTGCAGAAGGAATTTGGAAATAGCTTACTGAAAAGCAATTCATTATTGGCAACAAATGTGCTTTGTATTGAATGACTGAAATAGAAATCTTCAAAAAAGATAAATATTTGTTGCATATAATAATTTGTGTACTTTTGAATGCATACTGACCAAATGAGTAAGAACGTAGCTCTAGAGCTAAGAATTAAGCTCTTGAAATTCTAAGATAGTAAAAAAAATATATAAAATATATAGTAAAAATATATTTAAAAGTGAACTTTCTGTGTACATTTTCCTGTTTTTAACCCATTTATTACGGTATTACATATATATGTAATCAATACTTTACCAATAGTAAGTATAAAAATATTGCACCTATATTGAGAATACTTCCGTTAATTTTCCACTCAACTTTTTTGTCCCTAAACCCCTCCCCCATGTAGACAATTTCAAAATACTCTCTGAATATATAAAGATATTTATATATATAGGAATCCTCCATCTTAGTCAATTTCAACTGATACGAATTTTACATGGATGCTGATCTAAAGAAACACAAGTGGGCAAGACATATCACTCACAGCATTTTTTCATTAATGTTTTAGTGAAGACTATAAAATAATGAAATTATCTAACAAAAAAAGGGCATACATATACAGACATATACATAATACTCAAGCAGAAATGAACTATGGAGGTTCCCAAACTGTACAAGTTAGTTCTTCATAAACATCTATCCTGAGCTGCTGCTACATTTGGACACTGCAGACCAATTCTAACAAGGTACTGTTTGATTCTATCCACCCATTGAATTCTATGTCTCCCTTATTTTTGAGGTTTTTATGCACATTGTTCATATCTCTATTCATTAATTTTAATTTCTGCATTTAAGCAATACAGCAAAACTCACAGTTCTTCCCTATACAAGATTTGCTCAATGATGAGTGATGATTCCTTTGTCTAACTTCATTTACATAGTGAAATCATAAATAGTGGCTTAACTAAAATTTCTGGTAGGGCTACTACACGCTAACTTTGACTACTACAGGCAGGGCACAGATAAAAAATTAGGGAGATTTATAATGCATAGATTTTTCTTCAGCCATTCTCAAAATGCATTGCTTAACATAAAAAAAAAATTTGGAAAAAAAAAACTCGAAAAGGTGTTTTTGCCCTTTCTCCTTCAATTTAGCAATTTGCACCTCCATTGTAATAATCACCTAGTATATATATATGCATTTTTCCTCTCTGCTCTAGTAGTATTTTAAACTGAAAATTATGTCTAACATACATAGGTTTACTTTTCTTTTTTACTCTGTTCCGATTGTAAATTTATATTTATTATTTCTAAACTAATTTACTCATTGTAAATTATCTTGTAAAAATTGTCTATTTTGGTTATATTTAATTTACAATATTAATTTATTATATATTTATAATTATATATTATTACATATATTTATTTTACAACAAATTGAAAAAAGTGAAATGGTTATAAAATGAATTATAAAAGACAAAAAATAAAAACTATGATGACAATAGATGGGATTGAACTGGAAACCTTTAAATTGCAAGTGCCAAAAAAAAAGGCATTTAGCCTACTGAGCCATATATTGCTAATGGAATGATGTGTTAAAATATAATATTAGCATTCTCTTCTACACCATATGTCCAACATACTTCATATTTTCACACTTAATATTTTTTCTTAAATCATTTATACATAAGTATCCTTCCTTGGCAAAATAAAAAGTTAGCAAATTAAAATAAGATATCACACAGCTAGAAGTTAGTAATAAGAATTTAATTCACGATAATGCTGTGGTTAGTTTTAAAACATTAAAACACGGTTCAGGGAGCAAGTCTCAAAAGTAGGAGAGTGCTTTACATTTACAAAAACCTTTTTACGGGTTTTACCTTATGATTACCCATTACACTATATACCATATCTATATGGCTCTTTTCTCACAAGAGCCACTAGAAACGTATTATATAGTAGAAAACATATTTACCATAATTTCTGGTACAGTTGCATATTGCAGCATTTCTCATGTTGCAAGATGGTCTTTAAATATGCTACCAATCCTATTAATGGAAAGTTCTTTCAGTTGTTACGACCGCAACTGCACCAACATCGTAACAACTGAACGAACTTTCCATTAATAGGACTGGTAGCATATTTAAAGACCATCTTGCAACATGAGAAATGCTGCAATATGCAACTGTACCAGAAATTATGGTAAATGTGTTTTCTACTATATAATACGTTTCTAGTGGCTCTTGTGAGAAAAGAGCCATATAGATATGGTATATAGTGTTATGGGTAATCATAAGGTAAAACCCGTAAAAAGGTTTTTGTAAATGTAAAGCACTCTCCTACTTTTGAGACTTGCTCCCTGAACCATGTTTTAATGTTTTAAAACTAACCACAGCATTATCGTGAAATAAATTCTTATTAAAAAGTTAGCAACCCTGTTCAAATGTCTTGTCAGGAAAGTTTAGGCTTGTTGAGCATGCCACTGTCAAATGAAGTTTTTTGTTTAGTAACAAAATCTTTGACTATTGGTTGCTTTGGTAAAATCAGCCAGTGAAATGTCACGGGGCATACAAAATGGTTATCTGGCTCCTACAGTTCATGGCTATTGTATTTCAGCACATACAGTACATTTGTGCCATCACTATAATAGATAATGCTATGATTCCAGAAGTGGCCATAATGTTAATATTCATATTGACAATATGAAAGCTCTGATTCACAAGTAAATGCTGCAATTGTTTACATAACATGGCAAATAATGAATATAAAAATGATACGAATAAAAATGAATATAAAAATTATATATGACAAATAAAGAATACTAAATTTGAAATTTATTATTTTTAGTGGGGAAGTGCATCAGGTGGCCTAATAGATGGGCTTTCCCCTGGAAACTACCTATGTTCAAGATACTGTGTAAGCATCTGGAATCAGGGGGCATGTTATCACACAACAAAGTGTTCAAATTTTACTACCATAAAAAAGTTTAGAAAAATTTAGCAGTATTTGTTTACAACTCTTGAGATAATTAAACTGAGCAAGTCATTAAAAAACTGGAGCACCACTGGCCAATTTTCATCAATTTAATATTGTTCTCATTTATTAACAAACCTATCCTATTACCAGTCTCATCAACAGTTTTAATAAGAGTTCATCTCACCAACATCCATTTGTCTATCAGTAACCAAAACTGAAAAGAAATGTTGCAAAATGCAATCCTGTCAACTCCAGTAGTAATGCTAAATCAATCACTGCAAGCTCTCAAACACAACTCAATATTATATAGAGCCATCATTATAATTCATCAGGAATATCATATGATATCACAATCAACCATAAATTATGGTTGACAACCAACTCTAAATCCCTTTCAAAATGTACAAAGCAAATAGGCATAAGTTTTTGAAACTCTAAACATTTGTAAAACAATCTAAGCATAAAGAATTTGTCTATGCACCCCTTTCACTTCTGACAGAATTTTCAGTAGTGGAAGGGGCTGAATTTTTAATTCTGATAAGAATGGGTAGAATTTTCCCTTGAACAGAGCTTAGACTGGCATATAGAAAAACTTTTAAATTCCATGGGAAAGAGGAAATTCACATGGTGGTAATGAAACTCTCAGAGTCAATGGTAATGTCAAAACATGCTCTATTTAGAGTATATCCACAAAGTTCTTTCAGGAATTTTCTTTATTAAAATTACAAAAATTGTATTAAAATTACAAAATTTTCCCTTGAACAGAGCTTAGACTGGCATATAGAAAAACTTTTAAATTCCATGGGAAAGAGGAAATTCACATGGTGGTAATGAAACTCTCAGAGTCAATGGTAATGTCAAAACATGCTCTATTTAGAGTATATCCACAAAGTTCTTTCAGGAATTTTCTTTATTAAAATTACAAAAATTTAGTGCCCTCATTTTGCCATTAAAAAAAGTTCAATTCTAAAATGATTTCCAAAGTTTACACTGATGCTATCCATCAAGAGATGGATAGCATCAGTGTAAACATGTGATAATTGTTACATGTGAAACATGTGAAATTGTTAAGAAATAATGAATATGAAACACACTATGTTTAATTCAGTAATAAAGTATCACAGGAAATGTCCTGTTGATAAGAAAAATAATTTTCTAAAAAAAATTTGAAGCTTTTATGTCACCTGCTGAAGAAAATGGTTAATCTCTGATGATCTAGTGGTTATGATGCCTGGCATGCTTCTGGGAGTTGTGGGGTTTGTATCCCACTCAGGAGATCGTTATTAGTATGCAAAAGTCATGCACTGTAACTTTTTCAAATTTTCAAGGGTACAAGGAACACTTTTTTGCTTACCAAATTCTATTAATTATGCATGCCATAAACCCACAAAGCTGACATATATATAAAATAGTTAACAAGGACAAATTAATCAGATATTGATGGCACTTGGAAAACCAAACCACTGCAAAGATTGACCATTAGTCAGAGCTAATCATATATTATTAAGTTTTTCAAATTCTAAACTTTAGAAGGAGTGTTCAAAAAGTTTTTGACATGCATCTGCAAAACAAAAACCACTGCACTTCCTTCAACTTTTACTGTCCTTCAACGTACTCCCCCCTCCTGCACTATGCAAAGTTGCAGACATCTAAAGGCAATTCTGGAATTCTTGGTGGCACTCCTGTTAGAGAATACTCTAACTCTGAATGAACGCATCTTGGAAGGTCTTGCACCCTTGAAAAAGGCTACCCAGCAAGTTCTTTTTAAATTTTTGGAAACAACCAAAAATCGCAAGGTGTAAGATCGGGTGAATATGCACCCTGGGTAATCATAATTTTTCCTCTATATTTATCTAACATATTACTACCAGGTGTATATCAGACATATTATTTCAACAATAATGCTTATGCTCAATACTCAGCATGTTGGCTTAAAAAATGCACTTGATGTGGGTTGGCAGTGTGCACTAAACTGGAAAGTGCCTTCAATTACAGTCAACTATATTTCCAATAAAATTCTACAGTATAATGCTTAAAGCCACTAATGGAGGATGACTGTTCAGTGGCCAGTAGATCAGCATTCAAAATACCTGACATGTTATCAGGAGGTCGTGGGTTAAGATCCTACCCAGCTAATGACAACTTCTCTATATTTACCTAACATATTACTACCAAATGTATATCTGAGAGATCATATTATTTAAAAAATAAATTGTGGTTGAAATAAAATATTATATAATTTATTGAATAAAATCAACAGAAATAGTTTCCTGATTGCATAAATTTATTTAATACAGTAGCAGGCACTGAATTGCTTCGACTTTCTTGAAAAATATTGAATCACAGATGCTTCTGAGACCATAGATTAGATGACTAAAGACACTTGAATATATAAGAAATGAACAAACTTAACAGTTGTTTATAAACTGGCCTCTGACTGCATATAATCTTAATTAACATATTAATACATCTAATCTGTAAGAACATGGTAGCAGTCTGAAGAATGATTAATAGAATTTTTTATACAAGTTAAAATTACAAGAATTCAACATGAACAAAACATTTTGTTCATATGGAATTCTTGTAATTTTATTTTGTAATAAAAAACTAACATCTACAAATCAACAAGTAACAAAAATATTAAATAATTATAGTGTCTACCAGATATGTACCCAGGAAAGGTGCCTCCTAAGCTAGCTCTGGTATACCTCATGCACCAACTTTTGCAGCAGCCATTGCCAAGAAGAATGCTTTCAACCATCAACCTACACTGGGTAGTTTTATTCTCTGCTCCCAGAGCACACAGTTAACAATACGCCTTAACGAAATGAAAATCCAAAATCTAGCTGCCCCAAGCTGCTGATATAAATGTATATATAAGCTTTATATCAGTTTTATAGTTTAGAACAAGCCTGGGCAAACCTTTTAGTTATGGGCCACATAGAAAACTGAAATGGAATGGAAGGCCACCAATGAAATATATATAATCAATAACGCATTTATAACCAAGGCAAAAAAGGAAAATTAAAGTGAAACATGCAAAATATTAAAATAAACAAAAGAAAATGAAAGTAAAATTAAAAATATAATTTCATTAAAATTATTTTAATAAGAATGCTTCCTTGAAATTGGATTTCTTGTCTTCTATATATATGATCTTCCCTTTTACAAATTTAATTTGTCATCAGTAGCTCATGGGCCGAACAAAAAGGTAATGGGCCGTAGTTTGCCCAGACCTGGATTAGAAAGTGTTTTAATAATTCCTTTTCCATTTTTATAAAAATTTTAAAACATGAATACCTGAATACTGCCCTTCTCAACCCTCTGCCCAGTTGCAGTGGCACATGTTGCACATGCCTAGGGCTGTCCCTGCTTACACCACCACATAGAAAATGTTTTTCAAATGACAAAATTGTTTTGCCTTTTATGTCACTTTTTTTAGTTTGCAAAAAAATGCACTTTAGTGTAGAAATATTGTTAGTTACAATTATGTTTAAAACATTAGAATGGGGTGAGCATAATTATTTATGAAATCAGTACAATATATAATTTGCTAACAAATCAGTGCAAAGAAAATTTGCTTATGAAATTGGTGCAAATGAAATGAATATGGTTACTTCCACATATTTATATTCAATTATTCAAATCCATTTAATTGTTATAATTTAAATAAAATTAAAAAAAATCACAAAACTTTCTATGCCCTAACAGGATTCTGCCAGACCTCTGTGAAACTATTCTTTGATTTGTATGTAAGGTAGTGAGTTGCTGTTTTGCTCGCAGTGAAACCAGTTGTTCGCTTGTAAAGACATAGTTCACTATTGCTTGGGTAGATAGTTAGCAAACAATGGTGAGGTTATTGAGAGGTTTGGAAGCCTGAAACAATGGTAAATTGGTGTATTTTGGATAACTTAATTCAGAAAGGAGCCTTTTGAAATTAAAATTAGGTAAGGAATAAAGCACATTTTTGTACGGGACTCTTATCAAGGGATACTACTATTGTAATGTTAAGTCTATGGAGTTTTGAGTACAGTGAGTCCAGTAGAGGCCTAGGGATATGATAGAACATCTCATTGTGGCTTTATGAATAGAATTAGGTGGTAGATAGGAGTGTGATGTGTGTTAATGTCTGTAATAAGTGTAGTTCCAACATGTGAAATTTTATCCTTTCAAAAGGTATTGTGGAAAATTTTATGTGTAACTTTATATTTTCATAATTTTTTGGAGTGTGGTGGTGGTTGTACTAATGTAGAGATTATAGGTGAGTTTGAAAATTTTGTTGTATCAGATGTTAATGTTGATAGTCTGATGTAGTGTTTGAGTGAATTATGAAAATTAATTGGAGATTGTATGTGTTCAGAAAATGAAACGTTTTGGCATGGATAGTTTTAGATTATGTGGGGTTCTTTTAGTTCAGATATATGCTTTTTGGTGTCTTTTTATGCATTGAGTTATTTAACCCCTGGGGCTTTTGTTGAGTGCTGAAGAGTGGTTTGTTAAGATTTTGAGAATTTTTTGCACTTTTTTAGCCCATTGGGTTATTGAACCCTTGGAGTTTTTTTTTTTGAGTGAGGAATGGCAGTGCATTTGTTTATGATTTTGTGCTTTTTGTTTTTAAGATGTTAAATTTTTTGAATTTTTTTTTGTATGAGGCAGTGATGCAGGTAAAAGTTTGGTTTGGAGGTTATGGTGAAAATGTGACTACTTTTGCAAACTTCTTTTCTAAAAAAAAATGGCTGGGTTGGAGTTGTTTTATCTCTGAGTGGCACATTTTTGAACACACAAAGGATCCCAAGGGCTCAGAAAGTTGGGGGAGGGACCCATTGGACAGCTGTTAGGTGACAGATGGAAGCCTCCTGTTAAGGCCATCGAGCATGTTCTTTAATGTATACATGCTCTCCTGTACATGAGGCCATGGCTTAATGTCCCATCAGACAGATGGTGGCCTTTCCATCAGTGTCCCTACTGAACGAGGGTAGGGCGGCGAATTTTGCAGAGATAAATTTCAATGCTTGCTCAGCTGGGACTCGAACCTTGGAACTGCAGATTATGAACCTGGTGTGATAACGACTGAGCCATGAAAGAGGCTCAGTCTTTCAAACTTCATGAAAGAGGATTATATGCTAGAAGACTTGTAAGTGTCCATACCACTAACCTCAGCTCATCAAAGGGTATGACTAAAATGGAGCAGGCAGCACCTCAATTGGATTAAAGGGGATAGGTTTTCTTTTCAGATGAATCACAGTGTAGTGTGGTGATAAAAAATGTGATATATACTTTTACATGAATGTAGTTTTTTGCTCTAATAAATCACTTTTACCAACTAAAGTTTAGATTTTGATTGAGATTCATCAGATCTGGCATTACTATCTGAATCTGCTTACAATTCTGAAATTCTTTTATCAGTGTCTCTTTCTCTCAGTGCAAATGATATCAGTTAGAAATATAAGCTTTTTAAATACCTTGCTAACAAATAGATGCAATCTCACATCTGTGTCAAAAAGACCATATAGGGCAGGGTTTATAAAACTTTTGCATCATATGTACCAATCAACCACTTAGTCAAAAAAAAACCTGATTCCATAACAATAAAATAAACCATAATTTATTTATTATTCCTCTTAGATCTAGTATATCTTAACAAGGATTTAAGGTCATATCTAGGACTTTTAGGTTAATCTAGTAATAACATACCATAGTTATTAGGTGTCCAATGCAAGTATTATACACTTGGCATTTCTCTGATTAAGAATTGTAATACACTGTGCTATCTAAATGTAAACAGCTTTATCGTGTTATTAAATTTTTAATCATAGTTAGCGGTGTGTTTAATTTATAATATTCAGTGCACGAATTGTTACATGCAGATGGGGTTTGAAACGCAGGATTTTGCTAAACCATACATGAACTACAAAACTTAAAACTGGTTTTTCTCTGTTTATTACTAAATAAATTATAAACTTCACATATTTACATTTACCCACTTACTTAGCAATATAAGAACTCAAATATTTCAGTAGCAGCACACTTGGTTTTCAAATATTACATTATATCAATGGTGCATCATTAGGTGCTATTGGGGTTCAGTTCCATACAAAATTTGCAATTTTCCTTCCAATTATAAAAACAAAAACTGTTATAATTTTGATAAAAAAAGAAAATTTAATGTCTGAGAATATTTAAGTAGAAAAGCTAAGCCATAGTGGCTACTCTCGGCTCACAGTGTCAGCTGCAAAATGGAAGGTTCTCCAATTATAGTGGCCAGTAGCAACTAGCTCTTATAATGGGAAATCATAACATAGCCCACACCAGTCTCTTCATTTGTACCTTAAGGCAGCAATAGTTGCAGGAGATGCTATGCTGTCTGGAAATAATTTATGTTAGTCCATTTCCCAATTGCATCTCTGGGCTTCACATGCTCTCATTTAACTTTCAGGACGAAACATCTGTATGGAAAATGTTAACATCTGTATGGAAGGGAAGTGTAGCATGCCAATGCCATTTTGATCTGACTCATGTTAAATGTACATGTTTTATGTTGTGGTAAAGTATTTTATAGTTTCCTTCATAAACATATCATTTTTATACCTTTTATATATTTATTCATAATGAATAATGAATAGAGTTGACTTTTTTTAGAACACCTATTAAGTTAACTCACAGTGAAAACTTTAGAAGCAGGGCTCATGGGAGTCAGCAGAATTTTTTTTCAGCAGAGCAAGAAATATATTGATGTTTCAAAATAAAAATATTTAAGTCATACCATTCTTTAATAGCTGCCCTCTGGCATAGTGGTTAGTTTGCTTCGCTACTGATCATACTAAATAAATCAGCACTTTGAAGTCGATTCAAATTTTAGAGGAAAAATTGTCTCAAGTCGGGTGGGATACGAAACCACGATCTCCTGATAACATGTCAGGTGCTCTGGACCACTGAGCTACCAGCCGCCGATCAAGATCTCCTCTAACTAACGCTATGAACATTTCTATTATGTCACATATAGGCGCTATTCAGGCAATTTAGCCACAAGTGGCTTTCTGTTTGCCATATAGATGGAAAGCATGTCTTACAAGTATGCTAGTGATAAACAATGAAATAAGCTAGACATATTCAATATCTATTAATAAATCAGCACTTTGAAATCGACTTCAAAGTGCTGATTTATTAGTAGATATTGAATATGCCGAGTTTATTTCATTGTTTATCGCTACTGATTAAAGGTGACCTAGGTTCAAGCCTTGGGTAAGGCATAGATGTCTGCGATGTTTTCCTGCTGAGGTCTCATCATCCTCACATACCTATTATGGAATATAAACTGACAGGTTCCTGTCAGACCTCTATGACAATCAGCTACTTGAGGGGGATATTTATCTTTTATTCATTAATGTGTGCAGTTGCAACCATGCAACAGAAAATTCTTTTTGTATATTGCAAATACATGTAAAAAAAATGATATTTTTAGACAAAAATAAATATGCTTCTGAAAACAAAATGCACAAAAATGAATATTACATTCCATTAAGGAAAACATTATTTTTGGTACACCTATATTATTCATCATAAATTAATTTTTCCAGAGGGGGGATCACGTTTACTGCCCATCTTGAACTCCCCTCCCCCAATCATGTCAACACCTATGCAAGCCACCAAAATATTTCTAATTTTAGAGGTATAAGACTCAATCTCAGTTTTTTAATGTGGATTGATATCATGAAAACCTTGGCTAGTTGCTGTTGAAAACTTCCATTTTTGTGGGGGGGAAAAAACTTTAAATATTTTAACCCCAATGATATCTATTTCTGTTCCCAGAATGCTGTTTGTTACTTTGACTACTTGTTTTAACACAATGGCATAACCAGTTACTCTGCTTGTTGGGTCTAAAATAGCATTTTAAAATGTGCCAGCCTTGGAGAAATTTGTTGTTGCCCGACACCATTGTAGTAGATTAATTGCATTAATCAGATTATTACATTTAAATCTTTCCTATTTCTCATATATTACACTTAATTAACACAGTGAAATATAATAATCATTGGAACACATATTACAATTGTTATACCTTATTAATTTTAGGACTTTTCTTTCTACATATTAAACTAGATATTACTAGTTTTTCAAAATGTTATAATTAAAATGTTTGATATTAAAAGCACTATATATGACTGTTAAGCACAAAGATTTTCCACTTTTATCCTGTGGCAGAGTGGTTAGCATGCTTGGCTATCATTTATTTTCATTCACCTTATATTTATTTGGGGACCTTATCCTTTTCTTTGGAAAAGGGGGAAATTTCCTCTCTGCTCCAAATTACCAGCATGACTCATTCAGGCTGATTTCTTGGTTAACATCTCAACACTCCAAGTGCCAAAGCTACAATTGCTTGCATTATCAATGTTCACCACATTATGCAAATGTGCTTCACCTGAGAGATACATGCATGTGTTTGTTAGGTGGTATTCCTTAAGCATGGAGTTGAGCAGGAGCTCTGTGCTCAGGAAAACTCTGTGAGCAGAGAAAAGGATGAAGTGTGATCAAGTTAAACTAGAGTTTAGCTTTGCATTTAGTACATATTGGAAAATCATTTGTGAAGTGAAATTTATAATTCATACATACATTGATTTAAGGAAATTTAGAATCTTTTTGGCAATTAGTTTAATACCTGGTGTCCAAAATTTAAGCTAACCAGCATCTGATTGCTTTATGATTGGGAGAATTACAATAAGGATGCTATAGGCCAATGTAAGTCCTTCCAGATATTTTGACCTTACAAAAGGCTAACATAATAGCTCATTTGTACATAAGATTTGAAATGCAAAAGGGTAAAGTTTTTTTAAAAAATGCTTTCAAAAAGTCTTAAAAAGTTTAAAAGGTCTGACTTGAGTTTTGTGACATTACCACTGTTTCAAAGGGCTTGCCATACTGCAGCATAGTTTGGGAACACCTGGCATGTAACTGGGAAGTGGGTTTTATCCCACTCAGAGTAAAACTTAATTTTTAAGTTAAAATTTAGTTTAAAAGCTATATTTTACCTTCAAATTTTAGTTAAGCAGCTTTGCATTTGACAGTGGGGAATCTAATGCTGATATCTTCTAGCAATATGTATAATGTTGTTTGATTAAAAAAAATAAGGATCTGAGTTTACTGATATTAACACTGTGTTTAAATTTGACAGCTCATTTCTGAAGAATTTTTAAACCTTTTTCCTGAGAGTTGTCAAGATAATAAATAGTTACAAAAATGTGGTCAGTTTATCTTGCTCTTGATTACCTGTTCCCTCACTTGTAAGCAGCTTTACTTAGCTGTGCAACAGACCAATACTTGCTCGCCTTCTTGTCTTCTTAGAGAGTTGGTTGTTTTATTCATATATCTGATCATTAACATTAAGTGCTAATAAAATTGGTGAGCCTCAACCAATTAAAGTATATGAAATTTATTTCTTCTAACCATTTGTTGAAATCAATATATTAGAAAAATCTGCACTTTTTTTATATGTATAAGTACACTTAAAAAAATAGGTAAAGAGCCATTTGTTTACATCACGTTTCAACTTGAATTAAGGGTATAAGCGGTTTGGGGTTATTGTAAATTGTGGTTTTCGATATCTAAATTTAGATTAGAAAGGGGCTTTTTGGAATTAAAATTAAGTATGGAATTAGAAACATTTTTCGTAAGGGACTTTTATTGTGGGATACTACTGTTGTTGCAATGTTAAGTCTGTGAGTCGGAGGAATAGGGATATGACAGAACATTGTATTGTGGCATATTAATATAAGAATTAGGTCATAGAAGTGAGTGGGTGTGTTAATGTCATGAATAACTTTAGTTCCATTATGTGGTGGATTTTGATTTGTTGAAATGCTAGTGTGAGAGATTTGACACATAATTGTGGTTTTTATTTTTTACAGTGTGGTGGTTGCCGCTGTGCTAATTGATAACATACACTGGTATTCAAAAGTTAAGCATAGTTGACAAAATAGGCTGTATTGAAAAACTATCAGTGAAAACAGCAACAAAAAGTACATGCAGATAAATGGCAGGCACAGGCAAGTGGGAGAGTAATGATGCAAGAAGATGCGACCACATATAACTTATATGAGAAAAGAACTGTTACATATAATTTGCCTAAGAGACAAGAACTATCACATATAAATGGTATAAGAGACAAGAACTACCACTTATAATTTATGTAAGAGACAAGAATCTGTAATGGTATAAAAAATTTGATAGATGTGGGAAACCTCGTTTCTTGTCACCAGCTGACAAGAAATGTTCTGTCATGAACATTTCTGTTTGTGTTCAAACCAATTTGTTGTTGTAACAATATATCAGACAGCATACGAATAGCTTTACATGTAGTTGGGCTATCAGGATGAACACAGAATGATGCTGCCAGGGCAATAGGTGTGCACCAATCCGTGGTGTGGAAAAAGTACTGAGACAGGAAACGTTAGTTGTCTACATGTGCAGAGCTAACCATGACTAGGCAAACAATATACAGATCAAATATATACAATATATATACTCATGAACAACAATTTTATACAAGATGACTGATAGTTAGCATTCCACTCATTCCATCAGGGAGAAGCAGGTTGTCATAGTACAGAATAATGGGCTAATGTTCTCTTTGTGACGTTCTCTCCAGATAACATGACAACTATCACTCTAAGCTTAATCTGGATTTGTCACAGAAGAGAACTTTGGCCCACTGGTGTGCACCAAGACAATCTGCCTCTTCCCCTGATGGAGTGAGTGGAATGCTAACTGTAGGTTGTCTCGCATAAAATCCTTGTTCGTGAAGCCTTCTGTATATCATTTGCCTAGTCATGGTCAACTCTGCACATGTGGATGACTAACATTTTTTTTCTCTTGGTGCCTTCTCCATAACCTTGATACCAAATCATGTTGTCATCTGGAGAGAACCCGCAATCACCCCTCAAACATCAGAGAAAGGCACCACTATAGAGGTGATGGATTACTGGTTTGGGGTGGTATTATGTCACATGGCTGCATGGAGCTCCATGTCTTTTTTAGATTTTTCACAGAAGTGTGTGACAGGTATCAGACATAGACAAAATCCTTGAACCCAACAGGAAGCTTTTTTGGGATGCTGTTGGCCCACAATTCCTGTTTATGGATAATGCACATCCACATGGGGCTGCTTTAGTGGATGAGTTTCTGGAAAATGAAGGCATCTAGCACATTCGCCAGATCTCAACCCAATAGAGCATGTATGGGATACATTGGGGAGATGGATTTCAGTTTGTCAATCTCCTCCCTGAATTCTCCTGGAACTCTGATCTGCTCTTGTACAGGAGTGGGATTTAATGCCACAAGACCTTCTTACTGACCTCATCCAGAGCGTGAAATGCTGATGTGACACTTGTATTGCTTTAAAGGGTCATCAGACACCTTATTGAACTCTTGTGCACAAGCAAATGTATCTGCAGGTAACTTCTGCAATTGCCACCCTATTGAACTATAGTGCACTGCTTCAATTTATCCTGTATTTTGTGTCAGCTATATTGCACATTTGTTTCTTCACTCCACAATCCATCTGCACTACATTGCCCATATCATTCTGTCATCTCAGATATTTCATTTAATCCATTTTGTCAACTATGCTTAACTTTTGGACAGTTTAGTTGAAATTGAAAATTTTGTTGTAGGTGCTAATGTCATAGTTTGAGGTAGCTTTTGAGTGGATTATGAATATTAATTGGGGATAGTGGTGTATGTGTTAAATGGAAAAACTGTGGTTTGGACTTGAATTATTTTAGCCCTCCTTCTAAGCAATATTATGAAACAGCTAATGAATGACATAGTTCCCATTACATACTAAGAGAGAAAGCTTTTAATTCTGGACAAAAAATATAAAAATTGAAAGGGAATAAAATGCAGGTAAGGTAAACACATTGCAAGGTCATTTGTAGTGATTTTTGAAAACTAATCAGTTTCTTGGCATTGTAACGGTTATGTTGAGGTTTTTTAGAAACGTTTTTTGGTGGCTATTTCTGTCTATTTGTGCTATTTACCCATGGGTTTTTTGCTGTGTTTACAATTTTGTGCATTGTTTTAGTCCACTGGGTAATTTTAATCCTTGGGACTTTTTTGAACATAAATCAGCAGTGTGTTATGATTTTGTGCATTTTTTCAATTGTTTTAGCCCATTGGGCTTTTCCCAAGCGCAGATTGACAGTGTGTTTACATTTTGGGCATTTTTAAATGTTTTATAAATTTTCTGGGAAAATTTTTTTCCCCTAATAAGGCAATGGTGGGTTAGAGAATTTTGATTTTGAGGATAAAGGAAAAATTGGACTTTCACAGACTACTATTCTAAAAATCAAAATTAATTACCAAAATTAAAAAATTGTGTTAATCGGACACAAATTTCTCATAGAAAATCAGAATCCTAACCTAATTAATATATTTCAAATTTTATTCCTTTATTATGACTATACCTTGGTTAATGATTTTTTTTATTTGTATATTTTATACATTTAATTTTACAGAAAAAAAATGACAGTTTTATTTTAATGCATGTTAGGTATAGATGATTGTCATGTAATTAAGACAAAATGAGAACTTGTTTTAAAAGCTTGCCGAGTAATGTAGATGACTAACTGTATGATTACAGGCATTTCTACTCTACATGTGACAGCTTATTATTTTAAATGAAGTCCAAACAAGGAGAATCTGTGTGCACTTACATTGCCATTGGTTAATTATAATTAAAATGTTCTTAAATTTGAATATTCTCGACTTCTTTGGTTCACTGATTACGGAATTACATTTAGATTTTTTCAATTTTCATTTATATCAATCCAATTTTTTTTTAAAGGAAAAATTGTCTTGAGCAGGGTGGGATAAGAACCCATAACCTGATAACATGTCAGGTGCTCTGGACCACTGAGCTACTGGCCATCAATCAAGATCTATAATTGATGATATGAACATTTCTACCTACAGTACACAATTCACTGTCACATGAAAGCACTGTTCCAGCAATCAAGTGGCAGACAACACGAATGACATGAAGATTGAATGTATATTCACGAGTATACAACTGAATAAATTTGAATATTCCCAATTTCTCTAGTTCACAGATTAGGGAATTACCACTCTTACATTGATCCAATATTTTCAAAAAGCTGTTTAACCCTCAGTTTCATTTTTTTCTTCTCTAAAATTGAAACTCAACCTCTAAGCCTTATTATCAAACAACTAATGAATGAAATAGTTCACAATACATACTACATGAAAAAACATTTAATTTTGAACAAAAAATATAAAAATTAAAAGAAAAAAAATGGTAGGTAAGCATAAAAAATGTTGCAAGTTCATTTGCAGTGATTTTTAAAAACTGATCAATCAGCTTCCAACACTGTTTTTATAAACAAATGTAAAAAATCTTTTTAGAAGTGTGGAAATTATGAACAAGGATGTGTCAGATAGGGGAGATAAAAAGTATTAAAAGTGTATTCCTATATATGTAAGTAGATTGTTTAATTTGTGATTTGTCTTTGCCAACAATTAGCAGGTTTTTGAATGAGTTAATACATATGTGACAACATAGTGACTTTTCAAGGGCATGGACCAGAGCAGGTAAATTAAAACATTGTGATATGGTCAGAAGTAACAGCATGCACTGGAATGATGTTTTCTTCCTTTGGAATTTAAATGTGTTTTTACATGCTGCAGCTGATCACAAAACTGAGCAGTAGTATGTGATGTTACTGTGTTCAGCAAGGCTTATGCAAGGCATATGCTTTTAAGTGGTGGACAGCTGCAGAAACGACTCAAGTGTGTGGAGTTCAAGTGTGTGCTTGAAATGCAACATTCGAGTGGCACAACAGATGAGCACGATTCTGAGGACAATGACCCAAGATCTGCACAATCAAGCATTATTCTCTATATACTTGAATCATTTCTGCAACTGTCTGCACCACTTAAGCCTTGCTGAACACAATAATATATCACATATCACTACTCAGTTTCCAGATCAGTTATAGTCTGCAAAAAATGAGACAAAAACAAATACCTTTCCCAAGTGAGAAAATGAGAGAATGCACACTGTTACTTGTGACAATGTGTTTCAACTTGCACACACTTCACTGTGCTGCCATATATCATGCATTAACTAGTACAAAAAGTTGTCAATTGCTAATGATAGCAGTTCACAAATTAAACGATCTGCTCTTGAAATAAATGAAATATAAAGAATCATACAGTAGTGCCTGAGAAATTATGTTAAACCAAACAATTAGTCATGCTAGTTGAAAATTAACTCTATTATAAAAATCATGTTAAATGGAATCATATCAGGGACTGGGTGTATAGGTTAGACTATACTCTTAGCAGCTCACTATTACAGCATTGTTTGTATATGCACAACCTGTTAACATAAAGCTGTTGTCTAAAATAGTCAGGCTTCATTGCCAGATTCTTTTTTTTATTAAAGTATTGCAAACAAAAATATGAACAGATTTAGTCTCTTTGTTGTTAAAAAAATTAATAACCATTAAAATTTAATAGTATACAGGTAAAACCTTTAGACAGTACAAGGATCGTATGAAAGATCAGCAAGACTTACAAAAACTAAATCCTAATACTGGATATGCACAAACCATAACTGATAAAATCATAATTCAAAATATCTAATATAAACCTTTAGCTGCACCTAAAACCAAATTTCAACTAAATTATGAAGAAAAATTACTAATACACGTGCATTTGGATAATATATGCAATACTGATATCCCACCTTTACCTTCAGCATGGAATCTCCTCCTACAGAACCAATGAAATCACATCGTACACAATGACATAACATCAACAGATCATGACGCAGGAAGATAGACAAGTATAAAGCGAACTTGCCACTAGACATCATCTGAGCCTGAGGATGCCATGATGACTGATTAACGGCGAAACGCGTAGCTCATTCTGACCCGGGTGTACTTAATGGTTACAGCCACTGACATATTGGCACCAGTAAATATATTTTAACAGATTTTAAATTCATAAATGATTTTAACTGTTTAAAATAGTAACTCTAAAACACAAGGTATGAGGATAGTGCAATAGTTCTTCTACAACTGAACTCTGTACCAAAGTACAGCATAAATAATTGCAGCATAACTATTCAATGTTACCCTTCAAACTGCTCTGACTTAAGATCTTGGTTAAGTAATGGATGTTATGGCATCATTATAGCAAATTGACATAACAAATCTTAACTGCAGCTAGAAAAAGAAATTCAGTATACTTTAATGCAGTTATATATATATACCTAACGATTGTATCAGTGATAAGAATATCGATATAACATCATGCCTACAACTTCCAAGGACTGGTTTCTTTACATAACATTTTTGGCTACATGAGATGTCTACAATAAGCTTAGCAAATGCACCAACATAAGAGTTTTGGACATATTGCATGGAGCAAATGTTTGTGACATCAGACTGTGCTAAAGTAGCAAGTAGAGTAGATATACCAGCCTATAAAATATAGGTAATTATGTTTGGAATTTTATTGTCTAGTATAAATATATAATGCTATATTTATGACTTGAATTTAAGCTAAGAAATAAGTTGGTACATTTATTGCAATAAGTTATCACATTGTGGGTTAAAACTCACGATAAATTGTAATAACTTTGCACTCCTCACATTTTGAGTTATAAAGGGGTTTTTACTAATTGATTGTACAGCATACATCGTGATAAATAGTTATTTAATAATCAATCACGGGATGCTGTAAAGTGATTATAGTTAAATTATAATTATTTGAATGGGTACTGGAAGGACAATTATAGTTTTGTATGAAAAGGTCAAAGTTCACCAGGTGGCCTAGGAAGGTGAAGCAGTGGATTGTAACATGAACAATTAAAATCTGTGGCATGCATACATTTTGATATTATCAAAATTTAACTTAATCATTAATAAGCAGCCATTAATAAGTTAGCCATATACAAGTAAATCCTGTTAAAACATGATCCGATAGAACGCGATTCAGCTTATAATGTGTTGCAAGTGCAGCTCCCTTTTTTGTCATACGAAATGAATTCATATATCTTACGACAAAATTCATACGAAATGAATTTTGTCATACGAAATGAATCATTCAAGAACTACATATTGGATTCTTTGTGTAGTTTTGTATACACATGGGCAAAATTAGTTAATTTAATTTTCCATGTAATAATATTGTTTACTCAATTTTTCTGATTTTCAATGAATCATTCTATTGCAATTTATAGTATGCAAAAAAGTGGCAAAAACAAGTTGATACAGTTGGCCAATGTACAAAGTTTGAATGATGAAAAATGGCTTAAATTTTTGCTAATGCAATCCCACTTATATCGCAATGCAATTCTTTGGGCCCCGAGCACCATGTTATAATGGGATTTACCTGTATTAGATAATCTAACACTATGTAAAGAGGTCCCAACCTTGTCTGATCTGTCTCAGGATACCTCCTCTAGCAAATGTCATCTTGAGTGTATAATATGGTGCACATATTATGCTATGGTTGGTTGTTTGGGTTTTTTTGGCGCAATAGCAACTAAGGCTATATTGTGCCAAACAAACGATAAAAAGGGTAAAAGACATGGAACCCACAACCAAATTTAAAATAGACAGAAACAACACAGCATAAAAACGAGGAGTATAAAAAAGAATAAAAGAAAGCAAAAGGTGTAAACTCAACAATAACAACGGGTGTATAAGACCCATGTAAAAAACAATAGGTAAAACACAGGTAAAAAATCCAGGAAAGAGTAAAAATTCATAAACGAGTAAAATAACCGGTAAAGCGTAAAAATTTGAAAACAGGAGTTAAAAGTGAATCATCAGATAAAAGATGGCCGAGTGTAAGGGGCTCGGACGTAAAATCGCGAAAGGTAAAAAATAAACGTCGGTCAAGGTTAAGAGCAGGGCAATTGAGTAAAATCATATTATGTTAAGCATTGCTCAACATTACATTTTAAATAATACAAGCAAAACAAACTGCATGGTGATTTCTACACCAAGTGGTTCGTGCACTTGGCTGCTGATCAAAGGGACCTGGATTGAGCCTGGTTAAGGCATTGATGTTTGTTGTCTTTCTTCCAAGGTCTCATCTTAGATTCTTCTCTATCATCATCATCATCCTCAAGCAGCCATGGGCTACGGAGGTCCAACCAGACCACGCAGTTTAATTCTCCAAGCATATCTCTCCTGAGCTACATCTGCTGCATCCGGCCACTGCACACCAATTCTAACAAGGTCCTGTTTGACATTGTCTGCCCACCGCATCCTAGGTCTCCCCCTCCTTCTGAGGCCTCTAGGCACACTGTTCATAACCCTATTCGCCAATCTATAATTATCCATATGGGCAACATGGCCAAACCAACGGAGTCTCTCTCTGCACAATATGCTGCTTAAAGGAGGTTGCAGACTCCTTTGCCAAACCTCATCATTAGTTACAAAGTTAAACCACCTAATACCCAAGATACTGCGTAAACATCTAGAATCAAAAGCATCTAGTTTCCTGTTATCTTGTTTACACAGCGTCTAAGTTTCACTACCATAACTAACTTTAGAAAGAACCAAACTATTATACAGTCTAATTTTAGTCTTTAGGTGTATACGCCTATTTCTCCACAATCTCCATAGGTTCTTAAAAGTCCCGGCAGCAATCCTTATTCGTCTGTTAATCTCATGCCGCACATCACCAGTATCTGTTAGGTAGCTCCCAAAGTAATTAAACTGCGACACCTGCTCAAGACTGCAACCATTCAGATTAACTGAATCACAACCTGCCTGACCTATTTTCATCACTTTAGTTTCCTCTCTGTTTATAACCAAATCTACTCTACTACCAGTCTCATCAACAGCTCGAATGAAAGAGTTCATCTCATCAACATCATTTGCCAAAAGGGCTAAATCATCAGCATAATCTAAATCAGAAATTTTCGCATCTCCAGCCCATTTAAGGCCAAAATTTTTCCCTTGAAGTGAATTTCGCATAACATAATCAACAACCAAAAGAAAAGAGAAAAGGAAAAGGAAAGAAGAAAGAGAAAAGGAGACAAAATGCACCCTTGTCGAAAACCATACGTAATGCTAATCCAATTGCTACAAGACTTACCAACTCTCACACATGACTCAGTGTTATTATAGAGAGCTTTCATTATGTTAACTAACTTGTCTGGTATACCATATGATCTCACAATCAACCACAAATTATGACGATCAACAGAGTCGAAAGCCTTTTTGAAATCAACAAAGCTAGCAACCAAAGGTTTCTGAAACTCTAAACATTTCTCAAGAATCTGCCTAAGTGAAAATATCTGATCTACACATCCCCTACCACTTCTGAATCCACATTGCTCATCACACAATTGCCTGTCAACCAGATTCTTAATTCTATTAAGCACAATCATGGAAAGAACTTTACCTGGAACAGAGAGTAGGCTGATACCCCTATAGTTATTACAAGAACTGCGATCACCTTTTTTGAAAATAGGGATAATAATAGCTCTGGTAAAATCTTTAGGAACCATGCCTTTATCATATAAGTTATACAAAATTTCAGTCATCCAAGTGGTAACCGAAACATTCCCAGCTCTGAGCATTTCTGTAGTAATTTCATCTACCCCTGGGGATTTATGAAGTTTAAGTTTAGAGATAGCCAAACTAACTCCAGATTGTGTTATAGGGCCAACATTAAAGCTGCCAATGCATCTATCATCATTACAAACAATGGGAGTAGAACTAACCACATTGTTTAGAACATCACTGAAATGCTCAGCCCACCTAGCCATGACAGAATCCTCCCCTTCTGTAACCTTACCTTTTTTATCTTTCAATCCTTGTATACCTGTCCATTTTCTACCACACAAAACATTAACTATCTGGTACAGCTCTCTGCTGTTATGCTGTCTAACTGCTTCCTCAGCTTTGTCAGCAAGGCCATCAAGCCAAAGATTCTTTCAGTAGCTAACTGATCCTTTACACGTTTATTAAGCTCTTTGTAATCCTTTCTATTAGGACTAGTAGGGTACTGATTAAGGACATTCCTGCAGTTCCTTCTTTCTGAAATAGGCTCAATTGCCTTATCACTTAAATAATTCTGCCTCCTCTGCTTCTTTTTTCCTAAAAGAGTACTGTTAGTTTCCAAAAAAGCCTGTTTAAAATGGCCCCATTCTTCCTCAACTTCAGTATTAAGCAAACCATGACTGTCATAATGACTAAGTAACCTATCATGGTAAGCTTTAGCTATAACTGGGTCTTTCAGAGCTTCAGTATTAAAGGTAAATTTTTTAACCCTAGCACAACACTTTTTAAGTTTAAGTTGCAAGACACTTTTAAACAAGGTAATGGTCAGATCCAATTTCAGTTCCCCTATAAAAAAATAAAAATAAATAAACACCCCCTCAAGCAGCTGCTTGCCACAGAGGTCTGACAGGAGCCTGTCAGTTTATATGCCACAGTAGAAGGTCTGAGAGGATGGCAGGATCTCAGCAGAAAAACAACAAAGACAGCCATTCCTTACCCGGGACTCGAACCCAGGTCCCTTAGATCAGTAGCCAAGTGCGCTAACCACTCGGCCATGGGACGGCTAGTTCCCCTATATGCCTTGGTATTTCTAACAGAACTAGCCCATTTGCTGTTAATTAATATATAATCAATCATATTCCTATGCAGCCCATCAGGTGAAACCCATGTGTATTTATGTATGTCGCAGTGTTTGTAATATGTGTTAGTTATTCTGAAACCATTGAGTTTACTTACCTGTAGGAGACGTTGCCCATTGCCATTGCAGCTACCAATACCAAAAGGGCCTATCACCCCTCCCCAAAGATCAGAGTCAGTACAAACTTTGGCATTGAAGTCACCAAGAACAAAGGTAATATCTCCTTTCTTGACAGAATTCAAAATATCCTGAAGTTGTCCGTAAAACCTATCCTTCTCATCCTCATCAGCATCCTCATTGGGGGCATAACAGAAGATAACATTCAATTCTTTAATGCTTGTCTGAAATTTTGCTGTAAGAAACCTTTCATTAATGCACTCATATCCTAGAAGAGCATCACTAGCATGTCTGCTGAGCAGCAGACCCACACCTTGGTGATGCTTTCCATCCTCCCTCCCTGTAAAGAGAAATTTAAAGTTATTTTTAAGTATCTCACCTTTACCTGTCCATCTGGTCTCTTGCAAGCCTAGAATATCTAGGTTATAGCGCTGGAATTCCTGCATGAAGACATCAAGAGAATAATCTCTATGTAATGCCCTCATGTTCCACGTTCCTGCAGAGAGAAAATGATTAGTAGGATTTTTAAAGAAATTAGGTTTATTGAGATTGGTAGAGCCAACAATATCAAACAGCCCCCTGATCGCAGGCATGGGACAAAGACCTGTTCCTCCTCCGCTAAAGGCTGAAGTCACCGATGCTGGTAAGAACTTCAAGCACCACCTTTTCAAGAGCCACGAGGCCTGCCTGAGACACATTACTCCAGTTTAGGCTTGATGATGCCCAACTAGCTAAGTAAGGTTCAGGTACCTGCGATGGCCTCTGATTAGAATTATCCACCAGCTGATATAAGGTATCCCATGCCTCCGTTCACTTAGAGCTGGCAACCCAGAAGCAAACAGAAAACACAGCGGCATACTCTCCCTCAACAGAGGCCCACCAATGCAGCAAGTCCAGGATCAATAATCAAGCTCAAATCCATAAACAAGTCCAGTCTAGTAGGTATAAATGGTCAGTCTCTATGGCATGTTTAAACTGATCTCTTCTCTATGGCATATTTAAACTGAACAAGCTCTTGTCAGACTTCTGTGGTAAGCAGCTGCTTGAAGGGTAATATAAGAGTTAACTACTGAATACATATCCCAGCAACTAGTTTTTCCCACATCTACTTTTATGTTTGAGAACAGGAAGAACTTGTACTAGCTTACATATAATATTAGAGTTGTAAGGAAATAAGGATTTCTGTATGCATACTTAGCATGTTTCAAAATATGCTCCATGCGTACTCTAATAAAATGCAATAAGTTATGAAAACAAAAGAAAAAAAATATTAGATGGAAAGGAGACATGGAGTGAAGTGGAAGTACTGTAATAAAGCAACACAACTTTTAAATTAGATCTGTTCATGGGAACTTGTAAATTTCTCATTAACAATAACCATGACTTAATGCACTATCTGGAATAGGCAAATATAATGATAATAAAAACCACTGTACATACAAAATACAGGTAAAAATAAATACCCCCTCAAGCAACTGCTTGCCACAGAGGTCTGACAGGAGCCTGTCAGTTTATATGCCATAGTAGAAGGTCTGTGAAAATGGCAGGACCTCAGCAGAAAGACAATGGACAAAAAAGGAAACAGCAACATAAATTCACTAATACAATTTTAGACCCCCCACAAGAATACAATACAGCATGTGTATGTCATGGTATAGAGTTTACCAGTGATTGAAAGTCAGCAGGAGGGATTCGATACTGTTTGTCCACAAGAAATGTGATAAATTTCTGCTTGGTCAATGTAGCTGAAAAATGCTGTCTGAGATGTTTCAGAAGTTCCCATAAATTCCAGCAGGCTGATATCTAGTAACCACAGTGACCATAAGTGAAACAGTTGTCTCATGTTCCTCAAAGTGATCTCATTATGTGATCAGATGTGCTCTGTGGATGGAAGCATTGTCAGCCTGAAAGACAGATCCCTCTTCATCTTTCATCTTCATGAATTACCATAGCACTGGATGAAGATAATCACTAAGGCCTGTCAAAGAGCAACGGGCATTATTCTTGCTTTCTAACGAAATCAGTGCACCCAAGCCATGCCACAAAAAGCACCCTACACCATTACAGAACCACCTTAACAGTAGGAAACAATCAGAGTCATAAGCTTCCTTTGGTTGGCACCATATGTGCACTTGTCCATATGTTGGAAACAAAGTGTAGGATGATTTGTCAGACCATATCACATTCCTCCACTGCTTGTGCTCTTTAAACCACTTTGACAGGTATGATGAACAGCCTAAGAAGTGAAGCAACTTGACTGCGATATCCAACTCTATGGAATTCTTCACATACTGTTTTGGACAAAACTGTCCTCTTGCATCATATGGTGAAATTCATGCACAACTGATCAGCTGTAGCTTGCCAGTTTTGCTTTGCACATTGCACTAATGCTCATATGTCCTAATTCTAGTGTATGCACTTTCGCTCACTGTTGCCTTTTGCAAGTGTTTTCTCTTAAGATTCCCATGCAGACATGACTTTCAAAACTGTTCCTTGTGAAACATTAGTAAGTTCAGCTTAGTGACTGAAGCTCCTACCGAACACTCAAAAATCATGCCCCTTTCAAAATTGCTCAGGTCTTCTTTCGACAACATGGTACCAATAATTACATGCAATTATGCTGAGTTTGGCTTTATAGACATGACACTAAGCATGCTAGGATGTCATTTGCATATTTCCTGCCTTCATCAGTGGCATACAGACACCAGTGCTCAACATAAACCAAAGGCTTTGTGTTTCCATTTTTCTGTCTAGTAACTGTATGTATTAGTATTATGAATTACTTTCAAAGTGTAAGTTCATGGTGAAATTAGCCTCCAATGAGGGGTTCCTTACACCAGTCATAACAGGAGGGGGAATTACATTCTATCTAACAGCAAGATTAATTGTGTGTGAAAAATGTCAACTCTCAAAATTTCATTTTGCATTAAATGGATTTCAATATAAGTGTCATTGGTGATGTGATATTCAACTTCTGCCATACTTGGCTGAGCATATCTGATTTAACACTTGCAAGGATTGCAATGATTCTTTCCTTTAAATGCTGTAAATTGCAATTTTTTTTCAAAATAAACAATAATTTTAATATATGATCCCAAAACAAGAAGTCTAATGGTATCAAAGTGAGATTTCTCAAGAGCCACAAGATTGGGCCACATCTACAATCATGAAATTTTCCATTTGAGGCATTATATGTAATATCAATCCCTTGCTGTCATAAAAAGAAAATTTTGAGAGTCAGTGGTGGATTACTGCATATGTACTTTCCTGGGGTTTCAAAAACAGTACAAAATTCAATTTTTTCCCCCACATTTTATTTTTTTCTCTTTTAATTCCTCATGAATAAAACCTCATGAAATAAATACTGTACATCAAATTCTTTCATGCCTAACTATGCCTCTTTAAGCCAGTAGAGCGCATTGAGTATTACATAAGAACTATACCTTAACCTCGTAATTACGACAATTACTTGTCTATCACCCCTTTGGGACTAAGACAAACTTTAACTATCACATAATCAGAAGTCAATATACATTCCTAACAAGATATTAAACAAGTAATACTATTAACTAAGGAAAAACCTTTAACCTATTTTAAAGGGTCCTAGTTTAGTATATGACAAAAAGGATTTAATTACCACATTCTTGTAACAGGCTGGTAAAACTGCACTAGATATTATTGACCAGTTAGTCCAATACAAGCTGTCATGGTTCCTAACTTGTGCGACCAGTCCTTATGCTACGATATAAAAACAGCATCGATGAATATGCATACACCAGATTTCCATGTACTTCTTGACAGTAGATTCTCTTTCACACAGACTTGGATTGGCATTACTGGATCCTATACGGCCATCGCCTTTTTATATCAGGCACCATATTATTTTTCGCCATTACAGTCTTCAATTACTGACAATTCCAATGTCCGCCGTAGTATTGATGTCTAAATTTTACTTTAATCTACTTAGATCTTAAATGTGGATACACCACAAAGTGTTGCACATAATGGTAAAATCCTTTCTTTACTCAATGCTCTGCACCACAAACGTGGCACCCTCCAACATGAAATAACTTATAACTTCCAAAGTCGGCCATTAAAACATTTAAAAAACTTTAAAACTTTTGGCCTTATTCAACTCTAACATTAAGAGTCATACTTTACTCCCCGATGTCATTCAGAACGATGCGTTTCGCTCGCCTCCCGTACGGCAGCTTCCTCAGGCTCTGACCATTCTCCGACATTTTATTTAGTAAATTATTTTACAATGAATAAAATATACTTATAGACACATCGTTTTTTAACCATAACTCATGTTTAATATTAAATGTGATTTTGGTAAAATACACTACTAAGAACAGATATTTATTTCTGTTTATAATTCTAATTTTGTTTTTTCAGTATGTGCAAGTTTAAATATAATACATATTAAATTTCCTAGATCAATAAGTAAATATGAAGGGTAAAACACAGTGTGCCAAAACAAAGAGAGGTGAAATTAACTATATAAACATGTATCAGCTACCTAGAACAGCACACAACCCGGAATTGTCCTCTTTGAACAACCGACGACGCTACCTCTAGAAGAATGAAAAATAATGCAGGTACGACTATTTGACCTAAACTTCATCACACCAATCTACAAGCATCAATTGCCGTATTAGTGTCCATGAGCCGATTGTCACAATAACACGTCCAGCACTAGTATTTATAGAGTTAACTTCACCTATCTTAAATTTCCTAATTCTGCATTATTGTAATTCAGTTTATTTAACCTGCTGCATATATTTTTTGCATTTATAAGTTGCTAAAATTTTCGTAGAATGAGTAACAACCCCATCTATCAGCAGTTAGGAGCTTCTGAAATCTTTCGCAGCAGGGGGCAATCTGCTACTGTTGAGTTTCTTGACATTTTGGACACATTACATTTACTTATTTAATAAAATATAACAATTTAAAATACGAGTAGTCTATTATAATGAAACTGTATAACAAACTGCTTATGCTTGAAAATGAAATTTGTTGCTTTTTTTTTAGTGTGCTGATGAAATACTTTTCAGTTATGAACAAATCATAACTGAAGTCTGCAATGACAAGTACATTACTTTTGTTACAAAAAGAGGATTCTGCATTTTTTTCAGTTTTAAATCTTTTCTCCAAAAGTGTGTTATCTAAAGCATAAGCGAATTAGTAAATTGTAATAATTATCTCGTGGAATTTATTTAAATAGCTACTGATAACCACAGGAGGGGGTGAACAAAAGAAAAAATGCTCTTCCTTTGAAACGTGAAAAAAAAATTGTATTCTTATATCAATAACAATTTCTGAACATCAAAACTTTTCTTTTGCCTGCCCCCTACACAAAAACTATTATTTTCCTCCTCTCCAATTGCCAAATTCCTGCAGATGGCCCTGTTTATATATTTACTGCACAATTACTTTTGAAGCAATTTAAATATCGTAAAGTTCACATATTTAAAGAAAAATATCGTTCATACTCAACTTTCAAAATACCTAAATTAATTATTTTGGAAATTGCCTTTATTTATTTAGTTTTAAAATACGAATTTAATTACACTTCAGTCAATCACACAGGTTTTAATCTGCAGTAAATTTAGACTTTTATGTGAACATATCCTAATATGGCCAACATTAATGGCCTGGTTTGAAATTATGTGCCGGATATAGATAATGAATATTCATTTTAAATGCTTAAAGTAATAAAACTTATTTAATTATTAATCAGCTTTACTATAAATGTTCTTAAAAACGAAATTCGTCATATTTGTCGCAGCTGATTGTTTTTTATAAAGCTTACCTCTTCGCGGCGACGGATTTCCTCTTGAAGGCGTGCCTGCGCCTCATCTGCAGCTTCTTTAGCTACTTCCAATTCTTCCTTCATACTCCTCATTTTTTTCTTGAGTACCTCAAGTAAAGTGCCTTGTTGGATACTCGTCATGTTAATTTTCTGTATTATGAAGTAGTACTGACAGAAGACAAACCAAATATAACACACGTCCCCAAAAGTACACTGACACGATCGGTGATCAAAAAGGGCGTCAACAGGCATTGCCAGATTTTAAAGAGAAACTTACCGACTGAAGTAATGTTTTACCACGTTCAGGGTTCAAGAGAGGCCAACGCCCTAATGACGCCATATTAGTTCAGATGGTAAATAATTTAAATTTCGTAACTACACAAATAATTTAATACTCTTGCTAATTTGCATTACTTAAAAAAGCGATATTCACTAACTATCGCTTTCATCAGCAATTGATTTAATAACTTTCTAGAGATATTTAATCAACGTCAATCACCTATATCATAAAAAAAAATCACGAATTTTTTTGTAATATGCTATAAAAATTCTTGACTTTATAATTTTAAAATCGGTATATGTGCAGATTTTTTTCAGGCATAACAGCTAACGAGTTTAAATATTGCACATTGAAAATAACGAAATTATGGCTATAACAAAGTTGCCACCTGCACCGAATTTAAATCTGTTGTCCCGCACAGAGAACTTTCGGGTAGGGCCGCCGAGATAATTTATGGGCCCCTATGTAATATTATGCTCGGGGGCCCCCCCTTGAAAACTTTTTATCTTTACAAATCATTAATAGCAATTATTCTGGACACAATGATGACATTCAGAGGAAAAAAGCCTGTTGCGCAGTCAGGCATGCAAAAACATAAGCCTACACAGTTTGTGTCACATAAAACTTTTTAGCATTTATTTTAGGGAACATGTTTTGCAAAGCTCACAGCAAGATTTAGGATTTTTGAGTAAATTTAATATAGGCTACATAACTTATCATGGAAAAAAACTATGCAATTCTGCGAGTCTTCATTTTTAATTGTCAGTACTGAAAAATAGGCAACAGTATTTGTTAAACTTCACATTAGCATAATAGCAGATTCAACACTAAATACAATATAACACATTATTCCCAAAGAGTTGTAACTTCTAACTTATACAGTAGAGCAATGTCAACAAACAACTTTCCTTGACTTCGTTGATGCAAAATCGTCAATTATGTCATCATAATTTAAAGACCTAGCAAGATCGATCTCCAGATTAAGCAAACCAAGGTTACTCAGTCTTTCTTGACACATTGTTGATCTGAATACATTTTTTATTTCCTTCATTTTGCTGAAGGATCTTTCAGCATCAGCAACTGTCACAGGAATTGTACAGAATATTCTAATGGCTATACAAATATTTGGAAATAAACTGTCCAGTTTCAATTCTCTCAGACGCTTTAAGAGCTCCAGTGGTTTCAATGGGCCTGTCCCTAAATTAGAAGAATGAATTGATTTCAGATATTTCAGCTCATCACTGATCTCTCTATTAATGTCTTCATAATATTGTTCATGCAAAATAACACCCATATTTTCAATGTCACGTTCTTCAATGACTTGATATAGCCATAAGCACTTAAATCTATCATTTAACTTTTCCGCCAAAGTGAAACGATTAGTAAGTCCACAAACAACAGAATCAATTACCTATAAAACACATTTACTCTGAACTCCCATTCTTCATTAGTTTCCCCCTCATTCCCTCGAAATTCTGAAACATCTTCATTTATTTCGTCCAAGAAAGTTTACCTTCTTTTCACTCTCGTCTTCGGAAGTTCTGTCTCTGCAGGAAGATCACTTGCTAATGAGGTGGCCACTACTTTTGCTTCATTTAATAAGTTCTCCCATTTATCACGGAGTTGTTTCAGTTCCTGGAGCAGATCGCGAATATTATCAATCTCTACATCAAGAGTTGCATCATGAACTTATAGAACCTTGTTGCGAATGTCAATTGCCGAGAGAATTTTGAACCAAATTGTTGCCATCAAAGTGCACTTAAATGATTCAAGGTATCGTTTTATTCCCATCAATTCCGTTTTACACTCAGCTGAGAGATTAAAATTTTTGCATTGATTTAATGCATGTTTGATGAGCGATAGATGTTTGGAAAATGGTTTAACACTGTCAACACGAGCAGACCATCTTGTTTTTGATAGGCTATGCAAGGAACAACCTGTTGTATTCTCTAGTATCTCCCATCTCTGAGGGCTCTTTAAAAAGAAGTTATACACTTTTTGAACCATACCAAAAAACGTAATAGCATCTTCACAGCATTCAGCAGCGTTCAGACCACACAAATTTAGACTATGTGCACTACAGTTAGAAAATGTGGCAAATGGATTTAGCGCACTTATAATGGCTTGCGCGCCATTGTATGCACCAGCCATATTCGCTCCATTGTCATATCCCTGCCCCCTGCAATCTTTTAAAGGGATCTTATGCTTCTCTAATTCTTCAGTGAGTACATTTGCAATTTCTTGTCCTTCTTATTGCACTTTACAAAACTTGTGAACCTCTCCATTACTTTAAATGAAGAATCACGGTCTAGAACGTATCTTAAGATTAATGTTATTTGCTCATTATGAGATGTATCTGGAGTAGCATCAGCTAGTATTGAAAAATACTTTGATTTTTCTCTTTCTAAGAGTACAGCTTGAAGAACCTTGTTGCTGCAAGCCTTAATGAACTCCTTTTGAGAATCCATTGAAAGGTAGTGAGCTTGAAGTCTCTTCCCTTCTTGTTGTGACTCTTGAACTTTAGTCACATGTTCTCTCAACAGCGGATCATATTGAGCGAGCAACTCAATAATCCCGAGGATGTTACCATTATCTGATGACCCTATTTTGCTGGAAGAACCTCTAAATGCGAGACCCCTCTCACCAAGAAATAATGTAACAGACAGAATCCTGTGAAATAAATCTCTCCAATATTTCACTTTAGAGGCAATTTCAGAGTTCATTTGAGAATAAATATCAGTTCCATGGCGAAGTCTTCTTTCCAATCCTCTCCATTCAATATAGCATTTTTTGTGATTAGCACTCATTTCATGAACTGGCAATTTGTTATATAGTTTACGCCAAGAATAATCCTTTTTTCCAGCCTTCATCACTAACTAAAACGATTTGTGGGATTCAGGGTTGCGACCAAATAATCTGCAAGGAAAACAGTATAACGACTGATTTGTTTCACTCCACACTAACCAGTCTCTAGGAACACATTCTCCATTCTTGAGTTTTGAAAATAAAACTGTTTTCGGAAAGGCTCTTGTTCCGTCACTTGGAAGGTTATTAGGCATAGAAGGGGGACCTTTTC
The DNA here is from genome assembly GCA_038380435.1 of Ryuthela nishihirai. Classification (NCBI taxonomy): domain Eukaryota; kingdom Metazoa; phylum Arthropoda; class Arachnida; order Araneae; family Heptathelidae; genus Ryuthela; species Ryuthela nishihirai. Next base: position 74,627,371 of record JAWZYU010000008.1, on the reverse strand, counting down.
GAACTATACCTTCAATTACACTTACACTTGGGCTGCCACTTTTTAATTTTCCAAGATCACACGATACTTGCCATGACTCAGAGTTCGGAACTGGAACGGGTAAGTTCGCTTCACTTTCTTAGTTTATAGAACGTGCATCATTTTCACTGCTGTTTGGTTGTTTCGTTTCAATACTGCTGTCGTCATAATTTAAAAAACAAACAAACCCAGAACCATCATCATTACCCTCTGAACTTGAAATTTCTTTATTTTTGAGAGCGGGAACAGACGAGCTTGAGATTGGGATTAGTTCATTTTTTGCACCTTCACTGTCCACATTCACTTTTACACCGACTTCAAACAAAGTTCCCTTTCTTAATAACTTCCAATTTTTTTATTTCTCTCCTTTCGCTTCTCAGCTCCTGACTTATGCTTATACTTGTCCATTGTTCAGTTAGACTACAGCACCAATGAATATATCATTTTACTAAACAAATGACAACGAAATGGTGAAACAAATGTGCCGACAAGAGACTTTTAAGCTGTTATAATTTGTAACACTGACACACAGACCACAGACGATGTTACTGGAACTCGAAACATGAACAATGTAATATACCTGATCGCACGGTTTGGGAGAGTCCAACTGTTGCTACTGCTGCAGGGGTGCAGTGGTTAACAGGGAAAATACAAGCAAATGCTGTAAGTTAACGCGGACAAAAGAAGATGTTAAGAAATGTTAGTCGTTCAACTACTATTAATGAGATAATATGTCATAATCCAACTAGTGTTTCTTTTTAAAAGCATATTATGACAAATAATGTTCTTATGGAATTTTATAGGATCGATATATAGCCTAACTAAGAATAATTTTTGTAAGAAAAAGTAGAGTCACTTAATCTGACGGGCCCTTATTGCTGACGGGCCCCTATGCACTAGTCCCCCTTGCCCCCCCCCCCTCTCGGCGGCCCTGCTTTCGGGCACATAGTAAAGTAATAAAATAGAGTAATTGGATAGTGCATGGGCAACCAAAACAATTACTCTAGCCGATTAAGCTACTATTTTTGTTTTTGGCCCCCCAACCCCCCAAAAAAATTCTTGGACAGCAGGAAATTAAACCTTGGGTTACGTGACTCGCAAGCACTACTTAAAATTTCTAGTACTCTTTCTTGTCACTCCCTTCTGGCAAAATATGAAACCTCGTGTATGAGGTTTTCAAACTGCTTGGTCTGTAAATGGTAGCTAGGTAGTCACTGGAAGGAGAGCTATGCACCAATCCCCTGTGATGATGCATAGAACCGGCCAGGCCTAGCACCTAATGTGCAACCCCGCCTTCTCGTGGTGCGGACCGTTAGTAACTTTCAAAAGAGATACTCTCTTGTGGAAGTGAACGGAAGGGGAGGGCTGCCAGATTAGTGTGGCCTACTGATCTGGACAACTGTGGCTACTTTTCTTTTTTTTCTACTCTGCTGAGGAGTGGTCAACCACACAGGGTCCTGGTGCTGACCATATAAACCTACTGGACTGGACAGATATATGGCTCTGAGCTTGATTATGGATCCTGATTTTGCTGCACTGGTGGGCTTCTGTGGAGGGAAAATCTTCCACTGTGTTTTCTTTTTGTTTGTGGGTTGACAGCCCCAAGTGAATAGATTCACAGGATATGTTTATCAGCTGGTGGATAATCCTGAGCAGAAGTCATCGCAGGCACCTGAACTCTTTGCTTCTATTGGCATCGTCAAATTCTACATTGGAGGAAGTCTTCCAGTGTAGATGGCTTCAGCCTTTAGTAGTGGGGGAACGGGTCTTTGCCCCATGTCTGCGATTAGGGGGTTGTTTGATATTGTCGGCATTCCCTCTCTCAATAAACATAGTTTCTTTAAACATCCCACTAACCATTTTCTCTCCATAGGTAGTTGGAATGTGAGGACTCTGCACAGAGCTTTTTCTCTTGATGTCCTCACACAAGAATTCCACCGTTACAATTTAGATATTCTGGGCTTGCAAGAGACCAGATGGACAGATAAAGGTCAGATTCTTAAAAATAATCTTAAATTTCTCTTTTCAGGGAGGGACGACAATAAGCATCACCAAGGCGTGGGTCTGCTTCTCAGCAGACACGCTAGCGATGCTCTTCTAGGATATGAGTGCATTAATGAAAGGTTTATTACAGCAAAATTTCAGACAAGCGTTAAAGACTTGAATGTTATCTGCTGTTATGCCCCCACTGAGGATGCCGATGAGGATGAGAAGGATAGGTTTTATGAACAACTTCAGGATATTTTGAATTCTGTCAAGAAGGGAGATATTACCCTTGTTCTTGGTGACTTCAATGCCAAAGTTGGTACTGACTCTGACCTTTGGGGAGGAGTAATAGGCCCTTTTGGTATTGGAAGCTGCAATGGCAATGGGCAACGTCTCCTACAGGTAAGTAAACTCAATGGATTCAGAATAACTAACACTTATTACAAATACCGCGACATACATAAGTACACATGGGTTTCACCTGATGGGCTGCATAAGAATATGATTGATTACATATTAATTAACAGCAAATGGGCTAGTTCTGTTAGGAATACCAGGGCATATAGGGGAGCTGAAATTGGATCTGACCATTACCTTGTTAAAAGTGTGTTGCAACTTAAACTTAAAAAGTGTTGTGCTAGGGTTAAAAAATTTACTTTTAATACTGAAGCTCTGAAAGATCCAGTTATAGCCAAAGCTTACCATGATAGGTTACTTAGTCATTATGACAGTCATGGTCTGCTTACTACTGAAGTTGAGGAAGAATGGGATCATTTTAAACAGGCTTTTTTGGACACTAACAGTACTCTTTTAGGAAAAAAGGAGCAGAAGAGGCAAAATTATCTGAGTGATAAGGCACTTGAGCTTATTTCGGAAAGAAAGAACTGCAGGAATGCCCTTAATCAATACCCTACTAGTCCTAATAGAAAGCATTACAGAGACCTTAATAAACTTGTAAAGGATCAGTTAGCTGCTGATAAGAATCTTTGGCTTGATGGTTTGGCTGACAAAGCCGAGGAAGCAGTTAGACAGCACAACAGCAGAGAGCTGTACCAGATAGTTAATGTTTTGTGTGGTAGAAAACGGACAGGCATACAAGGATTGAAGGATAAACAAGGTAAGGTTATAGAAGGGGAGGATTCTGTCATGGCTAGGTGGGCTGAGCATTTCAGTGATGATGTTGACAATGTAGTTAGTTCTACTCCCATTGTTTGCAATGATGATAGATGCATTGGTGGCTTTAATGTTGGTCCTATAACACAATCTGAAGTTATTTTGGCTGTTTCTAAACTTAAACTTCATAAATCCCCAGGGGTAGATGAAATTACTACGGAAATGCTTAGAGCTGGGAATGTTTCGGTTACCACTTGGATGACTGAAATTCTGAATATCTTTTATGATAAAGGCATGGTTCCTAAGGATTTTACCAGAGCTATTGTTATCCCTATTTTCAAAAAAGGTGATCGCAGTTCTTGTGATAACTATAGGGGTATCAGCCTACTCTCTGTTCCAGGTAAAGTTCTTTCCATGATTGTGCTTAATAGAATTAAGAATCTGGTTGACAGTCAATTGCGTGATGAGCAATGTGGATTCAGAAGTGGTAGGGGATGTGTGGATCAGATATTTTCACTTAGGCAGATTCTTGAGAAATGTTTAGAGTTTCAGAAACCTTTGGTTGCTAGCTTTGTTGATTTCAAAAAGGCTTTCGACTCTGTTGATCGTCATAATTTGTGGTTGATTGTGAAATCATATGGTATACCAGACAAGTTAGTTAACATAATGAAAGCTCTCTATAATAACACTGAGTCGTGTGTGAGAGTTGGTAAGGCTTGTAGCAATTGGTTTAGCATTACTTCTGGTGTTCGACAAGGGTGCATTTTGTCTCCTTTTCTTTTTAGCTTGGTTATTGATTATGTTATGCGAAATTCACTTCAAGGGAAAGATTTTGGCCTTAAATGGGCTGGAGATACGAAAATTTCTGATTTAGATTATGCTGATGATTTAGCCCTTTTGGCAAATGATGTTGATGAGATGAACTCTTTCATTCGAGCTGTTGATGAGACTGGTAGTAGAGTAGGTTTGATTATAAACAGAGAGAAAACTAAAGTGATGAAAATTGGTCAGGCAGGCTGTGATTCAGTTAATCTGAAGGGTTGCAGTCTTGAGCAGGTGTCACAGTTTAATTATCTTGGGAGCTATGTAACAGATAATGGTGATGTGCGGCATGAGATTAACAGACGAATAGGGATTGCTGCTGGGACTTTTAAAAACCTATGGAGAGTGTGGAGAAATAGGCGTATACACCTAAAGACTAAAATTAGACTGTATAATAGTTTGGTTCTTTCTAGGGTTAGTTATGGTAGTGAAACTTGGACACTTTGTAAACAAGATAACAGGAAACTAGATGCTTTTGATTCCAGATGCTTACGTAGTATCTTGGGCATTAGGTGGTTCAACTTTGTAACTAATGATGAGATTAGGCAAAGGAGTTTGCAACCTCCTTTAAGCAGCATATTGTGCAGAGAGAGACTCCGTTGGTTTGGCCATGTTGCCCGTATGAATAATTATAGATTGGCATATAGGGTTATGAACAGTGTGCCTAAAGGCCTCAGAAAGAAGGGGAGACCTAGGATGCGGTGGGCAGACAATGTCAAACAGGACCTTGTTAGAATTGGTGTGCAGTGGCCAGATGCAGTAGATGTAGCTCAGGATAGACTTGCTTGGAGAACTAAATTGCACGGTTTGGTTGGACCTCCGTAGCCCATGGCTGCTTGAGGATGATGATGATGATGATGATGATGATGTCTAATAAGGTATTTAAAAATCAAGGAATTTTCCTTAAGAGGAAGGATCTGCTTCTTTTTAAAATCAAATGTTCAGTTGAAGGAGCATTAAAGTGCAAAAGAGTCCTGGCAACAATCCCTATTCGTCTGTTAATCTCATGCTGCACATCACAAATATCTGTTACATAACTCCCAAGGTAATTAAACTGTGACGCCTGCTCAAGACTGCAACCTTGCGGATGAACTGAATCACAGCCTGCCTCACCAATTTTCATCACTTTAGTTTTCTCTGTTTATAACCAAACCTACTCTACTACCAGTCTCATCAATAGCTCGAATGAAAGAGTTCATCTCATCAACATCATTTGCCAAAAGGGTTAAATCATCAGCATAATCTAAATCAGAAATTTTCGTATCTCCAGTCCATTTAAGGCCAAAATCTTTCCCTTGAAGTGAATTTTGCATAACATAATCAATAACCAAGCTAAAGAGAAAAGGAGACAAAATGCACCCTTGCCGAACACCAGAAGTAATGCTAAACCAATTGCTACAAGCCTTACCAACTCTCACACATGACTCAGTGTTATTATAGAGAGCTTTCATTATGTTAACTAACTTGTCTGGTATACCATATGATCTCACAATCAACCACAAATTATAACGATCAACAGAGTCGAAAGCCTTTTTGAAATCAACAAAGCTAGCAACCAAAGGTTTCTGAAACTCTAAACATTTCTCAAGAATCTGCTTAAGTGAAAATATCTGATGAACACATCCCTACCACTTCTGAATCCACATTGATCATCACGCATTTGACTGTCAACCAGATTCTTAATTCTATTGAGCACAGTCATGCAAAGAACTTTACCTGTAACAGAGAGTAGGCTGATACCCCTATAGTTATCACAAGAACTGCGATCACCTTTTTTTGGAGATAGGGATAATAATAGCTCTGGTAAAATCCTTAGGAACCATGCCTTTATCATAGAAGATATTCAAAATTTCACTCATCCAAGTGGTAACAGAAACATTCCCAGCTCTGAGCATTTCTGTAGTAATTTCATCTACCCCTGAGGATTTATGAAGTTTAAGTTTAGAAATAGCCAAAATAACTTCAGAATGTGTTATAGGGCCAACATTAAAGCTGCCAATGCATCTATCATCATTGCAAACAATGGGAGTAGAACTAACTACATTGTCAACATCATCACTGAAATGCTCAGCCCACCTAGCCATGACAGAATCCTCCCCTTCTATAACCTTACCTTGTTTATCCTTGAATCCTTGTATGCCTGTCAGTTTTCTACCACATAAAACATTAACTATCTGGTACAGCTCTCTGCTTTTGTGCTGCCTAACAGCATCCTCAGATTTGTCAGCCAAGCCATGAAGCCAAAGATTCTTATCAGTAGCTAACTGATCCTTTACACATTTGTTAAGCTCTCTGTACTCCTTTCTATTAGGACTAGTAGGGTACTGATTAAGGTTATTCCTGCAGTCTTTCTTTCTGAAATAAGCTCCAGTGCCTTAGCACTTAAATAATTCTGTCTCTTCTGCTCCTTTTTTCCTAACAGAGTACTCTTAGTTTCTAAAAAAGCCTGTTTGAAACGGCCCCATTCTTCCTCAACTTCAGTAATAAGCAAACCATGACTGTCATAATTACTAAGTAACCTATCACGGTAAGCTTTAGCTATAACAGGGTCTTTCAGAGCTTCAGTATTAAAGGAAAATTTTTTAAATTTAGCACAACACTTTTTAAGTTTAAGTTGCAAGACACTTTTAAAAAGGTAATGGTCAGATCCAATTTCAGCTCCCCTATGTGCCCTGGTATTCCTAACAGAACTAGCCCATTTGCTGTTAATTAATATGTAATCAATCATATTCTTATGCAGCCCATCAGGTGCAACCCATGTGTACTTATGTATGTCGCGGTGTTTGTAATATGTGTTAGTTATTCTGAAACCATTGAGTTTACTTACCTGTAGGAGACGTTGCCCATTGCCATTGCAGCTACCAATACCAAAAGGGCCTATTACTCCTCCCCAAAGGTCAGAGTCAGTACCAACTTTGGCATTGAAGTCACCACGAACAAGGGTAATATCTCCTTTCTTGACAGAATTCAAAATATCCTGAAGTTGTTCATAAAACCTAACCTTCTCATCCTCATCGGCATCCTCAGTGGGTGCATAACAGCAGATAACATCCAGGTCTTTAACGCTTGTCTGAAATTTTGCTGTAAGAAACCTTTCATTAATGCACTCATATCCTAGAAGAGCATCACTAGCGTGTCTGCTGAGAAGAAGACCCACGCCTTGTGATGCTTATTTTCGTCCCTCCCTGAAAAGAAAAATTTAAGATTATTTTTAAGAATCTGACCTTTATCTGTCCATCTGGTCTCTTGCAAATCTAGAATATCTAGGTTATAGCACTGGAATTCCTGCGTGAGGACATCAAGAGAATAATCTCTATATAATGTCCTCACGTTCCACTTTCCTGCAGAGAGAAAATGATTAGTAGGATTTTTAAAGAAATTAGGTTTATTGAGATTGGTAGGGCCAGCAATATCAAACAGTCCTCTGATCGCAGGCATGGAGCAAAGACCTGTTCCTCCTCTGCTGAAGTCACCGATGCTGGTAGGAACTTCAGGCACCACCTTTTCAAGTGGACTTTTTCCAGCCATGTGGCCTGCCTGAGACACATTACTTCAGTTTAGGCTTGACGATGCCCAACTAGCTAAGTAAGGTTCAGGTACCTGCGATGGCCTCTGATTAAGATTATCCACCAGCTGATATAAGGTATCCCATGCCTCTGTTCTCTTAGGGCTGGCAACCCAGAAGCAAACAGAAAACACAGCGGCAGATTCTCCCTCAACAGAGGCCCACCAGTGCAGCAAGTACAAGATCAATAATCAAGCTCAAATCCATAAACAAGTCCAGTCTAGTAGGTATCGCAGTGTCTTTGAATTTTGACAACTGCCCTAGATTCTGTCAAGTTGCCTCGATTTTGACAACTGCTCTAGATTTTGCTAACTCCCTTTAGTTTTACCAAAAAAAAATCCCAATTTTCATAACTCACCTATATTTTATCAAGTGGTTTCCAATTTTTTCAACTCTCTTTAATTTCACGAAAACAATCCCAATTTTTAAATCTCTCCTGATTTTTCCATATCACTTCAAATTTTTCATACTTCCCAAGATTTTCACAACTCAGCTATATTTTACTAAGTGGCTTCGAATTTTGGCAACTGCCCTAGATTTTGACAACAATCCTAGATTTTGCTAACTCCCTTTAGTTTTACAAAAAAAAAAAATCCAAATTTTCACAACTCACCTGGATTTTAATAAGTCTCTTCGAATTTTTCCAACTCTGATTTACTTTGGCGGGAGAGGGAGTCTCCCCCCATCCTTCCATAGCTGCACCCCTGTCTCAAACCATTAAGTTTACTACCTGTAGGAGACGTTGCCCATTGCCATTACAATTACCAATAACAAATGTGCCTATCACCCCTCCTCAAATGTTAGAGTCAGTACCAACTTTGGCTTTGAAGTCACCTAGAACAAGGGTAAATCTCCTTTCTTGACAGAATTCAAATATCCTGAAGTTGTCCATAAAACCTATCCTTCTCATCCTCATCGGCATTCTCAGTGGGGGCATAACAGCAGATTACATTCAAGTCTTTAACGCTTGTCTGAAATTTTGCTGTAAGAAACCTTTCATTAATTCACTCATATCCTAGAAGAGCATCACTAGCGTGTCTGCTGAGAGCAGACCCACGCCTTGGTGATGCTAATTATCTTCCCTCCTTGAAAAGAGAAATTTAAGATTATTTTTAAGAATCTGACCGTTATCTGTCTAACTGGTCTCTTGCAAGCCGAGAGTATCTAAATTATAACGGTGGAATTCTTATGGGAGGACATCAAGAGAATAAAATCTTTGCAGAGTCCTCACATTCCAGCTACCTATGGAGAGAAAATGGTTAGTGGGATGTTTAAAGATATTATGTTAATTGAGATAGGGAATGCCGACAATATCAAACAGCCCCTTAATTGCAGGCATGGGGCAAAGACCTGTTTCGCCCACTACTAAAGGCTGAATCCATCTACATTGGAAGATTTCCCCCAATGTAGGATTTGACGATGCCCTTAGAAGCAAGAGTTCAGGCACCTGCGTCGTCTTCAGGCACCTGCGTCGCCTCTGATCAGAAGATTCCCCAGCTAATAAAACGTATCCTACTTGCCAAAAATTAAAACACTGATTAAAAAAGTATTATCTTAAAATATAAATGTGTTAAAAATATAAAGTGTTATATCTTGAAATAAATAGGGAGAAATTTAATCAAATTTCGCAGAAAGATACTATTTTTATAAGTTATGAAAATTTAGCCGAAAATGATTCATCTAATACATATAGATAGATATATAGATATATAGTATACAAATAGAATCTAATACATAAGTGATTGACTGACTTACGGCTGATTGACAGGTGATCACGCTAATTCTAACTATTATGTAGAAGTGACAGAGCTCTGAAATTTTGCACCTAGCTGCAATCGGATCAGAGATCTCAGGAAAAATCCGAAATTTGACCTCCCATGTCTCGTTCAAGGGGAAACTGAGGTTACGTACAAGTCAAACCTTGATCTGTCAGTGCTAGAAACCTAAAATTGTTATGTGGTGTTTCGGGCTGTAGATGTGGGAAACGTTGCAAAATTTCAGATATGGTTCTTCAAGATCAGGTTCGATGATAGAGAGCTGAATTGGCTCCTGGGGTATTTTGGGTCTCATTTTTCGGAAATGTTGATTTTTGGTTGTGATGGTCCTTTGAGGTAAAAGGTTGGGTTGGGTTGTTTTACCTCTGAGCGGCACTTTTTTGCACACCATGGGCTAAATGGCCAGGTCACATGGACCCCGAAGGCTCAGAGAAGGTTGGGGAAGGGGACCCACTGGAACAAGCTGTTGGGAGACAGATGGTAGCCTCCCGTCAAGGCCATCCAGCGTGTTCTTTAACATGCATAGGGTATGTCTCTCCCACACACGGGGCCACGGCTTAACGTCCCATCCGACGGACGGCGGCCTTTCCAAGCCCATCAGTGTCCCCTACTGACCGTGGGCAGGGCGGGGAGAGGTAAAAGGTGAAATAAGTTGTATCTACCGGTAGTAGAGGGCTAAAAATCAAAGTGACGTTCGGATAGATGAACAAAATATGAAGAGGTATCGCAGTTACATTTGTAGTTATCTCACCACTCTAGCCGCCCTGTGATTAGCGCGCTTGGCTACTGATCTAAGGGGCCTGGGTTCGAGCTCTAGGTAAGGCATGGATGTTCGTGTTGTTTTCTGCTGAGGTCCTGCTATCCTCTCAGATCTTCTACTGTGGCATATAATATGACTGTCAGACCTCTGTAACAAGCAGCTGCTTTAGGGGGTATTTTATTTTTAACATATAGACAATTATGACTGATCGACAGACGATCACGCGAATTCTAATTATGATGCAGAAATGGTAGAGTTCTGAAAATTTGCACTTAGAGTTAATCCGGGTTGCAGATATTGCGAAAAACCCGAAATTTGAGCTCCGAGATGTCATTCACGGTGGAATGGTGATCACATTGAGGTCAAGCCTTGAACCACGAGGCTAGAAACGTGGAAAATGGTGTCTGGGGTTCACCCCCAGAAATGTTACATGGCGGAAATATTACGAAATTTCGGATTGCAGGGTCCTTCGATGCCAAAGGTCATATTTAGATTTTCTGGTGCTGGAGAATTAAATTTTGTAGTGTCTGGGGTATTTCGAGTCATAGACCACAGAAATGTTTTGAGCTTACCACGAGTTGCAGTGTCAAACTGACAAACTAGAAGCATAACTGAAAGAATTGTGAAATTTTTTACATGAACTCTAGCAGTATTCGCGAAGCCAGAATCTAGAAATATTAGATGTCTCAGAAATTCCAGGCTAGAATGCTTTGGACATTGTTAAGAAAATTTCTGGTAAAATTCAAATATAATGATGATATTCAGGTGGCTCATCCAGTTCCTGCAATTAACAAAGACAAAATTAAACCTATTATAGTGAAACTAAAAACGAAAGAAATAGGCGGCAGTTGGCTAGAATAAACAAAAAATCTAAATTCCCTCTAAAGAGTATTGATATTAATCATGATTTTGAAGAGTTAATTAAAGTTAGTTTTAAATGAACATCTAATTCTTAGTACAAAAAAATCTATTGTATAATGCAAAACAATTTAAATTAAAAAAGGGATATAAATTCGTTTGGGTGAAAAATGGAAAAGTTTTCATCCGCAAAAATGAAAGATTCAAAATTTGGTGGATCAGGGATGACCTAAATATGTTAAATGAACAAGATGGTTGCTAAAAATATTTCACCATTTAGCTCTGTTGAATCTGTGCCATGTTCTGTGATCTGTAATGACATTAAAAAATTGCTGTTTTTCTTTAATTCTGAAAATTACACAAGTTTAGAAGTTTTATATTTTAACATTCGAAGTTTAAGAAATAAATTTGAACATTTGGAAGCTACTCTTGAGTATTTAAATAAAATGACGGATATTTTAATACTTTCTTAAATATGGATTAAACCACATGAGTTAAATTTGTATGAAATAGATGGATATCATACGTTCAATTGTTGCAGAGATTACAATAAATATGGTGGGATACTTTGCTACATTGAAAGTTCTTTAATATTCAAATAAATTGCTTTTAATGATATAAGTACGCCTAACTATATTGTTATTTATCTAGAACCTTCCTACCCTTAATCTTCTTAACTTCCTAGTAGAATGCCAGGAATTACTCTTATTATTTGATAATAAAAGCAAAGTTGTTGTAATTGGTGATTTAAATATAGATATACTAAAAAATAATATACTAGGATTTGTATAAACTAAAATTGCATTCTTTATCACTACATAGACTATACTTTATTGAACAGACTTAAGTGAACGTCCCTGGAACAAGGTATTAATTCTTAATGATGTAAATGAAGCTTAAAATAAATTTTAACCACATTTAATCTCGTAATTAAAAATTCAACTAGGAAAAAAATTCATGATAAATCACGATCAACAAAGCCTGGGATTACTTTTGAAATTCTGAACTTATTAAAACAAAGAGATAAACTATATAAAATACACAAAAATACCATGTAAATGACGCTAAGAAAGTAGCTTTAAAATTTTAGAAATGAAATAAATTATAAAATTCGGGATGCAAAAAACAGTGTTTTTAAAACTCAATTTCCAAATTGTGATCGTAATACATATATCAAAGCAGTGGAAATTGATATTCGAAAATATATATATTGAGGTTCGAACCCAGGTCCCTTAGATCAGTAGCCAAGCGCTCTAACTACTCGCCATGGGACAGCTGTCAATTTGAGAAGGAACATACATTTCATCATTAATGAGTCTAATTTCAATGCAAAAAAAATTATATTTCAAATATTACCAATTAAATATAAAATTGTTACTATCTTTTGTAAGTATACCATTTTAGGTGTATTTCCACGAAGACACTTATTTGTTTATAGAACATTGAATTATTTCTTTAAAAACAATAATGCAGTGATACATTTTACAAATTATTCCATGCGAGATGATGGGAAAAGGTTTCTGTTGCCCCTTGCAAAAAAAGAAATTATGCACAAACATTTCGATTATTTGTCCCCTAAAATTTTTAATTCTTTACCGATTTTTACTGGTAAAAAAAGTTAGTTGTTTCGAAATGAAAATATTTATGCATTTCAGATGTCTCACTGCTAATTATCTAATGAACATTACTAACGCTGACAGCTTTTTTGGATGTTAAAGGGGAAAAAAAGCTTTATTTCGTATTTATAAATTCTTTATTGTTTTTGTAAATTTTTTTTTTTCTTTATTTAAAGTTGAGTGTCAATGTTGCCAAAATTATGTACTTAAATAATTTGTACGTTAACTTACACGAGCTTAGATGCTCTTGGGTTAATAAGAGTATTACAAACATTTTCTGTTTGTATGTGTGTGCCGTTTTTCTGCTGAGGTCCTGCCATCCTCTCAGATCTCCTACTGTGGCATATAAACTGACAGCCTCCTGTCAGACCTCTGTGGCAAGCAGCTGCTTGAGGGGGTATTTATTATTATTTTATTTCTAACCTTATTATTATAATAAACTGACTGACTGATGGATCCTTCGAGATCAAGGGTCAAATATCAGTCTATTGGGTCTAGAGGGCTAAAAACTTGTGCCTTGAGGAATTTCATTTAACTTAAATAATATATATTCTATATAGTTCTATTACCTTATTCTTCTGGTAAAAATCACAAAATATAATATGTCATGGACGTACCCACAATTTCGTTCAGGGGGAAGGGCAAATACAGCCTAATTTTTCAAACTCCACAAGATTATTTTTATCTATATTTTATTTAACCATAGAGAAACCAATCGGTACCTTCGGTATACCGATTGGTTTCTAGTAGCAAATATATATATATACGATATATACAGGGTGAGTCTGAAAAGTGGGCAAAACTTTACGGGGTGGTAGAACGCAGCTATACGAGTAATATTCGTCATAGAAAGTATGGGCAGAACGCAAACGGCGAGTCGCTAGATGGCGTTGGAAATGGTATAAAAGGGTCGGTCCTCGCACCCAACAGCATTTCTACCGTGGATTGCCGAGAGGATGGCTGGTTATACTAACCACGAAATGGCGGATATGCACTTTGTGTACGGTGCGGCGGACGGGAATGCAAGTTACATTCCTGTTAATAAAATGTTTTCTGAAGTATCTCCTCTCCTTCTTGTGTTCATTCTTTAAATGTGACAGTGGAAAACTACCTTTTAACTTCTCACCGCTTGCGTTCCGACTACACATTCTATGACGAATATTGCTCGTAGACGAATAGAGCTGCGTTCTACCACCCCGTAAAGTTTTGCCCACTTTTTCAGATTCACCCTGTATATATTTGATACGATTGTGAGTGATTGATGGCTGACTGACTGACTGATAGGAGATCATGTTAATTCTAACCATGATGCAGAAATGGAAGAGTTCTGAAAATCTGCACCCAAAGGTAATCCGAATCAGAGACCTCTGAAAAAATCCGAAATCTGACCTGCGAGGTGTCCTTCAAGGAGAAATAGAAGTCAAGTAGAGATCAAACCGTGATCTACAAGTGCTAGAAATGTGAAAATTGGTGTCTGGGTGTGTTTCGTGTTGTAGATCTCGAAATTGTTACGAAACTTTTGATCTGAAGGGTCCTTTGAGGTCAAAAGTCAAATTTATATCTATTGGTGTTAGAAAGCTAACAATTGGTTCCTGGGATTATTTGAAAATTGGTCTCAGAAAAGTTTCCGAAGTTTAGATGCGATGGGTCCTTCAAAATGAATACTGTTTAAGCTACTAGAAATGGGATGGATATATATGTATAAGGATATATTATATATGCTACTAAATATCAATCGGTGCCTTGGGTTTAGTGAAAATGACGAAGGAAAATAATCTTGTGGAGTTTGCAAAATTAGGCTGTACTACCGAACGAAATTATGGGTACGTCCGTGACAAATTTAGAATTAAATTTATGTGAAGTACTTATTTTCTAGTTTGGCAAAATTTGATAACCGAGTTGGATATATTGGATAACCGAGTTGAAGACAGGGCGCCGATTTACCTACACAACAAGATTGCAGGTAACTTATCTCCCGTTTGAAACCTTTGAAAAGATTTGACCTTTGAGGTCAAAGGTCAAATATCGATCTACTGGTGTTAAAGGATTGAAAATTGATGCATGGGGGTATTTGGAGTTCTAGATCTCTGAAATTATGCCATGTTTTGGATGCAGTGGTCTTTGAGGTCGAAGGTTAAATTCAATATTCTGGTACAAAAGAGCTCAAAATAGGTGAAGAGGTCTGTTTTGGGCAGTACAATTGAGAAATAAGAAAATTTTCAGATCCAGTGTCGCATTCAAGGGGATGATTCAAAATGTTGGAGTGATCAGTTAAAGAACAAGAGATGCTGAAGGCACCGATTGATATCTAGTAGCATATATAATATATCCATATCCATATATATATCCATCCCATGTCTAGTAGCTTAAACAGTATATAAATCCAACTCGGTTATCAAATTTTGCCAACCTAGAAAATAAGTACTTCACATAAATTTAATTCTTAATTTGTCGCGGACGTACCCATAATTTCGTTCGGTAGTACAGCCTAATTTTGCAAACTCCACAAGATTATTTTCCTTTGTCATTTTCACTAAACCATTCCTATTTTTCACAACTTTACTTCATTTCACCAAGGGGTTTCGAATTTTGCCAATTGCCCTAGACTTTCCAAAGTTTAGTCGATTGTGCTAACTCTAATTTATTTCACAAAACTAATTTCGCTTTTACCTATCTTCCTATTGCTTTTGGCTTTCATATTTCTCGGTTTATCAGTTTGGTGAGTTCACAAAAAGTTTTTCCACCTTTTCTTTCGAACGCGATGGAGAAACGTGATGACTTATGTGTCAAACAAAAACCTGTGACTCGGGGAGTGTCGTAAGCTATAAAAAATTGACCCCAATGCATTCTTCCCTCCTAAAAATGGAGAATTATGAAAACGATTGTTCCACTGTATCTCCAGAACATGAGTGCTGAAAGTAACATTAAGCACTGCATCAAATGAAAGCTTCTGATGCAGCGAATGTCATAGGCTATAAGAAATTGAAAGCCCATGCTATGTGAGTAGTGATGTGCCACTTTAGTCCCTCACGCATTGTGCTTTCCCCTATGACGTCACAGACCAAGCTCCCTTCTACCCCCACTACTACCCCCTTATTAATATTCATAATTCATAATTAATAATTCATAACAAATAAATAATTAATTAAAATTAATTAATCCTCCTTTATTAAAAAACCCTTTTATTAAAAAATTTCTCCCCCTATATTAAAAAACCTCTTTTATTAAAAAAACTCCTCCCCGTTTCTGCCCCCTTTCTCCCTCTCTTAACCCGTGGTGCCATCTGGTGACTATGAGGAGTACTATTTTTCAGAAAAACCTCTATTTTAGCTATAATTTCCCGATTTTTGACTCTCCCATTACTAACTCCCCCCCCCCTTTTTTTTAATCCCTGGCGCCATCTAGTGCAGAGGTTGAGTACTATTTTTAGAAAAACCCTCTATTTTAGTCGTAATTTTTCCCAAACTCACCTCATTAAAAAAAAACCCTTATCAAAAGTTCCCTCTCCCCTTTTTTAATCCCTGGCGCCATCTAGTGACTATGAGGAGTCATCATCATCATTATCATCCTCAAGCAGCCATGGGCTACGGAGGTACAACCAGACTGTGCAATTTAATTCTCCAACCATATCTGTCCTGAGCTACATCTGCTGCATCCGGCCACTGCACACCAATTCTAACAACGTCCTGTTTGACATTGTCTGCCCACTGCATCCTAGGTCTCCCCCTCCTTCTGAGGCCTCTAGGCACACTGTTCATAACCTTATTCGCCAATCTATAATTATCCATACGGGCAACATGGCCAAACCAGCGGAGTCTCTCTCTGCACAATATGCTGCTTAAAGGAGGTTGCAGACTCCTTTGCCTAACCTCATCATTAGTTACAAAGTTAAACCACCTAATACCCAAGATACTGCGTAAGCATCTAGAATCAAAAGCATCTAGTTTCCTGTTATCTTGTTTATATAGCGTCCAAGTTTCACTACCATAACTAACCCTAGAAAGAACCAAATTATTATACAGTCTAATTTTAGTCTTTAGGTGTATACGCCTATTTCTCCACAATCTCCATAGATTCTTAAAAGTCCCAGCAGCAATCCCTATTCGTCTGTTAATCTCATGCCGCACATCACCAGTATCAGTTACATAGCTCCCAAGGTAATTAAACTGTGACACCTGCTCAAGACTGCAACCATTCAGATTAACTGAATCACAACCTGCCTGACCAATTTTCATCACTTTAGTTTTCTCTCTGTTTATAACCAAACCTACTCTACTACCAATCTCATCAACAGCTCGAATGAAAGAGTTCATCTCATCAACATCATTTGCCAAAAGGGCTAAATCATCAGCATAATCTAAATCAGAAATTTCCATATCTCCAGCCCAATTAAGGCCAAAATCTTTCCCTTGAAGTGAATTTCGCATAACATAATCAACAACCAAACTAAAGAGAAAAGGAGACAAGATGCACCCTTGTCGAACACCAGACGTAATGCTAAACCAATTGCTACAAGACTTACCAACTCTTACACATGACTCAGTGTTATTATAGAGAGCTTTCATTATGTTAACTAACTTGTCTGGTATACCATATGATCTCACAATCAACCACAAATTATGTCGATCAACAGAGTCGAAAGCCTTTTTGAAATCAACAAAGCTAGCAACCAAAGGTTTCTGAAACTCTAAACATTTCTCAAGAATCTGCCTAAGTGAAAATATCTGATCCACACATCCCCTACCACTTCTGAATCCACATTGCTCATCACGCAATTGCCTGTCAACCAGATTCTTAATTCTATTAAGCACAATCATGGAAAGAACTTTACCTGGAACAGAGAGTAGGCTGATACCCCTATAGTTATCACAAGAACTGCGATCACCTTTTTTGAAAATAGGGATAGTAATAGCTCTGGTAAAATCTTTAGGAACCATGCCTTTATCATAAAAGTTATACAAAATTTCAGTCATCCAAGTGGTAACCGAAACATTCCCAGCTCTGAGCATTTCTGTAGTAATTTCATCTACCCCTGGGGATTTATGAAGTTTACGTTTAGAGATAGCCAAAATAACTTCAGATTGTGTTATAGGGCCAACATTAAAGCCACCAATGCCAATGCATCTATAATCATTACAAACAATGGGAGTAGAACTAACCACATTGTTTAGAACATCACTGAAATGCTCAGCCCACTTAGTCATGACAGAATCCTCCCCTTCTATAACCTTACCTTTTTTATCTTTCAATCCTTGTATACCTGTCCGTTTTCTACCACACAAAACATTAACTATCTGGTACAGCTCTCTGCTGTTATGCTGTCTAACTGCTTCCTCGGCTTTGTCAGCCAAACCATCAAGCCAAAGATTCTTATCAGTAGCTAACTGATCCTTTACACGTTTATTAAGCTCTCTGTAATCATTTCTATTAGGACTAGTAGGTTACTGATTAAGGACATTCCTGCAGTTCGTTCTTTCTGAAATAAGCTCAAGTGCCTTATCACTTAAATAATTCTGTCTCCTCTGCTCCCTTTTTCCTAAAAGAGTACTGTTAGTTTCCAAAAAAGCCTGTTTAAAATGGCCCCATTCTTCCTCAACTTGAGTATTAAGCAAACCATGATTGTCATAATGACTAAGTAACGTATCATGGTAAGCTTTAGCTATAACTGGGTCTTTCAGAGTTTTGGTATTAAAGGTAAATTTTTTAACCCTAGCACAACACTTTTTAAGTTTAAGTTGCAAGACACTTTTAACAAGTAATGGTCAGATCCAATTTCAGCTCCCCTATATGCCCTGGTATTTCTAACAGAACTAGCCCGTTTGCTGTTAATTAATATATAATCAATCATATTCTTATGCAGCCCATCGGGTGAAACCCATGTGTATTTATGTATGTTGCGGTGTTTGTAATATGTGTTAGTTATTCTGAAACCATTGAGTTTACTTACCTGCAGGAGACATTGCCCATTGCCATTGCAGCTACCAATACCAAAAGGGCCTATTACTCCTCCCCAAAGGTCAGAGTCAGTACCAACTTTGGCATTGAAGTCAACACGAACAAGGGTAATATCTCCTTTCTTGACAGAATTCAAAATATCCTGAAGTTGTCCGTAAAACCTATCCTTCTCATCCTCATCGGCATCCTCAGTGGGGGCATAACAGCAGATAACATTCCAGTCTTTAATGCTTGTATGAAATTTTGCTGTAAGAAACCTTTCATTAATGCACTCATATCCTAGAAGAGCATCACTAGCGTGTCTGCTGAGCAGCAGACCCACGCCTTGGTGATGCTTTCCATCCTCCCTCCCTGTAAAGAGAAATTTAAAGTTATTAAGTATCTCACCTTTACCTGTCCATCTGGTCTCTTGCAAGCCTAGAATATCTAGGTTATAGCGCTGGAATTCCTGCATGAGGACATCAAGAGAATAATCTTTATGTAATGTCCTCACGTTCCACGTTCCTGCAGAGAGAAAATGATTAGTAGGATTTTTAAAGAAATTAGGTTTATTGAGGTTGGTAGGGCCAACAATATCAAACAGCCCCCTGATCGCAGGCATGGGGCAAAGACCTGTTCCTCCTCCGCTAAAGGCTGAAGTCACCGATGCTGGTAAGAACTTCAAGCACCACCTTTTCAAGTGGACTTTTTCAAGAGCCACGTGGCCTGCCTGAGACACATTACTCCAGTTTAGGCTTGACGATGCCCAACTAGCTAAGTAAGGTTCAGGTACCTGCGATGGCCTCTGATTAGGATTATCCACCAGCTGATATAAAGTATCCCATGCCTCTGTTCACTTAGGGCTGGCAACCCAGAAGCAAACAGAAAACACAGTGGCAGATTCTCCCTCAACAGAGTCCCATTAGTGCAGCAAGTCCAGGATCCATAATCAAGCTCAAATCCATAAACAAGTCCAGTCTAGTAGGCATAAATGGTCAGCACCAGGACCCTGTGAAGTTGACCACTCCTCAGCAGGGTTGGAAAAAAAGAAAAAAGTGGCCATAGATGACCAGATCAGTAGGCCATACTGAACTGGCAGCCCTCCCCTTCCGTTCCCTTCCAAAAGAGAATATCTCTTTTGAAAGGCACTAACAACCTGTACCACGAGAAGGCAGGGTCGGACATTAGGTGCTAGACCTGGCCGGTTCTGTGCATCATCAGTAGGGATTGGTGCACAGCTCTCCTTCCAGTTTATGCCTAGCTACCATTTACAGGTACTTAGAAAAAAAAACTATTTTCGTCGTAAGTATTCCCAGACTCCCCCTCATTAAAAACACCCCTTATCAAAAGTTCCATCCCCTCATTAAAAACCCCTTATCAAAATTCCCTCCCCTTTATTAAAATTCTCTCCCCCTCATTAAAAACCCCCTTATCAAAAGTTCCCTTTATTAAACTTCATCGATCACAAACTCCCTTGGTTTCTATCCTTTTAGAAGTCCAACTAAACTTTGGGTGGCAAGACTCAGAATGGCTGATGCAAGCCTCTAAATAATTGCAAAACGTTCGGCGGCAACGATCAGAAAATTCCCTTTATTAAAATTTCCTCACCCCTCATTAAAAAACTCCTTATCAAAACTGTCCCACTGGTTGACCCATCTGCATTTTAAGCCCTCTCTTTAAAGATCTCCTGGTTGACCAATCGCATGGTAAATCAGTTTTCTCTATGCGCATTTAATCTAATGGTGGTGTCATCCAACGTGCGTTTCAGTACATCTCCTGTATGTAAAAAAAAAAATTCCTACCGACACAGTGATTTGAACCCAGTAACTTGGTGTCAATAGCCGAACATTATCGCACTCGACTATGTCTTATTTCCCAACACCTGAAAAAGATTTTTGGCAACATCATCTAATTTATACTTTAGTAAGATTTTAACCGAAATTATTCCCAGACTCCCCTTCATTAAAAAACCCCCTTATCAAAAGTTCCCTTTATTAAAACTTCACTGATCACAAACTCCCTTGGTATCCACGTTCATTTTTTCCAAGTCCACTAAACTTTTTTTGAATGGCAACACTGATCCCCGTCTCAGAATGGCTGATACAATCCTCGAAAATAATTACTCATATGCGAATTCGACCTTCACTAGAATAAGGGCTATCCCACAGTAACTGTTTAAATGTCCCGCAGAAAATGCTATTAAGTAAAAAAAATTATAAAAAATTAATAAAAGGAAGAAAAAAATCTGATTTTATTCATCATGATGAAAAATATTGAAGGGTAATAGGGTCTGGTGACCTAAAAGACCTGCGTTCAGTATGCAACCCCGGACCACGTTTTATTGACAGTTGAATCTTGGATCATCCCCTGTGCTGCTTCCGCATCAGGCGCGATGTCTTACATCATGAAAACCCACTGGCACTCTTGAGACGGTTCTCCGCATTCCCTATTCTTCCCTTTATGATAGGTCAGCGTTTCAATGTACCCAATTTAGACAAACAATTTTGAAATTATGCGCCCTAAACCTTCAAGAGTTGAGCTTATTTAGTCTCCAGCGGATTGATGCCATCAGATATCTGTGCTTCCGTGACAGGACTTGTCTTGGAAAGTGATTTTACGTTTGTCACAATTACTCTCCACTGTTACGCGACATGGTTTAAAAATACTTATTACCGCTGTATCCTCAGTACTGGGAAGAACGCTACTCGAAGAAAAATCAGCTATGAGAGTAACCAATCAGCGGAGCCCTCAATTTCACACGGGCCGTCAGCCCTCCCCCCCACCACTACCACCACCAACACCATGACAAGGTGGTTCCCTCTCGGGGGGTCGCTCTCTTCCCTGCATCATGCAAACATTGTCTGATGGTTTGCATGGAGTTGGGTTGTTTTACCTCTGAGCAGCACTTTTTTTTGCACACCATGGGCTAAATTGCCAGGTTCACAAGGACCCCAAAGGCTCAGAGAAAATTGGGGGAGGGGGCCCACTGGAACAGCTGTTGGGAGACAGATGGTAGCCTCCCATCAAGGCCATTCAGTGTGTTCTTTAACGTGCACAGGGTATGGCTCTCCTGCACAAGGGGCCACGGCTTAACGTCCCATCCGACAGACGGTGGCCTTTACAAGCCCATCTGTTTCCCCTACTGACAGTGGACAGGGCGGGGAGTTATGAGGAGATAAATCTCAACGCTGACCCAGCTGGGACTCGAACCTGGGAACTGCAGATTACGAGCCTGGCTACCGAGTGAGCCACCCCCCACCCCAGTTTGCATGGAGACCATGGTACCATGGTCTCCATTCCCCGTAAATTAGAGATTTTCCGGTAAATTCCTGAAAATAAGGTAAATCCATTTCCTCGTAAATTAGAGATTTTCTGGTCTTATAAACCAACTCCCAAATATTTTTATACTTTAACGTGGTAGTTGTATATTCCCTGTATTTATTGTGAATTTTTATTCCTTATTAATTAAACACTTATAAAAACTGACGCCTCCTTTATTAATACGCACCCCCTCACTAAAATAACTTATTAATATGCACATCCTTTATTAAACGTTTATCAAAAATTCCCCGCGGACGACTAACCTCTCAGAATGGATGATGCAATCGTCAAAATAATTTCAAAGACCAACTAAACTTTCCGTGGCATCCTCTCTCAGATTGTAATTATTTTTTGAGGATTGCATCAGCCAAAGTCCAATTTTTTGTGACGTCGACCTTCATATAATTCTAAGTCCGGCGAAGTGCATTTCGCAACAAGCGTTCGGTACCTCACCCGTACCCGGGACCACGATTTGCAGAAAACCCACTCACACTCTCGACCGTAGTTTTCGGACCCATTTTGAAATTTTTCTAAGTCCAGAGACGGTGCTCATTGACAGCCCTTCTGACTAAACCGCATTGTCACCCCCAATTCTACTCCCCTTTGTTTCAGGCCATTACGGGAGATACGGTATGGAATCAATTTTTTGGAAATAATTTTCCATCTTCTTATCGAAACATCCCGTCTCCTCTTTATGATAGTTTATTTACAAAATAGCTGACCTAAGTCTTTTAATTTCCGTATATCCTTTACGCGACTGGGTAACAAGTTTAAAACTTTTTATTCCTAATAATTATTGTCGTTGTATCCTCAACATATGATGCAAAATATTACTCTTTCCTAGGAAGTAAGGTTACTCAGTAAAAATCGATAACAAAATATTATTTCTTCCTCGGAAGAAAAATCAGCTAATTGTTTGAAAGTAAGATATCATTTTTTAAAAAATCTACAATTCTAAACACTCTCACAGTTTTTAAAAATCGTCTTTTCCACAGTTTACCAGCGGACGTGTGATCACAAAACCAATGACTCATTACGTTGATGAAATTTTATTTCGCGTTGCGACCGTCGTTAGTAAGCGTGTTCGTTACGCTTTACAAGGTCAGTTGTCTTTCATCGGGTAAAAAATAATTCTATAAAGATTTTTGGTACGCGGTTGAATGTTATAAGAAAATAAGCAATGCTAAAAGTAGAAAACAATTCATACGTTGCGGGTACCCTGGCGTTTCCGCTTGCGTTGCGTAAAACATCTAAATTTAGTTCTACATCCAAGTCCAAAATGAATGCATGTTAATGGAGTATGAGACATTAGTTTTAACAAATACTATAAAATACACTAAGCTACAATAAAAATAATACACTTAATAAGTCTCACTCGATCTATATATTGATAACAAATCTCAATTTACCTGAGCTAATCCACAGAAATTTTATTTGCAGCTGGACTGATAGTCAAAATTTAGCAAATACTTCAGCGATTATATCAGTATAACAATGTGGAACAAGCTACATGAGAAAGCTTCTTCACTTCGGCAAAATAAAAATCCACGTAGCAAAAAGTTTTCAGAAATAATTTAAAAGTACAAACCTCAGCAATAAGTTTTGGATACTTATTACTGTTCAGTGACACCTGTGAAAACGAATTTTTCCCTTGTGCAGAAAAGCACCATGCATGAAAGGTTTGTGCATACCTTTCATGCAAAAGACATGTACTTGGTTAACGATCGCAGACTGATGAATTTTTTCCTACAGACGCAACCAAGACATGGACCGGTGAATTGTGCACTTAATCAGTCACCCCCCAATAATGTCTTTTCACAACCCCAACGACAATCCGATGGCTCGAACTGGTGACGGACAAGTCGTTTGCTCTGACCTATATGTTCTGATTGGGCCTCACTAAAAGAATTCTGCACTTATGTCACATAATCGATGTTCTCACGTAGAGAATACATTGGATATAAGTGACAAACAAAAAATAATGTCTTTACAAACTAAGAGACACTCTGTGTGAAACATCCCAAGTCCAGAAATACCTTCTTAAAAAATAGGAAAATCCCCTACATATACTCACACACTTCTTAAAATTTAACACTACCTTGGCGTTTAATTCAGAGAAATGGGCCAGAGATGCCTGGCGCGAACAGGCAGTCGATGATGACTCAAAGGTCATGGGGCACTTACGCACTGACCTATGGAACAGCCCTTCAATGTGAAAACAGATATGCTACTGTTTATCTAAATCCTTTACTCATTGGAAGAGCTGCCCGCTCCGTGACTTTTATCTTCCTCAAGAATCTTTTCAACTCTAATGACAAAGTGAAATAATTATTCGTTTCATGACGAAATGCAGCACTTTATCGGATAGGTCAATGGGTTGGGTTGTTTTACCTCTGAGCGGCACTTTTTTGCACACCATGGGCTAAATGGCCAGGTCACATGGACCCCGAAGGCTCAGAGAAGGTTGGGGGAGGGGACCCACTGGAACAGCTGTTGGGAGACAGATGGTAGCCTCCCGTCAAGGCCATCCAGCGTGTTCTTTAACGTGCACAGGGTATGTCTCTCCCGCACACGGGGCCACGGCTTAACGTCCCATCCGACGGACGACAGCCTTTCCAAGCCCATCGGTGTCCCCTACTGACCGTCGGCAAGGCGGGGAATTTTGCGGAGATAAATCTCAACGCTGACCCAGTTGGGACTCGAACCTGGGAACTACAGATTACGAGCCTGGCGCGCTACCGACTGAGCCACCCCTGCCCCAGGATAAGTCAACGGAAGCTAGCGTATGCTGCCGTCTTATCTTCGGGGGGGGGGGGATTTTTACGGCTTAACGGCTCGTCTCAACCACGACACGGACCGGTGAATTGTGCACTTAGTCACCCCCCAATAATGTCTTTTCACAACCCCAACGACAATCCGATGGCTCGAACTGGTGAGGGACAAGTCACCATGTGGTCAAGCTGATTTTAAAATGCCCTCTTATACTGTTCATCACAATTAAAAAAGTATGTAGCGGTTACCGGGAGAATATGGTTTTATCCCGCCAGAAAAAGGAAAAGTACATTAGAAAGGGAAAATCACTGTTGGAAGGAACCCAGACAGAAAATTGTTAATGTCATAAGAAATGTGTGACGTATTTTACAAAACGGTACCGATGTCGCAAAAAATTCAGTGTAAAAAACGGAAAAACAAAAAAGTATCATTTAATACGAGTTTCGCAGAATAATAGAATGTGTGAAAATTTCAATCCCAGTGTGGTATGATGTAGAAGTAATGCGAAAAGAAATCTTTAGCGTTATTCCCCATGTCATTTGTTAGGTGGCGATAGGGTTAACATGCACTGACATCCAGGAATTTTCAAATGACATTCAGAGGTGTATCATTTCCATCACTTAAGTTTCAACTTCTTTTATTTTTTCCAACCAATAACCACGATAATGTACAGTTTCTGCGGGACAGTTCCGGTGGTGACTTCGATGCAAAAATGGCGCAGGGGACGATCTTCCTCACAGTAGCGATATGACCATGCACTTTGCTAAAACACGAACCTGGTCAATGAACGATGCATTTCCCATAGACAATATATATTTAAGATTTGAACTAAAAAGTCATCATGGCTGAAATTAGGAGTGTGTAGAATATTTTCATATATGAACATATAAAGTATGACTTTTCCTGCAAGGAGGAGGAATTCTTGAAGAAACTAAGTCTCCCTTCGTATAGGGAAAAAAAATTGATAGAACGTAAGATGCCAATTGTCGCTAGTAGTTTACTTCCGTGAAGAACACACAGTTACCTTAACGCCTGGGGCGGGGGTGGCTCAGTCGGTAGCGCGCCAGGCTCGTAATCTGTAGTTCCCAGGTTCGAATCCCAGCTGGGTCAGCGTTGAGATTTATCTCCGCAAAATTCCCTGCCCTGCCCATGGTCAGTAGGGGACACCGATGGGCTTGGAATAGGCCGCCGTCCGTCGGATGGGACATTAAGACGTGGCCCCTTGTGCGGGAGAGCCATACCCTGTCCACGTTAAAGAACACGCTGGATGGCCCCTAACAGCTATTACAGTGGGTCCCCTCCCCCAACCTTCTCTGAGCCCTCGGGGTCCATGTGACCTGGCCATTTAGCCCATGGTGTGCAAAAAAGTGCCGCTCAGAGGTAAAACAACCCAACCCTTAACGCTTATGTATTTGCATTTTTCTTCACGCAATCTCATGAATTAAAAAAAAAAAGTCCTCTAATACAAAAGGGGGAATGACGGGCTGCAATGGAATTTCAGTCTCCTGAGTCCCCTTTTCACTTTTTTCTGGCTTGCTTGCGCTGCTTATAACTTTAACTTTCCGAGATAACCCCCTCTAACTTTCTTCTAGTTGCTGGCATGAACAATTTTAACACTTTGTACTAAAATGCTTACGTAGTTTCGACTAAATTATTTTGAATATGATTCGTTTTTCCCTCTGTTGAAAAACTAGAAGGATACATATCTCCCCTTTGGTGAATATGGGATGCTCATTTCCTACCCTTTAACAGTAATAATTCGTACTAATAGGTAATATATTATTATCTCTGTAAAATGCCAAATGCCTATCTCCTTTATCCTTTAAAATGAAAAGGTTCAATTTTCTTATTCCTAATTCTAGTGGCAAATCATCAAATGTATACAAAATAAATAAATTATTTATTATTAAATAATATTTCAAAGTTGTAATAAAGTTTTAAAATTAAATAATAGATTTATAAATATAAGAACTACCGGTCGAATTTTAATCAATTTTAATTTAATAAAATACTTATTCATTTTTTTTTCTATTTTTTATCAACACATTCACTAGAATTTCTTATTTATAGCACAAATATATCCTTTGCAATATTACTCCACGTTGAACATTTTTTACATTTACAGCCCTCTAAAGATGATAAATTAAGGCCATTTGGAAGGTATGGAAACTATGAATCACCATATTTCGTTAGTACCTCTTCAATTCAAAAATAATTTTCCATTAATCTCCAAAACAAATAATTGCGGTTCCCCACTCACCCTGGTGGTGCAGGGACAAATTGTTGTTGCCAATATCTCCACCAGGGGCGTAGCGAAGGACAATGGTTGGGAGGGGGGGGGGGGTTGTTGTTTGGGTTGTTTTACCTCTGAGCGGCACTTTTTTGCACACCATGGGCTAAATGGTCAGGTCACATGGACCCCGAAGGCTCAGAGAAGTTTGGGGCATGGGACCCACTGGAACAGCTTTTGGGAGACAGATGGTAGCCTCCCGTCAAGGCCATCCAGCGTGTTCTTTAATGTGCACAGGGTATGGCTTTCCCGCACACGGGGCCACGGCTTAATGTCCCATACGACGGACGGCGGCCTTTCCAAGCCCATCGGTGTCCCCTACTGACCGTGGGCAGGGCGGGGAATTTTGCGGAGATAAATCTCAACGCTGACCCAGCTGGGACTCGAACCTGGGAACTACAGATTACGAGCCTGGCGCGCTACCGACTAAGCCACCCCCGCCCCTGGGAGGGGGGGGGGAAATTTCAGAAATTTTCCAACTGGAAATTCAAAATTTTGTCAACTGAGCAAACTTACTTCTTAGATTTCGCTCCGCGGGAGGGGGGGGGATTGAGACAATTTTCACTACTCTCCTGCATTTTGCCATTTCAATTCCAATTTTTCCAACTAACCGTAATTTTCCATTTAACTTCGAATTTTGCCAAGTAGCCATAATTTCACATAAATAATAAATAATTCCAATATTTACATCTCGTCTGAATTGTAACACGCGAGTGTGAATTTTCTCTTGATTTGGCCACCTCTCCTTAATTACACGAAACTAATCCCAATCTTTACATCTCTCCTAAATTTGCCATATCACTTCAAACTCCCCAAGATTTTAACAAGTTTACACGATTTTAGTCAATTATCCTGAATTTCACAAACCCAATCTCAATTATCACAACTCGCCCGTATTTTCCAAGTGGATTCGAATTTTGACAACTGCCCTACATTTTGTTAAGTTTCCTCAATTTGTCCAACACTCCTTAATTTCACAAAACAAATCTCAATTTTCACAACTCGCCTTTATTTTACCAAGTGGATTCGAATTTTGTCAATTACTACAGATTTTGCCATATCACCGTAATTTTACAGAAAAAAATCGCAATTTTTATGTCTTCCCTGAATTTGCAAAGTCACGTCGAATTTTATCAACTCTCCTTAATTGCACAAGGCACATTTTCACAACTCCTCTGTATTTTACCAAGTGGCTTCGAATTTTGTCCAATCCCTTAGATTTTTCCGAGAGTACTTGGTTTTTCCAACTCTCCTTAATTTCACAAAACTAATCCCAATTTTTACAACTCGCCTGTACTTTACCAAGTGGTTACCAGTTTTGCCAACTTCCCTAGATTTTGCAAAGTTTTCTCGATTTTGCCATCTCACCACAATTTTACAGAAAAAAAATCCTAATTTTACATCACACCTGATTTTTGCAAAGCCACTCTGAATTTTGCCAACTCTCCTAGATATTGCGAAATTGCCTCGATTTTGCCAACACGCCATAATTTTACAGAAAAAAGATTGCAATTTTTACATCTCACCTGAATTTTGTCAACTCTCCACGATTTTGTCCAGTCATTCCGAATTTTGCCAACTGCCCCTAGTTTTTACCAACTGCCCCTAGTTTTTACCAACTGCCCCTAGATTTTGCCAACTCCCTAAGTTTTGCCAACTCGCCATAATTTTACAGAAAAAAATCCAAATTTTCACATCTCAACTGAATTTTGCCAACTCCCCACAATTTTGCCAACTGTCCCTAGATTTTGACAACTCCCTATGTTTTGTCAACTCGCCATAATTTTACAGAAAAAAAATACTAATTTTTACATCTCACCTTAACTTTTGCCAACTCCCCACGATTTTGCAAAGTCACTCCGAATTTTGCCAACTCCCAAGATCTTACCAAGTCATTCCGAATTTTGCCAACTCCCCAAGATTTTGCCAAGTTGTCCTGATTTTGCCAACTCCCCAACATTTTTCTAAGTCACTCCGAAGTTTGCCAACTGCCTAAGATTTCGCCAACTCACCTGTATATTACTAAGTGGCTTCGAATTAAACCTACTGGACTGGACAGATATATGACTCTGAGCTTGATTATGGATCCTGATTTTGCTGCACTGGTGGGCTTCTGTGGAGGGAAAATCTTCCGCTGTGTTTTCTGTTTGTTTGTCGGTTGACAGCCCCAAGTGAATAGATTCACAGGATATGTTTATCAGCTGGTGGATAATCCTGAGCAGAAGTCATCGCCGGCACCTGAACTCTTTGCTTCTATTGGCATCGTCAAATTCTACATTGGAGGAAGTCTTCCAGTGTAGATGGCTTCAGCCTTTAGTGGTGGGGGAACGGGTCTTTGCCCCATGTCTGCGATTAGGGGGCTGTTTGATATTGTCGGCATTCCCTCTCTCATTAAACATAGTTTCTTTAAACATCCTACTAACCATTTTCTCTCCATAGGTAGTTGGAATGTGAGGACTCTGCACAGAGCTTTTTCTCTTGATGTCCTCACACAAGAATTCCACCGTTATAATTTAGATATTCTCGGCTTGCAAGAGACCAGATGGACAGATAAAGGTCAGATTCTTAAAAATAATCTTAAATTAATCTTTTCAGGGAGGGACGACAATAAGCATCACCAAGGCGTGGGTCTGCTTCTCAGCAGACACGCTAGCGATGCTCTTCTAGGATATGAGTGCATTAATGAAAGGTTTCTTACAGCAAAATTTTAGACAAGCATTAAAGACTTGAATGTTATCTGCTGTTATGCCCCCACTGAGGATGCCGATGAGGATGAGAAGGTTAGGTTTTATGAACAACTTCAGGATATTTTGAATTCTGACAAGAAAGGAGATATTACCCTTGTTCTTGGTGACTTCAATGCCAAAGTTGGTACTGACTCTGACCTTTGGGGAGGAGTAATAGGCCCTTTTGGTATTGGTAGCTGCAATGGTAATGGGCAACGTCTCCTACAGGTAAGTAAACTCAATGGATTCAGAATAACTAACACTTATTACAAACACCGCGACATACATAAGTACACATGGGTTTCACCTGATGGGCTGCATAAGAATATGATTGATTACATATTAATTAACAGCAAATGGGCTAGTTCTGTTAGGAATACCAGGGCATATAGGGGAGCTGAAATTGGATCTGACCATTACCTTGTTAAAAGTGTGTTACAACTTAAACTTAAAAAGTGTTGTGCTAGGGTTAAAAAATTTACTTTTAATACTGAAGCTCTGAAAGATCCAGTAATAGCCAAAGCTTACCATGATAGGTTACTTAGTCATTATGACAGTCATGGTTTGCTTAATACTGAAGTTGAGGAAGAATGGGATCATTTTAAACAGGCTTTTTTGGACACTAACAGTACTCTTTTAGGAAAAAAGGAGCAGAAGAGGCAGAATTATCTGAGTGATAAGGCACTTGAGCTTATTTCGAAAAGAAAGAACTGCAGGAATGTCCTTAATCAATACCCTACTAGTCCTAATAGAAAGCATTACAGAGAACTTAATAAACGTGTAAAAGATCAGTTAGCTGCTGATAAGAATCTTTGGCTTGATGGTTTGGCTGACAAAGCCGTGGAAGCAGTTAGACAGCACAACAGCAGAGAGCTGTACCAGATAGTTAATGTTTTGTGTGGTAGAAAACGGACAGGCATAAAAGGATTGAAGGATAAACAAGGTAAGGTTATAGAAGGTGAGGATTCTGTCATGGCTAGGTGGGCTGAGCATTTCAGTGATGTTCTAAACAACGTAGTTAGTTCTACTCCCAGTGTTTGCAATGATGATAGATGCATTGGTGGCTTTAATGTTGGCCCTATAACAAAATCTGAAGTTATTTTGGCTGTTTCTAAACTTAAACTACATAAATCCCCAGGGGTAGATGAAATTAGTACCGAAATGCTTAGAGCTGGGAATGTTTCGGTTATCACTTGGATGACTGAAATTCTGAATATCTTTTATGATAAAGGCATGGTTCCTAAGGATTTTACCAGAGCAATTGTTATCCCTATTTTCAAAAAAGGTGATCGCAGTTCTTGTGATAACTATAGGGGTATCAGCCTACTCTCTGTTCCAGGTAAAGTTCTTTGCATGATTGTGCTTAATAGAATTAAGAATCTGGTTGACAGTCAATTGCGTGATGAGCAATGTGGATTCAGAAGTGGTAGGGGATGTGTGGATCAGATATTTTCACTTAAGCAGATTCTTGAGAAATGTTTAGAGTTTCAGTCAATGTTATCGTCATAATTTGTGGTTGATTGTGAGATCATATGGTATACCAGACAAGTTAGTTAACATAATGAAAGCTCTCTATAATAACACTGAGTCGTGTGTGAGAGTTGGTAAGGCTTGTAGCAATTGGTTTAGCATTACTTCTGGTGTTCGACAAGGGTGCATTTTGTGTCCTTTTCTCTTTAGCTTGGTTATTGATTATGTTATGCGAAATTCACTTCAAGGGAAAGATTTTGGCCTTAAATGGGCTATAGATATGAAAATTTCTGATTTAGATTATGCTGATGATTTAGCCCTGTTGGCAAATGATGGTGATGAGATGAACTCTTTCATTCGTGCTGTTGATGAGACTGGTAGTAGAGTAGGTTTGGTTATAAACAGAGAGAAAACTAAAGTGATGAAATTTGGTCAGGCAGGCTGTGATTCAGTTAATCTGAATGGTTGCAGTCTTGAGCAGGTGTCACAGTTTAATTATCTTGGGAGCTATGTAACAGATAATGGTGATGTTAGGCATGAGATTAACAGACGAATAGGGATTGCTGCCGGGACTTTTAAGAATCTATGGAGAGTGTGGAGAAATAGGCGTATACACCTAAAGACTAAAATTAGACTGTATAATAGTTTGGTTCTTTCTAGGGTTATTATGTAGTGAAACTTGGACACTTTGTAAACAAGATAACAGGAAACTAGATGCTTTTGATTCCAGATGCTTACACAGTATCTTGGGCATTAGGTGGTTCAACTTTGTAACTAATGATGAGGTTAGGCAAAGGAGTTTGCAACCTCCTTTAAGCAGCATATTGTGCAGAGAGCGACTCCGTTGGTTTGGCCATGTTGCCCGTATGAATAATTATAGATTGGCGAATAGGGTTATGAACAGTGTGCCTAAAGGCCTCAGAAAGAAGGGGAGACCTAGGATGCGGTGGGCAGACAATGTCAAACAGGACCTTGTTAGAATTGGTGTGCAGTGGCCAGATGCAGTAGATGTAGCTCAGGATAGAGTTGCTTGGAGAACTAAATTGCACGGTCTGGTTGGACCTCCGTAGCTCATGGCTGCTTGAGGATGATGATGATGATGATGAGTTTATCAATACCGATCGAACTTAAAAGAATTTTCAATTTATCTCTAAAACAAACAATTTGAGCATAAAACACAAAAATTGCGTTTTCCAACTCCCTCTGGTGGTATTGGTGAAAATCAATGTCGTCAATGCCCACTTCATAATATTCACATTTCATATCCAAAATTTCAAATATCTAACGTATCTGGAACCCAAAAAGGTTCGTGCGGTTATTGAGGGTAAAATGAAAACATATGTGAAAAGTGAATAAAGATATTTTATTCAGGAATTTAAGCACTAGCACAATCTATAATCTTTTCCCAACCTGGGGAATACGAAGGATGGGGTAAAATTGTCCAACCAAGGCTGTGAGCTTGTCTCGGGTCACTCACGCTGTGTGAGGGCGAGGATTGGGTTGTTTTACCTCTGAGCGGCACTTTTTGCACACCATGGGCTAAATGGCCAGAAGGCTCAGAGAAGGTTGGGAGAGGGGACCCACTGGAACAGCTGTTGGGAGACAGATGGTAGCCTCCCGTCAAGGCCATCCAGCGTGTTCTTTAACGTACACAGGGTATGGCTCTCCCGCACACGGGGCCACGGCTTAACGTCCCATCCGACGGACGGCGGCCTTTCCAAACCCATCGGTGTCCCTAACTGACCGTAGGCAGGGCGGGGGAATTTTTGCGGAGATAAATCTCAACACTGACCCAACTGGGACTCGAACCTGGGAACTACAGAATACGAGCCTGGCGCGCTACCGACTGAGCCACCCCCGCCCCTTGTTTCATCAGTGGCCAGAAGTTCATAATGGACGATAGTCCATCAAAGACACAACAAAATATTCTGTTGGTGGATCCTGGGCTTTGGTGTGTGCGGTAGAGTCGCTTAAAAAAGTATCCGAACACTATGGTTGATTACAGAATTCAGAAAAAATATCTGGCAACGATTTTTTTAGAAATTGGTGATCTGGCAACCTTCGTGACACGTGACACGAAGGTTGCCAGATCACCAATTTCTAAAAAAATCGTTGCCAGATATTTTTTCTGAATTCTGTAATCAACCATAGTGTTCGGATACTTTTTTGAGCGACTGTACAGGTTCACTGAACGGCAGCCAATGACACGAACGTTTGGCAATCCATTTTTCATCGCACGTCAACAATCTTCCAAAAATGGCTCATTCTTGTGCCGTAAAAGCAGCGACGAACAGATCGTAAGTCGCTGGAGTTTGTTGTCGTCAGTCAGTTCATGTGGAACCCATTTGTTCACCTTACAGACTTCCTAGGCGATGTCAATGGAACGAATAGTTTCGTCATTTACATGGAACCTTTCTGCAAGCTCTTGGCATGTTTGACATGAATCCAACTCGATGTTCATTGCCCTCAATGACGATCGGTCGTCCCTCACGGGGTGCATCTTTAAAGTGTTCCATCGCCTGATGCAAACTTTCTGAATCACGTTTGGCTGTCCGTTCACTCACACCGATGGGCTTGGAAAGGCCGCCGTCCGTCGGATGGGACGTTAAGCCGTGGCTCCGTGTGTGGGAGAGCCATACCTTGTGCACGTTAAAGAACATGCTGGATGGCCTTGACGGGAGGCTACCATCTGGCTCCCAACAGCTGTTCCAGTGGGTCCCCTCCCCCCAACCTTCTCTGAGCCTTCGGGGTCCATGTGATCTGGCCATTTAGCCCATGGTGTGCAAAAAAGTGCCGTTCAGAGGTAAAACAACCCAACCCAACTCTTCCCTCACGGGGTGCATCTTTAAAGTGTTCCATCGCCTGATGCAAATTTTCTGAACCATTTTCGGCTGTCCGTTCACTCACTGG
Organism: Ryuthela nishihirai; assembly: GCA_038380435.1. Taxonomy (NCBI): domain Eukaryota; kingdom Metazoa; phylum Arthropoda; class Arachnida; order Araneae; family Heptathelidae; genus Ryuthela; species Ryuthela nishihirai. Next base: position 74,593,435 of record JAWZYU010000008.1, on the reverse strand, counting down.
GTTCTCTCCAAATATCGTTCATATCTTGGGAGCTGCTTGCGCCGCCTTAGTGCCCACTTTAAACTCGTAAAGTAAGCACTCTCAAATAAGTATTCGACTCGGACTCACCCTTCCCAATTTCATCCGAACCTTTTTTCACGCTTGCTATACATCAACTGACACAGCGTGCTACGTGCTTTCGACTGTGTATCGACGCATGCGCGCCATTTGCAATTGTGCTTAGTACTTTTCGTTGAAATGATAACATCGAAAAACGGCACAAAATTATTTGCGGTTACCTGATAATTACATCGTTTTGCAACATTAGCTTGAAATTTCGCAATTTTCGAACCGATAGAGGATGTGTTGTTTTGGGTTGTTTTACCTCTGAGCGGCACTTTTTTGCACACCATGGGCTAAATGGCCAGGTCACATGGACAACGAAGGCTCAGAGAAGGTTGGGGGAGGGGGACCCACTGGAACAGCTGTTGGGAGACAGATGGTAGCCTCTCGTCAAGGCCATCCAGCGTGTTCTTTAACGTGCACAGGGACGTATGTCTCTCCCGCACACGGGACCACGGCTTAACGCCCCATCCGACGGACGGCGGCCTTTCCAAGCCCATCGGTGTCCCCTACTTACCGTGGGCAGGGCGGGGAATTTTGCGGAGATAAATCTCAACGCTGACCCAGCTGGGACTCGAACCTAGGAACTACAGATTACGAGCCTGGCGCGCTACCGACTGAGCCACCCCCGCACCCTTCTAATAGAAAAAACGAAGCTGATTCTTTCAGTCTGTTATTTTTCTTTAGAAGCTATAGGGAAAAAAAATTACGACTGTTCCTTAAATAGTCGTTTATCAAGTTTCACCATAAATTAAGAATTTTTTTGCAGGGGCCCCTCTAACCGTCCCTCCCGCCCCTGCCGCATCGCAGGGATTGCGGGGGGGGGGGGGGGGGGGCTATCACTTCGCCTCTGGCCGGTTGCTTCTGCGATTTACATATCTCCACTTCCATACCTTCTTAGTGTTGCGATTCCACTTTGAGCAGCGTTTGGGTTGGGTTGTTTTACCTCTGAGCGGCACTTTTTTTGCACACAATGGGTTAAATGGCCAGGTCACAAGGATCCCAAAAGCTCAGAGAAGGTTAGGGGTGGGGACTCACTGAAATAGCTGTTGGGAGACAGATGTTAACCTTCCGTCAAGACCATACATCTTCCACACACGGTGTCACGGCTTAACGCCCCATATGACGGGCGGCGTTCTTTCCAAACCCATCGGTGTTTCCTACTGACCGTGGGCAAGGGCGGGGAGTTTTGCGGAGATAAATCTGAACGCTGACCCAGCTGGGCCTCGAATCTGGAAACTGCAGATTACGAGCCTGTCGCACTACCTACTTTGGGCAGCGTAGTTTCCTCCATTCGCAGAAGAATGTGACAATCAAAATACGTTCATTACCCAAAGTAACATTTCTCTTAACATTCACTTAGAATGTAGATAAAGAAATTGCGATTGACCTTTCGGCAACTAAAATTTTTTTCTTTTGAAAAGAGTTCTTGCTGAAATTCCGTCGTTTCAAAAAATTCTCTTCCTCGTATGAGAGAATGTTTTTCCATTGGTTACGGGTCGAAAGTCATAATAATAAAAAAATAAATAAATACCTCCTCAAGCAACTGCTTGCCACAGAGGTCTGACAGGAGCCTGTCAGTTTATAATGCCATAGTAGAAGATCTGTGAGGATGGCAGGTCCTCAGCAGAAAAACGTCACATACATCCATGTCTTACCCGGGGCTCGAACCCAGGTCCCGTAGATCAGTAGCCAAGCGCGCTAACCACTCGGCCACAGTCATACATGGTATGAAATGCAAATAACCTAAAAGCACTCACCGTCTGCAGGACTTTGTCCTTTTCTTCGAGTCTGTTGCTCGCCTGCACCAAGTCTTCTTGAACCAAGTCCAGTTCTTTCTCCACTTGCTGGAAAGACTTTTGCAAAACACGAACCTCGTCTTCGGCCTGAAGCAAAAGAAATCAAATGAGTTGAATCTTCTGCTTTATAAAATAAAAAGGATTAAGAAATAAAAGTGAAACGCATTCGTCGAAATTCAAGTGTAAAAATTTAAAACACTTTTATAATAATTATGCCGACTTGTTTAGCTTTATCTAACGCTGTAAAAACATCAAAAAAATTTTCATTTAAAAGCTCTCTAACATCAGTAACGTGTCGTCATCATCATCAGGCAGCCATGAGCTACGGAGGTCCAACCAGACCGTGCAGTTTAATTCTCCAAACATATCTGTCCTGAGCTATATCTACTGCATCCGGCCACTGCACACCAATTCTAACAAGGTCCTGTTTGACATTGTCTGCCCACCGCATCCTAGGTCTCCCCTTCTTTCTGAGGCCTTTAGGCACACTGTTCATAACCCTATTCGCCAATCTATAATTATTCATACGGGCAACATGGCCAAACCAACGGAGTCTCTCTCTGCACAATATGCTGCTTAAATGAGGTTGCAAACTCTTTTGCCTAACCTCATCATTAGTTACAAAGTTGAACCACCTAATGCCCAAGATACTGCGTAACCATCTGGAATCAAAAGCATCTAGTTTCCTGTTATCCTGTTTACAAAGTGTCCAAGTTTCACTACCATAACTAACCCTAGAAAGAACCAAAAGTCTAATTTTAGTCTTTAGGTGTATACACCTATTTCTCCACAATCTCCATAGATTCTTAAAAGTTACGGCAGCAATCCCTATTCGTCTGTTAATCTCATGCCGCACATCACCAGTATCTGTTACGTAGCTCCCAAGATAATTAAACTGTGACACCTGCTCAAGACTGGAACCATTCAGATTAACTGAATCACAACCTGCCTGACCAATTTTCATCACTTTAGTTTTCTCTCTGTTTATAACCAAACCTACTCTACTACCAGTCTCATCAACAGCTCGAATGAAAGAGTTCATCTCATCAACATCATTTGCCAAAAGGGTTAAATCATCAGCATAATCTAAATCAGAAATTTTCGTATCTCCAGCCCATTTAAGGCCAAAATCTTTCCCTTGAAGTGAATTTCGCATAACATAATCAATAACCAAGCTAAAGAGAAAAGGAGGCAAAATGCACCTTTGTCGAACACCAGAAGTAATGCTAAACCAATTGCTACATGCCTTACAAACTATCACACACGACTCAGTGTTATTTAAGAGACATAACTTTCATTTTGTTAACTAACTTGTCTGGTATACCATATGATTTCACAATCAACCACAAATTACGTCGATCAACAGAGTCGAAAGCCTTTTTGAAATCAACAAAGCTAGCAACCAAAGGTTTCTGAAACTCTAAACATTTCTCAAGAATCTGCCTAAGTGAGGAGGGGTGAGAGGTAGGGAGTATCCCCTACCACTTCTGAATCCACATTGTTCATTACGCAATTCACTGTCAACCAGATTCTTAATTCTATTAAGCACAATCATGCAAAGAACTTTACCTGGAACAGAGAGTAGGCTGATACCCCTATAGTTATCACAAGAACTGCGATCACCTTTTTTGAAAATAGGGATAATAATAGCTCTGCTAAATTCTTTAGGAACCATGCCTTTATCATAAAAGAAATTCAAAATTTCAGTCATCCAAGCGGTAACCGAAACATTCCCAGCTCTAAGCATTTCTGTAGTAATTTCATCTACCCCTGGGGATTTATGAAGTTTAAGTTTAGAAATAGCCAAACTAACTTTAGATTATGTTATAGGGCCAACATTAAAGCCACCAATGCATCTATCATCATTGCAAACAATGGGAGTAGAACTAACCACATTGTTTAGAACATCACTGAAATGCTCAGCCCACCTAGCCATGAGAGAATCCTAACCTTCTATAACCTTACCTTGTTTATCCTTCAATTCCTATGTACCTGTCCATTTTCTACCACACAAAACATTAACTATCTGGTACAGCTCTCTGATGTTGTGCTGTCTCATTGCTTCCTCGGCTTTTTCAGCCAAGTCATCAGGCCAAAGATTCTTATCAGCAGCTAACTGATCCTTTACACGTTTATTAAGCTCTCTGTAATGCTTTCTATTAGGACTAGTAGGGTACTGATTAAGGACATTCCTGCAGTTCTTTCTTTCTGAAATAAGTTCAAGTGCTTTATCACTCAAATAATTCTGCCTCCTCTGCTCACCTTTTCCTAAAAGAGTAATGTAAGTTTTCGAAAAAGTCTGTTTAAAATGGTCCCATTCTTCCTCAACTTCAGTAGTAAGCAAACCATGACTGTCATAATGACTAAGTAACCTATCATGGTAAGCTTTAGCTATAACTGGGTCTTTCAGAGTTTCAGTATTAAAGGTAGTACAACATTTTTTAAGTTTAAGTTGCAAGACACTTTTAACAAGGTAATGGTCAGATCCAATTTCAGCTCCCTTATATGACCTGGTATTCCTAACAGAACTAGCCCATTTGCTGTTAATTAATATATAATCAATCATATTCTTATGCAGCCCATCGGGTGAAACCCATGTGTATTTATGTATGTCGTGGTATTTGTAACATGTGTTAGTAATTCTGAAACCATTGAGTTTACTTACCTGTAGGAGACGTTGCCCATTGCCATAGCAGCTACCAGTACCAAAAGGGCCTATCACCCCTCCCCAAAGATCAGAGTCAGTACCAACTTTGGCATTGAAGTCACCTAGAACAACTCCTTTCTTGACAGAATTCAAAATATCCTGAAGTTGTCCGTAAAACCTATCCTTCTCATCGGCATCCTCAGTGGGAGCATAACAGCAGATAACATTCCAGTCTAATGCTTGTCTGAAATTTTGCTGTAAGAAACCTTTCATTAATGCACTCATATCCTAGAAGAGCATCACTAGCGTGTCTGCTGAGCAGCAGACCCAACGCCTTGGTGATGCTTTCCATCCTCCCTCCCTGTAAAGAGAAATTTAAAGTTAATTTTAAGTATCTCACCTTTACCTGTCCATCTAGTCTCTTGCAAGCCTAGAATATCTAGGTTATAGCACTGGAATTCCTGCGTGAGGACATCAAGAGAAAAATCTCTATATAATGTCCTCACGTTCCACGTTCCTGCAGTGAGAAAATGATTAGTAGGATTTTTAAAGAAATTAGTTTATTGAGATTGGTAGGGCCAACAATATCAAACAGCCCCCTGATCGCAGGCATGGGGCAAAGACCTGTCTCTCCTCCGCTAAAGGCTGAAGTCACCGATGCTGGTAGGAACTTCAGGCACCACCTTTTCAAGTGGACTTTTTCAAGAGCCACATGGCCTGCCTGAGACACATTACTCCAGTTTAGGCTTGACGATGCCCAACTAGCTAAGTAAGGTTCAGGTACCTGCGATGGCCTCTGATTAGGATTATCCACCAGCTGATATAAGGTATCCCATGCCTCTGTTCACTTAGGGCTGGCAACCCAGAAGCAAACAGAAAACACAGCAGCAGATTCTCCCTCAACAGTGGCCCACCAGTGCAGCAAGTCCAGGATGTAAAATCAAACTCAAATCCATAAACAAGTCCAGTCTAGTAGGCATAAATGGTCAGCACCAGGACCCTGTGAAGTTGACCACTCCTCAGCAGGGTTGGAAAAAAAGAAAAAAGTGGCCATAGATGACCAGATCAGTAGGCCATACTGAACTGGCAGCCCTCCCCTTCCGTTCCCTTCCAAAAGAGAATATCTCTTTTGAAAGGTACTAATGGCCTGCACCACGAGAAAGCGGGGTCGGACATTGGGTGCTAGACCTGGCCAGTTCTGTGCATCACCACTAGGGATTGGTACACAGCTCTCCTTCCAGTTTATGCCTAGCTACCATTTACTGATCAAGTACAAATAGATAAACCATTCTATAAAATAATTTTAATAGTGGTTTAACATGGAAATGGCTAATATTAGATAGAGAAAGAACTGCTAGTAAATTGTTGGGTTGGTTTGAAGAAATATGAATAAATTAAAATATACATATTGCCCTAAAAAGTGGAAAATAATCCTAAAGCATATCGGTGGTGCAATCCGTCACTGAGTTCGTATTCGCTTCTAAGGAAGAGAAGGCGCCGATTCATCTACTCGACAAACATTGCCGGCGCCCTAACTTCCTTTGAAGTGAATGTGAATTAGGTGACTGATTGCACCATCGATATGCTTTAGGATTATTTTCTACTTTTTAGGGCCCTTATAGGAAAAATAGGCATTTTTTTCTTATTTTTTTTTAACTAATTTATATTTTATGGTAATATACTGTATATATATTTATACAGAAAGTATGTGATTAGGGTTGGGTTGTTTTACCTCTGAGCGGCACTTTTTTGCACACCATGGGCTAAATGGCCAGGTCACATGGACCCCGAAGGCTCAGAGAAGGTTGGGGGAGGGGATCCACTGGAACAGCTGTTGGGAGACAGATGGTAGCCTCCCGTCAAGGCCATCCAGCGTGTTCTTTAACGTTGGGTTGTTTTACCTCTGAGCGGCACTTTTTTGCACACCATGGGCTAAATGACCATGTCACATGGACCCCGAAGGCTCAGAGAAGGTTGGAGGAGGGGATCCACTGGAATAGCTGTTGGGAGACAGATGGTAGTCTCCCGTCAAAGCCATCCAGCGTGTTCTTTAACGTTGGGTTGTTTTACCTCTGAGCGGCACTTTTTTGCACACCATGGGCTAAATGGCCAGGTCACATGGACCCCGAAGTCTCAGAGTAGGTTGGGGGAGGGGACCCACTGGAACAGCTGTTGGGAGACAGATGGTAGTCTCCCGTCAAGGCCATCCAGCGTGTTCTTTAACGTTTCTTAAAAAAAAAAGTTTTTTTCTTGTGTTTCTTGTTTCATAAAAAATTAATTTTTTTATACAGGTCAAGGACATGTATCTTCCCACTGAGGAGCTAGCAGCCATTAGTTGGAAGTAGAAGCAGGAATTCGTCAGCCAGAGGGATCAGACAAATGTTTTCGTCGCTGCCTTTACCACAGCCCATGCCAGGCTGAGGCTATACAGAGAGCTGGGGGGCGGGGTGGGCTCAGTCGGTAGCACGCCAGGTTCGTAATCTGTAGTTCCTAGGTTCGAGTCCCAGCTGGGTCAGCGTTGAGATTTATCTCCGCAAAATTCCCCGCCCTGCCCACGGTCAGTAGGGGACACCGATGGGCTTGGAAAGGCCGCCGTCCGTCGGATGGGACGTTAAGCCGTGGCCCCGTGTGCGGGAGAGACATACCCTGTGCACGTTAAAGAACACGCTGCGGGAGAGACATACCCTGTGCACGTTCACTCGTAATCTGTAGTTCCCAGGTTCGAGTCCCAGCTGGTTCAGCGTTGAGATTTATCTCCGCAAAATTCCCCGCCCTGCCCACGGTCAGTAGGGGACACCGATGGGCTTGGAAAGGCCGCCGTCCGTCGGATGGGACGTTAAGCCGTGGCTCCGTGTGCGGGAGAGACATACCCTGTGCACGTTAAAGAACACGTTGGATGGCCTTGACGGGAGGCTACCATCTGTCTCCCAACAGATGTTCCAGTGGGTCCCCTCCCCCAACCTTCTCTGAGCCTTCGGAGTCCACGTGACCTGGCCATTTAGCCCATGGTGTGCAAAGAAGTGCCGCTCAGAGGTAAAACAACCCAACAGAGAGCTGGAGAAGCTGGGTCAGGCTGTCTGTTATTACGATACTGATTCTATCATCTACCTTAGTGATGGTACCAACGACCCCCCTATTGGTAATTTCCTAGGGGAATTCACAAATGAATTAGATGAAGGTGATTACATAGTGAGTTTTATCAGTGGAGGAGCAAAAAATAATGCGTACAAGACATCTAAAGGGAAGACCTGCTGCAAGATCAGAGGCTTCACCTTAAATTACACAAACTCCCGATTCGAATTTCGACACCTTGACCCAGCTTGTAAAGAATCTGGATACTCCTCAAGTGCTCCCGACCATCAATCCCCGGAAAATTACCAGGGATGCCAAGCGCCGCAAGGTGATTAACCGGGAAGAGAAGAAGGATTACAGAGTTGTATACGACAAGCGCTGTATCCTTCCGGATCTGGACACTATCCCCTTCGGCTATTAAGCAGGTATTTATTAAGCTGTTTCTATTTTTCTGTATCAGTGTGAAAGATGGAGTTGCCTCATTTCCATCATCCTTTTACAGCTCTTGTTGCACGTCCTACAGGCAGTGGAAAATCACGTTTCGTTTCTAAATTATTACAAAGTAAGCTCGTGAAATCCCAGCCTGAAAAAAATGTGTGGTTTTACGGCATACATCAGCCCCTATACGATGAGATGCCTGACATGACGTTCGTGGAAGGATTGCCTACTAACTCCAATGACTATTTAGGGTTGGGTTGTTTACCTCTGAGCGGCACTTTTTTTGGCACACCGTGGGCTAAATGGCCAGGTCACATGGACTCCGAAGGCTCAGAGAAGGTTGGGGGAGGGGACCCACTGGAACAGCTGTTGGGAGACAGATGGTAGCCTCCCGTCAAGGCCATCCAGCGTGTTCTTTAACGTGCACAGGATATGGCTCTCTCCCACACACGGGGCCACGGCTTAACGTCCCATCCAACGGACGGCGGCCTTTGCCAAGCCCATCGGTATCCCCTACTGACCATGGGCAGGGCGGGGGATTTTGCGGAGATAAATCTCAACGTTGACCCAGCTGGGACTCGAACCTGGGAACTACAGATTACGAGCCTGGTGCGCTACCGACTGAGCACCCCCGCCCCGACTATTTAGGAGATAGTACTGTTTTTGTGATTAATGATTTAATGAGTGAATGTGGTAGTGGATGAGAGACCATCTCTTTACTAAGGGCAGTCATCATAAAAATCTGTCTGTTATTTTCATAGTGCAAAATATTTTTCATAAAGGTAAAGAGATGCGTGATATTTCACTCAACGCTCATTATTTATGTTTATTTAATTCCAGGAGAGATATCAGCCAGGTTAATCACCTTGCGAGCCAGTTGTATCCCGGTAAAACGAAATTCTTTATGGAAGTCTATGCTGATGCCACCCTACTTCCTTATCATTATTTATTTGTGGATCTTCGCATGGTAACTCCAGAGGAAATGCGTCTGAGAACCAATATATTTCACGAGGAAGTAAATTACGTCTATCAACCATGGTAAAGCTTTTTATTGGTTAGATCAGACTACCAATTAAAATACATCATATATAAAGTTGTCGTTCTTTCCTGATCCCCTCAGTCAATATGGCAGTTATATTAGATGCAGAAGGCTTTCAGCTTCAGGACGGTCAATTTATTGTAAAGGAATTTAGTTATTGTGTTTCAGATATACAATGGATGGAAAACTTTGTTTTTAAACCTCCCTCTAATTGGAATGATTTGTTGTTTAAAGATAGGATAACATGTTATTGGACTACCGAAAATTTACATCATTTGTATTGGGTTGGGTTGTTTTACCTCTGAGCGGCACTTTTTTGCACACCATGGGCTAAATGGCCAGGTCACATGAACCCCGAAGGCTCAGAGAAGGTTGGGGGAGGGGACCCACTGGAACAGCTGTTGGGAGAGAGATGGTAGCCTCCCGTCAGGGGCGGGGGTGGCTCAGTCGGTAGCGCGCCAGGCTCGTAATCTGTAGTTCCCAGGTTCGAGTCCCAGCTGGGTCAGCGTTGAGATTTATCTCCGCAAAACTCCCCGCCCTGCCCACGGTCAGTAGGGGACACCGATGGGCTTGGAAAGGCCGCGTCCGTCGGATGGGACGTTAAGCCGTGGCCCCGTGTGCGGGAGAGCCATACCCTTTGCACGTTAAAGAACACGCTGGATGGCCTTGACGGGAGGCTACCATCTGTCTCCCAACAGCTGTTCCAGTGGGTCCCCTCCCCCAACCTTCTCTGAGCCTTCGGGGTCCATGTGACGTGGACATTTAGCCCATGATGTGCAAAAAAGTGCCGCTCAGAGGTAAAACAACCCAACCCTGTCAGTAGGGGACACCGAATGGCTTTGAAAAGCAGCTGTTCATTAATTGGGACCTAAAGCCGGTGGGCTTGGAAAGGACGCCCCGTCGGATGAACGTTAAGCCGTGGCGCCCTGCTCAAGCCCGTGGCAGGGCGGGAGAGCCATACCCTGTGCACGTTAAAGAACACGCTGGATGGCATTGACGGGAGGCTACCATCTGTCTCCCAACAACTGTTCCAGTGGGTCCCCTCTCCCAACCTTCTCTGAGCCTTCGGGGTCCTTGTGACCTGGCCATTTAGCCAATGGTGTGCAAAAAAGTCCTGCTCAGAGGTAACCCAACCCAACCTAAAGCCGTGGTTCCGTATGTGGGAGAGCCATATCTTATGCAAGTGAAAGAACATGCTGGATGGCCTTGACAGGTTACCATCAGTTGTCCATCGGTTTTATTCCCCCAACCTTCTTTGATCCCATGGAGTCTTTATAACCTGGTCATTTAGCCCATTGTGTGCAGAAAAGTGCTGCTCAGAGGTAAAACAACCGGACCCATCGATACCAGAATCAGTGACAAATATCGTCTTGAACGTGATAGGCGTTGTGTGAATTATAGAAGGACGTGACTCCATCACGGAAGCATCTAAAGGTGAATAATGTGAGACTTGATGACGCTTTAATTTAACTCTCAGGGTCTTTGGGTTGTTTGTTTGTTTTACCTCTGAGCGGCACTTTTTTGCACACCATGGGCTAAATGGCCAGGTCACATGGACCCCGAAGGCTCAGAGAAGGTTGGGGGTTGGGGTTGGGTTGTTTTACCTCTGAGCGGCACTTTTTTGCACACCATGGGCTAAATGGCCAGGTCACATGGACCCCGAAGGCTCAGAGAAGGTTGGGGGAGGGGACCCACTGGAACAGCTGTTGGGAGACAGATGGTAGCCTCCCGTCAAGGCCATCCAGCGTGTTCTTTAACGTGCACAGGGTATTGCTCTCCCGCACACGGGGCCACGGCTTAACGTCCCATCCGACGGACGGCGGCCTTTCCAAGCCCATCGGTGTCCCCTACTGACCGTGGGCAGGGCGGGGAATTTTGCGGAGAAAAATCTCAACGCTGACCCAGCTGGGACTCGAACCTGGGAACTACAGATTACGAGCTTGGCGCGCTACCGACTGAGCCACCCCCGCCCAACTGATTAAGTAACAATAACAACGTTGTACAGATATGGTTGGTAATCCCTATAGTCCTGGCATTCCACTATTAAATATTAACATTTCTGGATCTCTAAAAAATGGCATGAAGAGAAGGAAGTTGAAATCGGAGAAAGAGCTGCATGCCACCGACATCATGCAACAGCCAAAAGTCGCTCTAGGAAAGAAAGTGTCGTGTTGGGTCAAATGTCTCATTACGATTAATATCAAATCAATGAATGATATACACTTCATTCCTAACTTGTCCACTTTTCACTGGGGCGGGGGTGGCTCAGTCGGTAGCGCGCCAGGCTCGTAATCTGTAGTTCCCAGGTTCGAGTCCCAGCTGGGTCAGCGTTTAGATTTATCTCCGCAAAATTCCCCGCCCTGCCCACGGTCAGTAGGGGACACCGATGGACTTGGAAAGGCCGCCGTCCGTCGGATGGGACGTTAAGCCGTGGCCCCGTGTGAGGAAGAGCCGTACCCTGTGCACGTTAAAGAACACACTGGATGGCCTTGACGGGAGGCTACCATCTGTCTCCCAACAGCTGTTCCAGTGGGTCCCCTCCCCCAACCTTCACTGAGCCTTCTTGGTCCATGTGACCTGGCCATTTAGCCCATGATGTGCAAAAAAGTGCCGCTCAGAGGTAAAACAACCCAACCTGTATTTGTGCGAAGATGACCTTTGGGATCGTCTGTGGACAGCATCTGCGTTGTGCTGCCGATGTCTTTGTTCACCAATTAGCAATCGTCGAGAGTCAGAATTTTCAGGTGAATCGAAGGAATGGAAAGTTTTACAGCGCCGGAAACCGTTCAGCAGGCGAACTAGACATTTAAAAGACGACAGAGTCATGACACTATTAAAATGTTTAAAAAGTCTTTTTCGATTGTTTCCCTGAGAAGGCAATTTGCATTGTTTAACCCTTTCAGGACCATAAGGTTTCTAAGAGTAAATATTAGTATGTAACTGTTTATTTTAGTTTGTTTAGACGTAAAATAAATAAAAATCATAAAAATACATAACAATGTGTAGTTTTTTTGGAATTTTATGGGAAATATTTTTCCCAATGGACTATAAAGGTAACACAAATTATAGTTAGGCTTATTATGCAATGTCTTTTATTTATTGGTTTATTAGAACAAAATGTTAACTAAAATAATACAAAATTATGAAATAAAATTACTATACAAAATGATGTGCTAATTATGATATTCTGCGAAGCAATTTCTTTTGGTAGTGAGGCAAAGATGGACATTGCACATAGTACATATATTATGCGTCCTGACAGTTCTGTTTTTGTTTTCTAAACGTTCCCGTTTACGTAATTGCGTTCGGCATACGTTCTATTTTGACATTCTGTATAAAAAAATGCAGATAAGGTTATAATTAAATACGACAATCACCAATTTTAAAATGGGAAAAATGTTTCCCTTGGTCGTGAAAGGGTTAACAGGGAGAGAGAGCTTTTTGCTAGGCTTAACTCCATTAGAAAGAAAAAAAAAGGGTTTTTTGTAACGAGTAGAAAAAGCAGCGGGCCAAATCCGATAGCGATCTCCGGGCACTTTTAAGAGGTCAGAGCAGTTTGGTTAGTGAACTTGCACAGGAAAGGGATGGGCTCGCAAAGCACGCTTCTCAACCATGACGATCTGTCGGCAACGCAATCCTCTTCTCACCACTGCAGGGCAGCTCTCATCAATGAATGCACATCACCAGAGTCAAACATGCTCTCATCTGGGTTAATACGAAATGGGAGGGATGCAGAGCAAATGACAAACGCATTCCGTTTTGTAGTGAACGAGAACAAACGCGATGGCTCTATTCTCGTCTGCTGTAATGTCGTCCGAAAGACTTGGATTCCAACACTAATTCTAATTGACGGACGAATTTTTTTTCTAGTTGGTTTTATAAACACCAGAAATAAGGATTGATTTGGGGACCAGGATTTACCAAACTTTAAGCCGTCCCGTGGGCGAGTGGTTAGCGCGCTTGACTACTGATCTACGGGACCTGGGTTCGAGCCCCGGGTAAGGCATGGATGTATGTGACGTTTTTCTGCTGAGGACCTGCCATCCTCACAGATCTTCTACTATGGCATTATAAACTGACAAGCTCCTGTCAGACCTCTGTGGCAAGTAGCTGCTTGAGGGGGTATTTATTTATTTTATATAAATACACTGGTTTTCATAAATTAAGGAATAACCCTATGTTACGTCAATGGCAAGCTAACGTCGATGTTACTTCTAAAAAACATTTTTTTTTTATTAAATGTAATAACAAATATTTGAATAAAATAAATCAATATTCATCAGTTTTGTACAAGCCACTTAAGACTTTATATGACCTTATATTATATAACATTTGATGTACGTTGTGTAAAGGTCCTAGCCCGGCCGGCAGTAAATGGGGCGGGGGTGGCTCAGTAGGTAGCGCGCCAGTCTCGTAGTCTGTAGTTCCCAGGTTCGAGTCCCAGCTGGGTCAGCGTTGAGATTTATCTCCGCAAAATTCCCCGCCCTGCCCACGGTCAGTAGGGGACACCGATGGGCTTGGAAAGACCGCCGTCTGTCGAATGGGATGTTAAGCCGTGGCCCCGTGTGTGTGAGAGCCATACCCTGTGCACGTTAAAGAACACGCTGGATGGCCTTGACGGGAGGCTACCATCTGTCTCCCAACAGCTGTTCCAGTGGGTCCCCTCCCCCAACCTTCTCTGAGCCTTCGGGGTCCGTGTGACCTGGTCATTTAGCCCATGGTGTGCAAAAAAGTGCCGCTCAGAGGTAAAACAATCCAATCCGGCAGTAAATATGATACCGTTCAAAACGAAATTTCGGCGCATTCCTCCAGAAAACGTTTTTAAATAAAAATTTAATTGTCTATTAAAATTACAATTTTTTCTACTATATTATAAAAATTTATTTTTCTAGGGTGAATATATATATATTTCAAATGCTTACCTAAACCCGAGTAATCGTAATAAATTTTAATTATTATTACGAGCAGCCTGCTTCTTGTCTGCCTGGGGATCTACCGATCTTCAGGGGTCAAGGTCAATCCTTGGGGCTCGACCCTTACTCCCCCATAGAGAACTACTGTTCTACTGAATTTCAGATATCCTGCGGATTTGTTCAAATGACGTTCACCTCTAAAATGTTCATTTAAATTTTGTACTGAAAGATCGTTAAATGAAATCACTTACAGCATGCACTGCCACTGCCTCACCTATGTACACCGAAGAGCCAAAACATTATGACCACCTGCCTAATATGACGTTGGTCCTCCACATGCCGCCAAAACAGCTCTTACCCGGCGAGGCATGGTCGCTACAAGATTTCTAAAGGTGTCTTGTGGTATCTGTACCAACATGTTACCAGCAGATCCTTTAACTCTTATAAGTTGCATGGTTGAGCCGCAGCAGATTGGATATGCTGTTCCAACACAAACCACAGATTCTTGATTGGATTGATGTCTGGGGAATTTGGAGGTCAGGGCAATACCTGGAAGACTTCCTCATGTAGCGCGAATCGTTCTCAAACAATCCGGGTAGTGTGTCATGGCACATTATCCTGCAGAAAGAAGGCACTGCAGAAAGAAGGCACTAGAATGATGTAACATTGGAATGACAGGATGTACCTGGTTGGGTTGTTTTACCTCTGAGCGGCACTTTTTTGCACACCATGGGCTAAATGGCCAGGTCACAAGGACCCCGATGGCTCAGAGAAGGTTGGGGGAAGGGACACACTCGAACAGCTGTTGGGAGACAGATGGTAGCCTCCCGTCAAGGCCATCCAGCGTGTTAACGTGCACAGGGTATGGCTCTCCCGCACACGGGGCCACGGCTTAACGTCCCATCCGACGGACGGCGGCCTTTCCTAAGCCCATCGGTGTCCCCTACTGACCGTGGGCAGGGCGGGGAATTTTGCGGAGATAAATCTCAACGCTGACCCAGCTGGGACTCGAACCTGGGAACTACAGATTACGAGCCTGGCGCACTACTGACTGAGCCACCCCCGCCCCGGATGTACCTGGTCTGCAATGATGTTTAGGTAGGTGGTAGACGTCATAGTTCCCTGCACATGAATGACTGGACCCAGGGTTCCCCAGCAGAACATTGCCCAAAGCATTACACTTCCTCCACCGGCTTGTTTTCGCCCCACAGTGCATCCAGGTGCGAACACTTCTCCAGGTAAATGACGCAAATATACCCGGTCGTCCACATGGTGCAACAGGAAACGAGATTCATCAGACCAGACAACCTTCTTCCAATCATTCAAGGTCCAGTTTTGATGCTCGAGTGTGCATTTTAGGTGCTTTCGACCGTTAACCGAGGTTAACATGTGCACTCGGAGCTTGCTGCGGCTATGCAGTCCCATTTTCAGCAGGATTTTATGTACTGTGTGTTGTGACACGTTATTCCAGTCAGCAGCATTCAAATTAAGGGCGAGGTGCGCCACAGTATCCCTTCTGTTGGTTTGTACCATAAGGGATAGCCTTCGCTCACTTCTAGCATTGATGAGCTGTGGTAGGCGCACACCTTGCCGGCAGTTCGTGGTTTTTCCTTCCTCAGACCACTTTTCCCTGCTGACCATGAGCACCCCACAAGCTTTTCCATCTCGGAAATGCTGTGACCAAGTCGTCTCCTCCCCCCCCCACGAAGTGGGACCACCATGTCGTGGTGGTGGGGGGGGGGGGCTCGGTGCCTCTGAGAAGTTGGGTTCGGATCGCTGGTACTCTGGAGTTCACGATGTCTTGTGGCCCACGGTGGAGGGGGCCTGTTGAGTGGACCGGATTGGGTCCCCAGTGGACCGGATTGGGTCCCCAGTTCAGTGGGCTTCTTGACTTGTCCCCTGAGAAGCTGGGGGTTGCAGCCCCAGTTGAGGGGCCGTATTCAGGGTCTGCGGACTGGGAGTGGTGCCCTGGTCCAGTGGGCTCGTTGCGGTCTCAGTGATATCGTGGGTCGGAATAGAGTTCACTGGGGGGGCTTTGGCCTGCTCACAATGGAGAGGACGAAGTTGAAGGCTTGCGACTGGGGAGCATCCACCCTGGTTGACAGGCTTATTGATGGAAAAGCCAAACTAAGAGTCCCCAGCAACTCTTTTGGCTGCCAAGATTAGGTTACTGAATAGACATGGAGGAGGATCTGAAGGTGCCTCTGTGAAACTGGGTGCCGGCTCGTCGGTGTTTCCGGCGTGTCTTGCGGCCTAGATGGAGGGTCCGGCTGGGGGTCTGCCAACTGGGACTGAAGTCCTGTGTTGAGTGGACTTATCGGCCGGCCCCTTCAGAGTCCAAAGTCGTCTTGTTGCCCCGATGGTGAGGCTTTACTGAGGACCCGCCGACTGGAATGTATCCCCAGTCGAGTGGGAGCTCCTTTATCGCCCCAGCGAAGTCTGGGGTGTCATGGAGTCGGGATGGAGTGGCCTTGTGGGGGCCTGCAGACTGGGATTGGAGTCCCCAGTCACGTGGGTTCCTCTGCTCGACCGCAGCGAAGTCCGGGCTCGAGGTATTGCTGGGGAGGCCGCCGGTTGGTGTCCCAGCGGAGAGGGCGAAATTGAGGGTCATGCCGAAAGGGAGTGCGGCCCTATTAAGTGTGACTTGTCGGTGGGAGAGCCTGAGGACTATCCATCATGATAGCTTCCCTGTACAAAAAGTTAGGGCATCTTATAAAATTTAGGCATCTAAATTCAAAAATTAACATCTTATCTGTATTGGCAAATGATGTGGTCTAAATCCAGTGCGTTATATTTGGTTCTATTAGGCAAAGAGAAGATTTCAAAATTCAAAAAGCCCACTCATTGCACCTCAATGATTAGTTCATCAGACAGACTTGTATCTAAAAGTTAGGTCTCTCTCTTCTACAGGTCTTCTCCCGCAGTTAGGTATGTTTAAATGAAGGCAGAATGTAGAATGTTCTGTGGCAAGTGGATGTGGTATCGTGGCAACTCCCTCAAGGTGTAGTGCAGTCTCAGTATTGCGGAACACCGGGATTGCCACACATTATTACATTGACCGAGTCGTCTGGTCGTTCAATTTAGCATTTGTCAAACTCACTTAGGTCCGCTGCCATTAACATCTGAAGAAGGGGCGGGGGTGGCTCAGTCGGTAGCGCGCCAGGCTCGTAATCTGTAGTTCCCAGGTTCGAGTCCCAGCTGGGTCAGCGTTGAGATTTATCTCCGCAAAATTCCCCGCTCTGCCCACGGTCAGTAGGGGACACCGATGGGCTTGGAAAGGCCGCCGCCCGTCGGATGGGACGTTAAGCCGTGGTCCCGTGTGCGGGAGAGCCATACCCTGTGCACATTAAAGAACACGCTGGATGGCCTTGACGGGAGGCTACCATCTGTCTCCCAACAGCTGTTCCAGTGGGTCCCCTCCCCCAACCTTCTCTGAGCCTTCGGGGTCCATGTGACCTGGCCATTTAGCCCATGGTGTACAAAAAAGTGCCGCTCAGAGGTAAAACAACTCAACACAACCCATCTGAAGAACAAAAATGACACTGATTAACAGATCACAGTTGGTTGGGTTGTTTTACCTCTGAGCGGCACTTTTTTGCACACCATGAGCTAAATGGTCAGGTCACATGGACCCCGAAGGCTCAGAGAAGGTTGGGAGGAGGGGACCCACTGGAACAGCTGTTGGGAGACAGATGGTAGCCTCCCGTCAAGGCCATCCAGCGTGTTCTTTAACGTGCACAGGGTATGTCTCTCCCGCTCACGGCGCCACGGCGTAACATCCCATACGACGGAAGGCGGCCTTTCCAAGCCCATCAGTGTCCCCTACTGACCGTGGGCAGGGTGGGGAATTTTGCGGAGATAAATCTCAACGCTGACCCAGCTGGGACTCGAACCTGGGAACCACATATTACGAGCCTGGCGCGCTACCGACTGAGCCACCCCCGCCCCACAGATCTCAGTATCAGGTGTTATTTATACAGTCTCATGACCCTCACATGCGGCGTCGTTTACCTGCAGTTGATTCGATTTGCATAAAGACACACTGGTCACAATGTTTTGGCACTTCAGTGTATATTAGTCTAAGTGTGTTCAGTTGTAGTCTCTTGCGTCTTATTTTGTATTTATACACCTCTAGTTTTGTGTTCCTTTTTTTCCACTCACATATAAGTTTTCTTCGTGAGTAGAATCTTCAAAGGTTTATTAAACATGTTCTTGTAAGGTATATGAAGCAAATAATAAATTATTCATATCCTGTCCCTAGATATGGCCATGTGAAGACACTATCCGACCGCCACTCCAGGTCTTAAGTAATGGCGCCAATATCGCTGACGTCAAAGGGATGAAGTGATGGCGCCAATATCGCTGACGCCAAAGGGATGAAGTGATGGCGCCAATATCGCTGACGCCAAAGGGATGAAGTGATGGCGCCAATATCGCTGACGCCAAAGGGATGAAGTGATGGCGCCAATATCGCTGACGCCAAAGGGATGAAGTGATGGCGCCAATATCGCTGAAGCCAAAGGGATGAAGTGATGGCGCCAATATCGCTGACGCCAAAGGGATGAAGTGATGGCGCCAATATCGCTGACGCCAAAGGGATGAAGTGATGGCGCCAATATCGCTGAAGCCAAAGGGATGAAGTGATGGCGCCAATATCGCTGACGTCAAAGGGATGAAGTGATGGTGCCAATATCGCTGACGCCAAAGGGATGAAGTGATGGCGCCAATATCGCTGACGCCAAAGGGATGAAGTGATGGCGCCAATATCGCTGAAGCCAAAGGGATGAAGTGATGGCGCCAATATCGCTGACGTCAAAGGGATGAAGTGATGGTGCCAATATCGCTGACGCCAAAGGGATGAAGTGATGGCGCCAATATCGCTGACGCCAATGGGATGAAGTGATGGCGCCAATATCGCTGAAGCCAAAGGGATGAAGTGATGGCGCCAATATCGCCGACGCCAAAGGG
Organism: Ryuthela nishihirai; assembly: GCA_038380435.1. NCBI lineage: Eukaryota > Metazoa > Arthropoda > Arachnida > Araneae > Heptathelidae > Ryuthela > Ryuthela nishihirai. The sequence continues at coordinate 74,574,457 of JAWZYU010000008.1, read as the reverse complement.
ATGAAGTGATGGCGCCAATATCGCCGACGCCAAAGGGATGAAGTGATGGCGCCAATATCGCCGACGCCAAAGGGATGAAGTGATGGCGCCAATATCGCCGACGCCAAAGGGATGAAGTGATGGCGCCAATATCGCTGAAGCCAAAGGGATGAAGTGATGGCGCCAATATCGCCGACGCCAAAGGGATGAAGTGATGGCGCCAATATCGCCGACGCCAAAGGGATGAAGTGATGGCGCCAATATCGCCGACGCCAAAGGGATGAAGTGATGGCGCCAATATCGCCGACGCCAAAGGGATGAAGTGATGGCGCCAATATCGCCGACGCCAAAGGGATGAAGTGATGGCGCCAATATCGCTGAAGCCAAAGGGATGAAGTGATGGCGCCAATATCGCTGACGTCAAAGGGATGAAGTGATGGCGCCAATATCGCCGAAGCCAAAGGGATGAAGTGATGGCGCCAATATCGCTGACGCCAAAGGGATGAAGTGATGGCGCCAATATCGCCGACGCCAAAGGGATGAAGTGATGGCGCCAATATCGCTGACGCCAAAGGGATGAAGTGATGGTGCCAATATCGCTACCGCCAAAGGGATGAAGTGATGGCGCCAATATCGCTGACGCCAAAGGGATGAAGTGATGGCGCCAATATCGCCGACGCCAAAGAGATGAAGTGATGGCGCCAATATCGCCGACGCCAAAGGGATGAAGTGATGGCGCCAATATCGCCGACGCCAAAGGGATGAAGTGATGGCGCCAATATCGCCGACGCCAAAGGGATGGAGTGATGGCGCCAATATCGCCGACGCCAAAGGGATGAAGTGATGGCGCCAATATCGCCGACGCCAAAGGGATGAAGTGATGGCGCCAATATCGCCGACGCCAAAGGGATGAAGTGATGGCGCCAATATCGCCGACGCCAAAGGGATGAAGTGATGGCGCCAATATCGCCGAAGCCAAAGGGATGAAGTGATGGCGCCAATATCGCTGACGCCAAAGGGATGAAGTGATGGCGCCAATATCGCTGACGCCAAAGGGATGAAGTGATGGCGCCAATATCGCTGACGCCAAAGGGATGAAGTGATGGCGCCAATATCGCTGACGCCAAAGGGATGAAGTGATGGCGCCAATATCGCTGACGCCAAAGAGATTAAGTGATGGCGCCAATATCGCTGACGCCAAAGGGATGAAGTGATGGCGCCAATATCGCTGACGCCAAAGGGATGAAGTGATGGCGCCAATATAGCTGACGCCAAAGGGATGAACTGATGGCGCCAATATCGCTGACGCCAAAGGGATGAAGTTAGATCATTTCTCAACGGATTAGAGGTGTAATTGGTAGACTCCACCTGGGATGTCCTTAGGAGCGGGGGTAGCTCAGTCGTTAGTGCGCCAGTCCCGTAATCTGTAGTTCCCAGGTTCGGGTCCCAGCTGGGTCAGCGTTGAGATTTATCTCCGAAAAACTCCCCGCCCTACCCACGGTCAGTAAGGGACACCGATAGGCTTGGAAAAGCCACGGTCCGTCGGATGGGACGTTAAGCAGTGGCCTCGTGTGCGGGAGAGCCATACCCGGTGCACATTAAAGAACACGCTGGATGGCCTTGACAGGATGCTACCATCTGTCTCCCAACAGCTGTTCCAGTGGGTCCCCTCCCCCCAACCTTCTCTGAGCCTTCGGGGTCCTTGTGACCTGGCCATTTAGCCCATGGTGTGCAAAAAAAGTGCAGCTCAGAGGGTTGGGTTCGGTTGTTTTACCTCTGAGGGCACCTTTTTTCACAAGGACCCCGAAGGCTCAGAGAAAGTTGGGGGGAGGAGACCCACTGGAACAGCTGTTGGGAGACAGATGGTAGCCTCCCGTCAAGGCCATCCAGCGTGTTCTTTAACGTGCACAGAGTATGGCTCTCCCGCACACAGCAGCCACGGCTTAACGTTCCATCCGACGGACAGCGGCCCTACTGACCGTTGGCAGGGCGGGGAATTTTGCGGAGATAAATCTCAACGCTTACCCAGCTGGGACTCGAACCTGGGAACTACAGATCACGAGCCTGGCGTACTACCGACTAAGCCACCCCCGCCCCAGGCCCAGTTGGGACTCGGTCCTTGGAATTGCAGAGAGCGAATCTGGTGCTTTACCGATTGAGTTAGTATGGAAACGGGAATATTTAAAAACAAATTGTCTTGTTTTATACAAAAAAATTCAAAAATTTCTAATATTGAAATAATCGTTACTTAAACGGACGACTTATTTATTCCTACGCCTTGACGGGAGCTACCATCGTTAAGTGGGTCCCCTGTCCCCAACCTTCTTTGAACCCTTGAGGGTCCTTGTGACTTGCCCATTTAACCCATTGTGTGCAAAAATGTGCAGCTCAGAGTTAAAATAACCCAACTCATCCCTGAGTGTATAACATTTCAGCATTTCAATGTAACTTTGAACAATTTATTCTTGCATAGAAGCTCCGCAAAATTTCCCGCCCTGCCCACGGTCAATAGGGGACACCGACGGGCTTGAAAAGGCCACCGTCCATCGGATGGGACTTTAAGCCGTGGCCCCGTGTGCGGGAGAGACACCTGTGCACGTTAAAGAACACGCTGGATGGCCTTGACGGGAGGCTACCATCTGTCTCCCAACAGCTGTTCCAGTGGGTCCCCTCCCCCAACCTTCTCTGAGCCTTCGGGGTCCATGTGACCTGGCCATTTAGACCATGGTGTGCCAAAAAGTGCCGCTCAGAGGTAAAACAATCCAACGTTAAAGAACACGGTGGATGGCCTTGAAGGGAGGCTACCATCTGTCTCCCAACAGCTGTTCCAGTGGGTCCCCGCCCCCAACCTTCTCTGAGCCTTCGGGGTCCATGTGACCTGGCCATTTAGACCATGGTGTGCCAAAAAGTGCCGCTCAGAGGTAAAACAACCCAACGTTAAAGAACACGCTGGATGGCCTTGAAGGGAGGCTACCATCTGTCTCCCAACAGCTGTTCCAGTGCGATCCCCTCCCCCAACCTTCTCTGAGCCTTCGGGGTCCATGTGACCTGGCCATTTAGACCATGGTGTGCAAAAAAGTGCCGCTCAGAGGTAAAACAACCCAACGTTAAAGAACACGCTGGATGGCCTTGAAGGGAGGCTACCATCTGTCTCCCAACAGCTGTTCCAGTGCGATCCCCTCTCCCAACCTTCTCTGAGCCTTCGGGGTCCATGTGACCTGGCCATTTAGCCCATGGTGTGCAAAAAAGTGTCGCTCAGAGGTAAAACAACCCAACCCACGACTGGAGATTTTTCCCATCGAGCAGCAGTTTCGTCGTCAAAAGAATTCGAGGAGCTCCGAGTTGGGGAGAAAGTTCAGCATGAGGAGGAAAAAGTCATTGTCCTGTAAAGAAGGCAAAATTTTCCGAGGACGTCTCCTTACTTGTGCAGTGAGCAAGATAACGGCTCATTTGCAGAAGGTGACGATGGATTGATTGCAGAGCAAACAGCAATTATGGGAATCGGGTTCCGCATTAGAGGTACAAATGGGTCTGCGAAGGAAGAATCATCGAAAGCGCGGCGAGGCGTTGAAGCGTTGGTATCGGAACGGACACAATGGGAAAGAAATGCGAAACGCATCAGGGAGAAGAATTTACGAAGGTCAGTTACGTCACCAAGTTGTTTCAACTCTCACATTGGGGCGGGGGTGGCTCAGTCGGTAGCGCGCCAGGCTCGTAATCTGTAGTTCCCAGGTTCGAGTCCCAGCTGGGTCAGCGTTGAGATTTATCTCCGCAAAATTCCTCCGCCCTGCCCACGGTCAGTAGGGGAAACCGATGGGCTTGGAAAGGCGGCCGTCCGTCGGATGGGACGTTAAGCCGTGGCCCCGTGTGCAGGAGAGCCATACCCTGTGAACGTTAAAGAACACGCTGGATGGCCTTGACAGGAGGCTACCATCTGTCTCCCAACAGCTGTTCCAGTGGGTCCCCTGCCCCAACCTTCTCTGAGCCTTCGGGGTCCATGTGACCTGGCCATTTAGCCCATGGTGTGCAAAAAAGTGCCGCTCAGAGGTAAAACAACCCAACCCAAATCCCGCACACAGAGCCACGGCTTAACGTCCCATCCGATGGACGGCGGTCTTTCCAAGCCCATCGATGTCCCCTACTGACCGTGGGCAGGACGGGGAATTTTGCGGAGATAAATCTCAACGCTGACCCAGCTGGGACTCGAACCTGGGAACTACAGATTACGAGCCTGGCGCGCTACCGACTGAGCCACCCCCGCCCCATTCATCATCGGAAACGTTTACAAAATAAAAAGGAAATTTATGTTTTTTTTATTGGTTAACTAACTTTTTTGTAGCAGAGTGGCCAGTTCACACAGATCCCTAGATTGAGATGAGGGTTCAGGAAAGAAAGTTCAACAGTCGTTAGTTAAGAATAATTTAATAATATATTAAGGATAAAAGTTAAGGTAAAGGAAGCAGACTACTTAGAAAAGACGGTTTCAAAATAGGAAGGGCAACCATCAGATAAGAATTGTCTAGGAAGTTCTCACTCTTAGTTGAACGTCGATATCAGTTTTAGAGGAAAAAATTGTCTTGAGCCGGGTGGAAAATGAACCCACGACCTCCTGATGACATGTCAGGTGCTCTGACCGCTGAGCTACTGGCCGCCCATCAAGATCTGTAATTGATGTTGTGAACTTTCTACCAACAGTACACAATTATCTGTGTCTCGTGAAGGCATTGTCCAAGCTGCTCACAAACAGTCACAAGAAGCAGATGAGAAGTTTGTCATAAAGATGGCAAGTACGTTACGAGGATGCAATTGAAGAAATGCTTTTCGTCGTGGATCCATATCCCAAGGCAATGTTTCCTCTAAAACTGATATAGACGTTAAACTGAGAACGATTCTTTCCTTGACAATAGAACAAAAACGTCTGGAAATTTCTTTAATTCTTCAGATAGGAAGGTTTTGGAAAGGAAGAAGATTCATCTGTTAAAAAGATTAAGGAAAGAAGACTCATTTGAATAGGTTGGGGAAATGAAGGAGACTCATTCGTTGAAGAGATTGAGGAAAGAAGACTCATTTGAATAGGTTGGGGAAATGAAGGAGACTCATTCGTTGAAGAGATTAAGGAAAGAAGACTCATTTGAATAGGTTGGGGAAATGAAGGAGATTCATTCGTTGAAGAGATTAAGGAAAGAAGACTCATTTGAATAGGTTGGGGGGAAATGAAGGAGACTCATTCGTTGAAGAGATTAAGGAAAGAAGACTCATTTGAATAGGTTGGGGGAAATGAAGGAGACTCATTCGTTGAAGAGATTAAGGAAAGAAGACTCATTTGAATTGGGGGAAATGAAGGAGACTCACTCGTTGAAGAGATTAAGGAAAGAAGACTCATTTGAATAGGTTGGGGAAATGAAGGAGACTCATTCGTTGAAGATATTAAGGAAAGAAGACTCATTTGAATAGGTTGGGGGAAATGAAGGAGACTCATTCGTTGAAGAGATTAAGGAAAGAAGACTCATTTGAATAGGTTGGGGAAATGAAGGAGACTCATTCGTTGAAGATATTAAGGAAAGAAGACTCATTTGAATAGGTTGGGGGAAATGAAGGAGACTCATTCGTTGAAGAGATTAAGGAAAGAAGACTCATTTGAATAGGTTGGGGGAAATGAAGGAGACTAATTCGTTGAAGAGATTAAGGAAAGAAGACTCATTTGAATAGGTTGGGGAAATGAAGGAGACTCATTCGTTGAAGAGATTGAGGAAAGAAGACTCATTTGAATAGGTTGGGGGAAATGAAGGAGACTCATTCGTTGAAGAGATTAAGGAAAGAAGACTCATTTGAATAGGTTGGGGAAATGAAGGAGATTCATTCGTTGAAGAGATTAAGGAAAGAAGACTCATTTGAATAGGTTGGGGGAAATGAAGGAGACTCATTCGTTGAAGAGATTAAGGAAAGAAGACTCATTTGAATAGGTTGGGGGAAATGAAGGAGACTCACTCGTTGAAGAGATTAAGGAAAGAAGACTCATTTGAATAGGTTGGGGAAATGAAGGAGACTCATTCGTTGAAGATATTAAGGAAAGAAGACTCATTTGAATAGGTTGGGGGAAATGAAGGAGACTCATTCGTTGAAGAGATTAAGGAAAGAAGACTCATTTGAATAGGTTGGGGGAAATGAAGGAGATTCATTCGTTGAAGAGATTAAGGAAAGAAGACTCATTTGAATATGTTGGGGAAATGAAGGAGACTCATTCGTTGAAGATATTAAGGAAAGAAGACTCATTTGAATAGGTTGGGGGAAATGAAGGAGACTCATTCGTTGAAGAGATTAAGGAAAGAAGACTCATTTGAATAGGTTGGGGAAATGAAGGAGACTCATTCGTTGAAGAGATTAAGGAAAGAAGACTCATTTGAATAGGTTGGGGAAATGAAGGAGACTCATTCGTTGAAGAGATTAAGGAAAGAAGACTCATTTGAATAGGTTGGGGGAAATGAAGGAGACCCATTCGTTGAAGATATTAAGGAAAGAAGACTCATTTGAATGGGTTTTGGAAATGAAGGAGACTAATTCGTTGAAGAGATTAAGGAAAGAAGACTCATTTGAATCGGTTGGGGAAATGAAGGAGACTCATTCGTTGAAGAGATTAAGGAAAGAAGACTCATTTGAATCGGTTGGGGAAATGAAGGAAACTCATTCGTTGAAGAGATTAAGGAAAGAAGACTCATTTGAATAGGTTATGGGAAATGAAGGAGACTCATTCGTTGAAGAGATTAAGGAAAGAAGACTCATTTGAATAGGTTGGGGGAAATGAAGGAGACTCATTCGTTGAAGAGATTAAGGAAAGAAGACTCATTTGAATAGGTTGGGGAAATGAAGGAGACTAATTCGTTGAAGAGATTAAGGAAAGAAGACTCATTTGAATCGGTTGGGGAAATGAAGGAAACTCATTCGTTGAAGAGATTAAGTTAAGAAGACTCATTTGAATAGGTTGGGGGAAATGAAGGAGACTCACTCGTTGAAGAGATTAAGGAAAGAAGACTCATTTGAATAGGTTGGGGAAATGAAGGAGACTCATTCGTTGAAGAGTTGGGTTGGGTTGTTTTACCTCTGAGCGGCACTTTTTTGCACACCAAGGGCTAAATGGCCAGGTCACATGGACCCCGAAGGCTCAGAGAAGGTTGGGGGAGGGGACCCACTGGAACAGCTGTTGGGAGACAGATGGTAGCCTCCCGTCAAGGCCATCCAGCGTGTTCTTTAACGTGCACAGGGTATGGCTCTCCCGCACACGGGGCCACGGCTTAACGTCCCATCCGACGGACGGCGGCCTTTCCAAGCCCATCGGTGTCCCCTACTGACCGTGGGCAGGGCGGGGAATTTTGCGGAAATAAATCTCAACGCTGACCCAGCTGGGACTCGAACCTGGGAACTACAGATTACGAGCCTGGCGCGCTACCGACTGAGCCACCCCCGCCCCATTCGTTGAAGAGATTAAGGAAAGAAGACTCATTTGAATAGGTTGGGGAAATGAAGGAGATTCATTCGTTGAAGAGATTAAGGAAAGAAGACTCATTTGAATAGGTTGGGGGAAATGAAGGAGACTCATTCGTTGAAGAGATTAAGGAAAGAAGACTCATTTGAATTGGGGGAAATGAAGGAGACTCACTCGTTGAAGAGATTAAGGAAAGAAGACTCATTTGAATAGGTTGGGGGAAATGAAGGAGACTCATTCGTTGAAGATATTAAGGAAAGAAGACTCATTTGAATAGGTTGGGGGAAATGAAGGAGACTCATTCGTTGAAGAGATTAAGGAAAGAAGACTCATTTGAATAGGTTGGGGGAAATGAAGGAGATTCATTCGTTGAAGAGATTAAGGAAAGAAGACTCATTTGAATAGGTTGGGGAAATGAAGGAGACTCATTCGTTGAAGAGATTAAGGAAAGAAGACTCATTTGAATAGGTTGGGGGAAATGAAGGAGACTCATTCGTTGAAGAGATTAAGGAAAGAAGACTCATTTGAATCGGTTGGGGAAATGAAGGAGACTCATTCGTTGAAGAGATTAAGGAAAGAAGACTCATTTGAATCGGTTGGGGGAAATGAAGGAAACTCATTTGTTGAAGAGATTAAGGAAAGAAGACTCATTTGAATAGGTTGGGGGAAATGAAGGAGACTCATTCGTTGAAGAGATTAAGGAAAGAAGACTCATTTGAATAGGTTGGGGGAAATGAAAGGAGACTCATTCGTTGAAGAGATTAAGGAAAGAAGACTCATTTGTATAGGTTGGGGAAATGAAGGAGACACATTCGTTGAAGAGATTGAGGAAAGAAGACTCATTTGAATAGGTTGGGAAAATGAAGGAGACTCATTCGTTGAAGAGATTAAGGAAAGAAGACTCATTTGAATAGGTTGGGGAAATGAAGGAAACTCATTCGTTGAAGAGATTAAGGAAAGAAGACTCATTTGAATAGGTTGGGGAAATGAAGGAGACTCATTCGTTGAAAAGATTAAGAAAAGAAGACTCATTTGAATAGGTTGGGGAAATGAAGGAGACTCATTCGTTGAAGAGATTGAGGAAAGAAACTTATCACTTGAAAAGATTGAGGAAGGAAGAAGCAGACTCTGCAGTTGAAAAGATTGAGGAAAGGAATGAGACTCATCAGTTGAGGATGTTAAGGAAAGGAATGAGACTCATCAGTTGAGGATGTTAAGGAAAGGAATGAGACTCATCAGTTGAGAATGTTAAGGAAAGGAATGAGACTCATCAGTTGAGGATGTTAAGGAAAGGAATGAGACTTATCAGTTGAGGATGTTAAGGAAAGGAATGAGACTCATCAGTTGAGGATGTTAAGGAAAGGAATGAGACTCATCAGTTGAGGATGTTAAGGAAAGGAATGAGACTCATCAGTTGAGGACGTTAAGGAAAGGAATGAGACTCATCAGTTGAGAATGTTAAGGAAAGGAATGAGACTCATCAGTTGAGGATGTTAAGGAAAGGAATGAGACTCATCAGTTGAGGATGTTAAGGAAAGGAATGAGACTCATCAGTTGAGAATGTTAAGGAAAGGAATGAGACTCATCAGTTGAAAAAGCCTGAGAAAAGAAAGAACGAGACTCTTCAGTTAAAAAATTTTTGAGAAAAGAAAGAACGAGACTCTTCAGTTAAAAAATTTTTGAGAAAACGTAGTAGACTCATCAGTTGAAATTGTCGAAGGAGTGAAATTCATCAGAATGGAAAAGAAGTGAGGAATACTGAGGAAAGCACGGAGGCTCATCTTTTGAAAAGGTTCAGGAAAGAAAGAACGAGACTCCTCACTTGAGAAAACGAAGGAGACTGTTCAGTTGAAAAGACTTAGGAAAGGAAGGAAGCTCGTTAGTTTAAAGAGGACTCATCAGTTAAAGGTGACTCATCAGTCCAAAGATTGGGAAATAGAAAAAGGAGACTCCTGGGTTGAAAGGATTGGGGAAAGGATGTAGACTCGTCAAAAGATTGAGGAAAAGATTGTAAAAGATTGAGGAAAAGGACGAAATTTCTCAGGTGAAAAGTCTGAGGAAAGTGAAGAGACTCAGCAGCTGAAATTATTGAGGAAATGAAGGAGACTCGTCAGTTAAGATGGTTGAGAAAAAGGGCACTCATAGGTTCAAAAGGTTTAGCAAAGAGGGTTGTGGGTTGTTTTACCTCTGAGCGGCACTTTTTTGCACACCATGAGCTAAATGGCCAGGTCACATGGACCCCGAAGGCTCCGAGAAGGTTGGGGGAGAGGACACACTGAAACAGCTGTTGGGAGACAGATGGTAGCCTCTCGTCAAGGCCATCCAGCGTGTTCTTTAACGTGCACAGGGTATGGCTCTTCCGCACACGGGGTCACGGCTTGACGTCCCATCCGACGGACGACGGCCTTTCCAAGCCCATCGGTGTCCCCTACTGACCGTGAGCAGGGTGAGGAATTTTGCGGAGATAAATCTCAACGCTGACCCAGCTGGGACTCGAACCTGGGAACTACAGATTACGAGCCTGGCGCGCTACCGACTGAGCCACCCCCGCCCATTTAGCAAAGAAACGAGACTAATCAGTGAAAAGGTTATTGAAAGGAAATAGACTAATCAGTCGAAAGTTTTGACAAGGAAAAGGTATTCCTTTCAGTGAACAGTATTCAGGGATGAGCTCTACAAAATTAAAAGAATTAAGGAGAGAAAAGAACCAAACAACTCTACACAGAGAAGTTAAGGAGATTGGGGAAAGGCAAGAGAAGAGGAATTTGGGGAAAGAAAAGATCAAGTCTAGTAAAAGGGATTGCAGGAAAGAAAGAGAGTCATCATTTAAGAGGACTGAGGAAAGGACAGAATAACCCCTCCCCCCTCCATGGGGCGGGGGTGGCTCAGTCGGTAGCGCGCCAGGCTCGTAATCTGTAGTTCCCAGGTTCGAGTCCCAGCTGGGTCAGCGTTGAGATTTATCTCCGCAAAATTCCCCGCCCTGCCCACGGTCAGTAGGGGACACCGATGGGCTTGGAAAGGCCGCCGTCCGTCTGATGGGACGTTAAGCCGTGGCCCCGTGTGCGGGAGAGCCATACCCTGTGCACGTTAAAGAACACGCTGGATGGCCTTGACGGGAGGCCACCATCTATTTCCCAACAGCTGTTCCAGTGGGTCCCCTCCCCCAACCTTCTCTGAGCCTTCGGGGTCTATGTGACCTGGCCATTTAGCCCATGGTGTGCAAAAAAGTGCCGCTCAGAGGTAAAACAATCAACCAAGCCATTGATGCAGGCGAAAAATCTGCAGTCGCCAGAGTGGCTGCAAGTAAGTCAGCTGTTGGCCATCACTGCTCCAGAAAGAGAATATTAGAAGTGGCCATGCAGAACCCTTAGAGGGGGGCACTTCACTGAAGCACTTTCTGTTCAAAAGCGATTGAAGTGTTTGTTTTTCGATTCCGCAGTTGACAGGTCATCGGCGTTTGCTGTACAGAGTGCAGACGAAAATAAAGATCATCCACAGACTCTGTACATCGTACGAAGAAAGATGTTCATTTCTAACGAACTTCTATTAACTAGAATTGCGTTTTTCTATAACCTGAGATCTGTTCTCAGATGAGCTCCATTCACCAAAGCTTGTTTCAATTGTATCGCTGCAATCCTCACACTTAACCTCGAAACACCTTTGGTCATAGGTTGACCCACTTGCCACGGCACAGTTAGCGGGCGAAGTTAGTGGTGGAGTCACTTCTAAAAAATTGGATGGATTCAGTTGAATTGTTTTGCCTTTGAGCTGCATTTTTTTTTTGCACAAAATGGGCTACTAAATGGCCAGGTCACAAGGACCCCGAAAGCTCAGAGAAGTCTGAGCTCTTGGGTCCTTAGAAGTTTTACTTGGTTGTTTTCGTTGCTTTATCTCTGAACGGGTTGGGTTGGATTGTTTTACCTCCGAGCGGCACTTTTTTGCACACCATGGGCTAAATGGCCAAGTCACAAGGACCCATCTTTGAGCGGCACTTTTTTTTTGCATACAATGAGCTAAATGTATAGTCAGGTGATAAGTACCCTGAGGGCTCAGAGAAGATTGGGAGAAGAAGAAGGGTTGGGTTGTTTTACCTCTGAGCGGCACTTTTTGCACGCAATGGGCTAAATGGCCAGGTCACATGGACCCCGAAGGCTCAGAGAAGGTTAGGGGAGGGGACCCAATGGAATAGCTGTTGGGAGACAGATGGTAGCCTCCAGTCAAGGCCATCCAGCGTGTTCTTTAACGTGCACAGGGTATGGCTCTCCCGCACACGGGGCCACGGCTTAACGTCCCATCCGACGGACGGCGGCCTTTCCAAGCCCATCGGTGTCCCCTACTGACCGTGGGCAGGGCGGAGAATTTTGCAGAGATAAATCTCAACGGTGACAAAGCTGGGACTCGAACCTGGGAACTACAGATTACGAGCCTGACGCGCTACCGACTGAGCCACCCCCGCCCCATATCTTTGAGCGGCACTTTTTTTTTTTGCATACAATGAGCTAAATGTATAGTCAGGTGATAAGTACCCTGAGGGCTCAGAGAAAGTTGGGAGAAGATGACCCACTGGATCATTCTGATAATGAAGCCGCCAAGAAGTATCCAGAGGAATTTCAAAAAATTATTGAAGAGCACGGATACACACCACATCAAGTTTTCAGTGTCGATGAGACAGATCTTTGGTGGAAAAAAAATGCACAACAGAAAGTTTATTTCAGAAAAAAAAAAGAGAAAACTGCACAGAGTTTTAAGATTTCAAAAGATCGTGCAAACATCATTACATATGCGCAGTAACACATCAGGAGATTGCATGATAAAACCTATGCAAGTTTATAGATCCTCTACCGTCCCATGGCCGAGTGGTTAGCACGCTTGGCTACTGATATAAGGGACCTGGGTTCGAGCCCAGGTAAGGCATGGATGTTCGTGTTGTTTTCTGCTGAGGCCCTGCCAACCTCTCAGATCTTCTACTATGGCATATAAACTGACAGGCTCCTGTCAGACCTCTGTGGCAAGCAAGCTGCTTGAGGGGGTATTTTTTTTTAATCCTCGTGCAATGAAAGGTGTAAATAAAAACGTGTTACAGGGATATCGGAAAGCAAATAAAAAGCCTGGGTAACTGCCCATTTATTTAGAGAATGGTTTCTAAATTGTTTTGTGCCAGCTGTGGAAAACTATTTAAAGCGGAAAAATCTAGATTTTCAAAGTTTTGTTATTATTGGATAACGCTCCAGGACATCCAAACCGGGCGGGGATGGCTCAGTCGGTAGCGCGCCAGGCTCGTAATCTGTAGTTCCCAGGTTCGAGTCCCAGCTGGGTCAGCGTGAGATTTATCACCGCAAAATTCCCCGCCCTGCCCATGGTCAGTCGGGGACACCGATGGGCTTGGAAAGACCGCCGTCCGTCGGATGGGACGTTAAGCCGTGGCCCCGTGTGCAGGAGAGCCATACCCTGTGCACGTTAAAGAACACGCTGGATGGCCTTGACGGGAGGCTACCATCTGTCTCCCAACAGCTGTTCCAGTGGGTCCCCTCCCCCAACCTTCTCTGTGCCTTCGGGGTTCATGTGACCTGGCCATTTAGCCCAAGGAGTGCAACATAGTGCCGCTCAGAGGTAAAACAACCCAACCTATCCCATTCGAGCAAAGGCAGGGTGGGGATTAAGTGGAGATAAAGGTCAACGCTGCCCCAGATGAGACTTGACCTTGGGAACTGCAGATGACGAGTCTGGCATGGAACCTGTTGAGCAAAATCCCCATTCTTAGCTGTTAAGCTGTTATCAGTAATTTTTGTGCGAGTGTCCTTGATTCATTCCGCTCCGAATCGGAATGATGTCAACTGACTGGTTCTATTCGTTAGCTTTTGATTTTTCCCTCTGCTCGCAATAAGGGAGGATTTGGATTGTTTTACCTCTGAGCGGCACTTTTTTGCACACCATGGGCTAAATGGCCAGGTCACATGGACCCCGAAGGCTCAGAGAAGGTTGGGGGAGGGGACCCACTGGAACAGCTGTTGGGAGACAGATGGTAGCCTCCCGTCAAGGCCATCCAGCGTGTTCTTTAACGTGCACAGGGTATGGCTCTCTCCAGCACAGGGGCCACGGCTTAACGTCCCATCCGACGGACGGCGGCCTTTCCAAGCCCATCGGTGTCCCCTACTGACCGTGGGCAAGGCGGGGAATTTTGTGGAGATAGATCTCAACGATGACCTAGCTGGGACTCGAACCTGGGAACTACAGATTACGAGCCTGGCGCGCTACCGACTGAACCACCCCCGCCCCGTCGAATGGGATAAGCCACGGTTCCGTGTGCACTGCAGCCATATATGATGAATGTTAAAGAACGTGTTCCATGATATTGATGGGATCTGTCTCATAACAGCTGTCCAGTGGTTACTCTTATCCAAGCCCAGAGCTAGGAAAAATATAAAATGGGGACGCAACCGAGCCGGGAAAAAAAAAAGTTAGGGTTCGGAATGAATATCCAGCTAATTGCCAATCTCCAAGGCATGGCTGCTAACACGACAGTGTGAACGAGGGAATAATGTAACCGAGTTTCGAGAAGGAGAATGGCAACGGTTCTTTTGAGTCCGAATGAGGAAGGGAAAGCGAATTCGAGAGAAATGCAGTGGATTGTTTGGAACCAATTTTAAATTTAAATAGATTTAAAAAATACCTATCTTCCTATAGGGCCTTAAAAAGTAGAACATAAACCTAAAGCACATCGAGGTGGTCATCACTGAGTTCTTTTGGGTTGTTGTTTTATCTCTGAGCGGCACTTTTTTGCACACCATGGGCTAAATGGCCAGGTCACATGGACCCCGAAGGCTCAGAGATGGTTGGGGGAGGGGACCCACTGGAACAGCTGTTAGGAGACAGATGGTAGCCTCCCGTCAAGGCCATCCAGCGTGTTCTTTAACGTGCACAGGGTATGGCTCTCCCACACACGGGACCACGGCTTGACGTCCCATCCGACGGACGGTGGCCTTTCCAAGCCCATCGGTGTCCCCTACTGACCGTGGGCAGGGCGGGGAATTTTGCGGAGATAAATCTCAACGCTGAACCAGCTGGGACTCGAACCTGGGAACTACAGATTACGAGTCTGGCGCGCTACCGACTGAGCCACCCCCGGAATGCATTAAGAAATCGGGCAAACGGGGAATGAGGAAAAAAAGAGAACAGAATGTCGAGTGTCTGAGAGACATCTTAATTCGAAACGAACTCTGAAACTCGTTATCTAGCGAAATAAAAGCAAGATTTAGAGAGGAATGTTTCACGAAGTTGGCGCAAGCGTAACACAAAGTGAGCTTTGTAGGCGAATGACCTTCCTTTGACATAACAATGGCTTCCGTGTGCTAGGCCTTTCGATGACCTTGACTGGCAGACGAATTTCTATTGCATTGATGCGGATAGAATCCAACCTTCGGTGTCCGAAGTGCACGCGAGTTGCGCCAAAGAAAATGGCGACTCTGTACAGTTGAAAGAAAATGGCGACTCTGTACAGTTGAAAGAAAATGGCGACTCTGTACAGTTGAAAGAAAATGACGACTCTGTACAGTCGAAAGAAAATGACGACTCTGTACAGTTGAAAGAAAATGGCGACTCTGTACAGTTGAAAGAAAATGGCGACTCTGTACAGTTGAAAGAAAATGGCGACTCTGTACAGTTGAAAGAAAATGGCGACTCTGTACAGTTGAAAGAAAATGGCGACTCTGTACAGTCGAAAGAAAGCGTTTGAAGAGGAGGAAGTAAAAAACGACCAGAAAGTCTTTTTGCAAGTCTTAATGATCACTAATGCCTTGTGTGCACTCACACAAGAATAGTTGATTTTCAAAGAGACAGAAGTTTTTTTTTCAAATTGTGGCTTTCGCCAGGAGACGTTTTTTCGTTTTGAAGATTTCTTTATTGCTTACGCCATTTTCTTTCAATATTGGGGCGGAGGTCGGTAGCGCGCCAGGCTCGTAATCTGTAGTTCCCAGGTTCGAGTCCCAGCTGGGTCAGCGTTGAGATTTATCTCCGCAAAATTCCCCGCCCTGCCCACGATCAGTAGGAGAACCGATGGGCTTGGAAAGGCCGCCGTCCGTCGGATGGGATGTTAAGCCGTGGCCCCGTGTGCGGGAGAGCCATACCCTGTGCACGTTAAAGAACACGCTGGATGGCCTTGACGGGAGGCTACCATCTGTCTCCCAACAGCTGTTCCAGTGGGTTCCCTCCCCCAACCTTCTCTGAGCCTTCGGGGTTCATGTGACCTGGCCATTTAGCCCATGGTGTGCAAAAAAGTGCCGCTCAGAGGTAAAACAACCCAACATTTCAATATTTGTCCCATTTAGTAAAACTTTAAACGTCCCATGGCCGAGTGGTTAGCGTGCTTGGTTATCGAAAAGGGGTAAAAAAACTCCTTGCCTAAAACCTTCTCTTGAATCCTCGGGATCCTCGTGACCTAGCCATTTAGCCCATTGTGTGCAAAAAATGTGTTCCTCAGAAGTAAAACAACTCTTCACCCAACCTTCTCCGAGTCCTTGAGGTCCTTATGACTTCTCAATAGGTTGGTGAGCCAGGCTCTTAATCTGTAGTTCCCAGATTCGAGTCCCAGTTGGGCGAACGTTGAGATTTATCTCCGCTGAACTCCCCTCCCTGCCCTCGATCAGTAGGGGGACAGCGATGCGCTTGGCAAAGTCCCCCGTCCGTCGGATGGGGCGTTAATCCGTCGTTCCGTGTGCGGGAGATTGTACACTCTGGATGTCCTTGACTGGAGGCTGCCATATGTCTCCTAACAATTGTCTAGTGGGTCTCCAACCTTCTCTGAGCATTCGGGGTTTTTGTAACCTGGTCATTTAGCCCATTGTGTGCAAAAAAAGTGCCACTCAGAGGTAAAATAAACCAACTCAGTAACTTCTGAAATGAGCTTTGTATGGGAAAATGTAACTGAAGAAAATTAAAGATCTGAATTCAATCAATTTCCATCTCGACTTTCAACAACATTTGCTTGGGTTGGGTTGTTTTACCTCTGAGCGGCACTTTTTTGCACACCATGGGCTAAATGGCCAGGTCACATGGACCCCGAAGGCTCAGAGAAGGTTGGGGGAGGGGACCCACTGGAACAGCTATTGGGAGACAGATGGTAGCCTCCCGTCAAGGCCATCCAGCGTGTTCTTTAACGTGCACACACACCTTCTCTTGAATCCTCGGGATCCTCGTGACCTAGCCATTTAGCCCATTGTGTGCAAAAAATGTGTTCCTCAGAAGTAAAACAACTCTTCACCCAACCTTCTCCGAGTCCTTGAGGTCCTTATGACTTCTCAATAGGTTGGTGAGCCAGGCTCTTAATCTGTAGTTCCCAGGTTCGAGTCCCAGTTGGGCGAAAGTTGAGATTTATCTCCGCTGAACTCCCCTCCCTGCCCTCGATCAGTAGGGGGACAGCGATGCGCTTGGCAAAGTCCCCCGTCCGTCGGATGGGGCGTTAATCCGTCGTTCCGTGTGCGGGAGATTGTGCACTCTGGATGTCCTTGACTGGAGGTTGCCATATGTCTCCTAACAATTGTCTAGTGGGTCTCCAACCTTCTCTGAGCATTCGGGGTTTTTGTAACCTGGTCATTTAGCCCATTGTGTGCAAAAAAAGTGCCACTCAGAGGTAAAATAAACCAACTCAGTAACTTCTGAAATGAGCTTTGTATGGGAAAATGTAACTGAAGAAAATTAAAGATCTGAATTCAATCAATTTCCATCTCGACTTTCAACAACATTTGCTTGGGTTGGGTTGTTTTACCTCTGAGCGGCACTTTTTTGCACACCATGGGCTAAATGGCCAGGTCACATGGACCCCGAAGGCTCAGAGAAGGTTGGGGGAGGGGACCCACTGGAACAGCTGTTGGGAGACAGATGGTAGCCTGCCGTCAAGGCCATCCAGCGTGTTCTTTAACGTGCACAGGGTATGGCTCTCCCGCACACGGGGCCACGGCTTAACGTCCCATCCGACGGACGGCAGCCTTTCCAAGCTCATCGGTGTCCCCTACTGACCGTGAGCAGGGAGGGGAAGTTTTGCGGAGATAAATCTCAACGCTGACCCAGCTGGGATTCGAACCTGGGAACTACAGATTACGAGCCTGGCGCGCTACCGACTGAGCCACCCCGCCCCATTTTTATAACGAAAGTCGATATGGTGAACTAGGGTGAGCAGACTCCCCTTCTGCTCGTGTCTAGTCAGTTCTTCAAACTGAATTTTCGGAAGTCCCCGGATCTACTTTTCTAAATATGGTTAAAGATGATCACCGAACATTTCAGTTGATTTTAGAATTAACGATAATTATAACAAACTTTAATAAGTTAGCAATATTATTTATCTAGAAAGAACTTGTCAATGAAATTGATTTTGGTATTGGTTGATTTTTTTAGATTTAAAGGCAACAAAATGTACAAAAAAAAAACTATCTTTCGTTTTATGTTTTTGCCTCTTTGTGTCTGAAAAATAAAAAAAATAAGAATCCTTCTGTTCCTTTTATTTTATTCCGTTGGTGGATGTACGTCAGCAGCAGACTCGGCCCCTTTCAACCCGAAACGGATAAAGCGAAAGCAAATCACTCAACTCGAAATTTCCTGCTCTGCAACGAATAAAATCCTATTCAGTCTCTTCCTCGGATAACACGAAATTTACAGAAGATTGACAGATGTCATCCCAGTCACTGTTCCATAAGTTTTGAACAGCTGCAAATTTCTTTTAATTGCTAATTAAATAAAAAAAAAAATAAATAGTCCCTCAAGCAGCTGCTTGCCACAGAGGTCTGACAGGAGCCAGTCAGTTTATATGCCATAGTAGAAGGTCTGTGAGGATGCAAGGACCTAAAAAAAATACCCCCTCAAGCAGCTGCTTGCCACAGAGATCTGACAGGAGCCAGTCAGTTTATATGCCATAGTAGAAGGTCTGTGAGGATGGCAGGACCCAAAAAAAATACCCCCCTCAAGCAGCTGCTTGCCACAGAGATCTGACAGGAGCCTGTCAGTTTATATGCCATAGTAGAAGGTCTGTGAGGATGGCAGGACCAAAAAAAAAATAGCCCCTCAAGCAGCTGCTTGCCACAGAGATCTGACAGGAGCCTGTCAGTTTATATGCCATAGTAGAAGGTCTGAGAGGATGGCAGGACCTCAGCAGAAAAACGACACATACATCCATGCCTTACCCGGGGCTCGAACCCAGGTCCCTTAGGTCCGTAGCCAAGCGCGCTAACCACTCGGCTAATTACTTTAAAAAAAAGTGCTCCAAATACGCTGTTGTGTTTCAGGCTCGACAACTGGAACTCAGATTAATAATTTTTGCTGCCAATTAAGACGATAATTTCCTGTGCTCCATTCATATCACGGACAAACCCAAGTAGGGGAAGGGACCAGGGGATCCATTCCCCCCCCTAAAATCCTGTTGTCTTATACGAAATCTGGGGGCGGGGATGGCTCAGTCGGTAGCGCGTCAGGCTCGTAATCTGTAGTTCCCAGGTTCGAGTCCCAGCTGGGTCAGCGTTAAGATTTATCTCCGCAAAATTCCCCGCCCTGCCCACGGTCAGTAGGGGACACCGATGGGCTTGGAAAGACCGCCGTCCGTCGGATGGGACGTTAAGCCGTGGCCCCGTGTGCAGGAGAGCCATACCCTGTGCACGTTAAAGAACACGCTGGATGGCCTTGACGGGAGGCTACCATCTGTCTCCCAACAGCTGTTCCAGTGGGTCCCCTCCCCCAACCTTCTCTGTGCCTTCGGGGTCAAGGTGACCTGGCCATTTAGCCCATTGTGTGCAAAAAAGTGCCGCTCAGAGGTAAAACAACCCAACTTATACCAAATCTAAAACTTATCACCTGCTTTGAAATCCAAAAACAATTCCCTTGGTTTATTTTTTTTAGCCCCGTAGTTTATGTCCGACACTGAAATTTGATTCGAGAAACAACCTATAAAATTTTATTCCCTATAGAATGCCATTTTAACCTTTCTTGTCCGGTGGAATATTTTAGCAATTGGGAAACGTTACTCAAGTTAGTCTTAAGTCACTGTCAAGAAAGATGCAATGCGTTGTTAACAGAATTTCGTGTGAGCAGAAAACATTTAAGCCGTCAGTCCGCACGTGACAGCTTCACCCAATACAGAGAGACCCCTAGGGGGAGTGACATACCTTCTCGGCGCGTAGATTAGCATCCCTAGCCTCTTGCTCAGCAATCTCAGCGCGATCGACGGCATTTTCTTTCTCTAGCTTCATCGCTTGCATTTTTTTCTTGATAGCCTCCATCGCGACGACTCGGAAAACAACACCACGGCACAAAGATCCCACCTCGAATGGCAGCGAGACGGCGGCGGCGGGCGGGCGGTGCCTCCAACCGGATCGTTCACCAACAGAGGGACTCTTGTAGCCGAACTTTCAGCTCGCCAGTCTGCTGCCGTTGTTGCGCTCTATTCCGGATTCCAGGTCGTCGCGAGGGGCCAGCTAATGTTGCTGCACTCGTCGAGAATGCTCGAACTCTCCGTCGGGAAGCGTCGGGATTGGTCGGTGTCCAAAGACGGACGTCAAACGCGTTGTTAACGCTCTCTCTTACTTTTCAGGGTCAGATTTCACTTATTGAGCGCCTTATAAAAACATGGGTCGCTCGTAAGTGGGTTGTGCAAGCTGGCCCGTGGCAGCGTTCTTGTGACCTGCGGCACCCGCTTCCTGCCCCTCAGCTATGTAAACAAGGCGAGGGTGCAGGCGGCCCCCTCCCTACTCCATGCAAGCTCGTTTGACCGCCCTGACCAAAGCCACAGCTGCACCAAGGCACACGTGCTTGATGGCGTCGCTGGCTGCACTGGCGCGTCATGAATGAGCACAGTCGGCTGCATGGGAAATGCCTTTTGGGGGGGGGAGATTCTCGAAATTGTTTCGCAACTTTAACCCTTTCTTATTGCTTTAAGCATTGGCCCTTTTAAGAAGATTTCAAAAACTTTACTTAAAATGATCAAAGTGGTTTAATTTCTGCTTATTTTTGTCAATTTCTGCTTATTTGTTTTTTCTTTTAAAAGAAAAATGTTCTCTTTCAGGTTTCCCTTTCTCATATACCTTATCATTGGGTTGGGTTGTTTTACCTCTGAGCGGCACTTTTTTGCACACCATGGGCTAAATGGCCAGGTCACATGGACCCCGAAGGCTCAGAGAAGGTTGGGAGAGAGGACCCACTGGAATAGCTGTTGGGAGACAGATGGTAGCCTCCCGTCAAGGCCATCCAGCGTGTTCTTTAACGTTGGGTTGTTTTACCTCTGAGCGGCACTTTTTTGCACACCATGGGCTAAATGGCCAGGTCACATGGACCCCGAAGGCTCAGAGAAGGTTGGGAGACGGGACCCACTGGAACAGCTGTTGGGAGACAGATGGTAGCCTCCCGTCAAGGCCATCCAGCGTGTTCTTTAACGTTGGGTTGTTTTACCTCTGAGCGGTACATTTTTGCACACCATGGGCTAAATGGCCAGGTCACATGGACCCCGAAGGCTCAGAGAAGGTTGGGAGACGGGACCCACTGGAACAGCTGTTGGGAGACAGATGGTAGCCTCCCGTCAAGGCCATCCAGCGTGTTCTTTAACGTTGGGTTGTTTTACCTCTGAGCGGCACTTTTTTGCACACCATGGGCTAAATGGCCAGGTCACATGGACCCCGAAGGCTCAGAGAAGGTTGGGAGACGGGACCCACTGGAACAGCTGTTGGGAGACAGATGGTAGCCTCCCGTCAAGGCCATCCAGCGTGTTCTTTAACGTTGGGTTGTTTTACCTCTGAGCGGCACTTTTTTGCACACCATGGGCTAAATGGCCAGGTCACATGGACCCCGAAGGCTCAGAGAAGGTTGGGAGACGGGACCCACTGGAACAGCTGTTGGGAGACAGATGGTAGCCTCCCGTCAAGGCCATCCAGCGTGTTCTTTAACGTTGGGTTGTTTTACCTCTGAGCGGCACTTTTTTGCACACCATGGGCTAAATGGCCAGGTCACATGGACCCCGAAGGCTCAGAGAAGGTTGGGAGACGGGACCCACTGGAACAGCTGTTGGGAGACAGATGGTAGCCTCCCGTCAAGGCCATCCAGCGTGTTCTTTAACGTTGGGTTGTTTTACCTCTGAGCGGCACTTTTTTGCACACCATGGGCTAAATGGCCAGGTCACATGGACCCCGAAGGCTCAGAGAAGGTTGGGAGACGGGACCCACTGGAACAGCTGTTGGGAGACAGATGGTAGCTTCCCGTCAAGGCCATCCAGCGTGTTCTTTAACGTTGGGTTGTTTTACCTCTGAGCGGCACTTTTTTGCACACCATGGGCTAAATGGCCAGGTCACATGGACCCCGAAGGCTCAGAGAAGGTTGGGAGAGAGGACCCACTGGAATAACTGTTGGGAGACAGATGGTAGCCTCCCGTCAAGGCCATCCAGCGTGTTCTTTAACGTGCACAGGATATGGCTCTCCCGCACACGGGGCCACGTCTTAACGTCCCATCCGACGGACGGCGGCCTTTCCAAGCCCATCGGTGTCCCCTATTGACCGTGGGCAGGGTGGGGAATTTTGCGGAGATAAATCTCAACGCTGACCCAGCTGGGACTCGAATCTGGGAACTACAGATTACGAGCCTGGCGCGCTACCGACTGAGCCATCCCCCGCCCCCTTTATCATTGGCACATCAACTGACAGGCTCCTGTCAGACCTCTCTGTTCGCAAGCTGCTTGAAGAGGTATTTATTTCTTAAATTCAATAAATAAACTACAGCATCAAAACAAGTTATTCAGGAGACTTCTACATTCCCTTTTTTACAAAGCAATCCCCTCCCCCTCTCCCCCAATGCATTTACTCCAACGGCTAGCAAAAGTTTATTTTTTGGGGGGAGCTCAGTTCGTAGCGTTCTAGTCTGGTAAATCTGCAATTCCCAGGTTCGAGTCCCACCTGAGCTAGCGTTCAGATTTATCTGCAGAAAACTCCCCATCCTGCCATTGGTCAGAAAGAAAACACCGATGAGCTTGGAAAGGCCACCATCCGACTGATCTGACGTTAAGCCGTGGTTCCGTGTGCATGAGAGCCATACCCTGTGCAAATTAAAGAACACAATGGATGGCGTTGGCGGGAGGCTGCCGTCTGTCTCTCAACAGCTGTTTCGGTGTGTCCCTTCCCCCCGGGGGCGGGGGCGGGGGGCTCAGTCGGTAGCGTGCCAGGCTCGTAATCTGTAGTTCGCAGATTCGAGTCCCAGCTGGGTCAGCGTTGAGATTTATCTCCGCAAAATTCCTCGCCCTGCCCACGGTCATTAGGGGACACCGATGGGCTTGGAAAGGCCACCGTCCGTCGGATGGGACGTTAAGCCATAGCCCCGTGTGCAGGAGAGCCATACCCTGTGCACGTTAAAGAACACGCTGGATGGCCTTGACGGGAGGCTACCATCTGTCTCCCAACAGCTGTTCCAGTGGGTCCCCTCCCCCAACCTTCTCTGAGCCTTCGGGGTCCATGTGACCTGGCCATTTAGCCCATGGTGTGCAAAAAGTGCCGCTCAGAGGTAAAACAACCCAACCCAAATCTACCTCTTACAGGGCTTCTCCTACAAGGACATGCGGTACTAAGAGCGAAGTCTCTGGTGACCACTATCCCAGTTCGAGGTAACACAAGACAAAGTCTGCCCTGCTGAAACAGTCGCCAGCTTCATAACCACTAGGTCGGTTAAAGTTTAATCATCCCGGAACTTGCATACACACCCCTCTTTAGTTTTCTTCCGGTGATGCATCGGTTCATTAACACTTTCATCTCTATCAGCTATGGCTGCTTCCGATTGGTCTATGGTCGATTGTTCACCCAATACATCTGTGCGACAGTTTCTGAAAAGTTGTTCACATTTCATTATGATAAAGAACTGCCTTGATATTGTGCACACATTCCGGCTCATTTCATTTGTTTGCTGTTTACTTGTGGTGTAATCCGACAGATGAGCTGCCATTTTAACAACCGACTGTCAAGTATTGCCAACTTTATGCGGAAACTATGAGTGACTACATTGGTTGGGTTGTTTTACCTCTGAGCGACAATTTTGTGCACACAATGGGCTAAATGGCCAGGTCACAAGGACCTCAAAAGCTCAGAGTAGGTTGGGAAAAGGGTTGGTTTGGGTTGTTTTACCTCTGAGCGGCACTTTTTTGCACACCATGGGCTAAATAGCCAGGTCACAGGGACCCCGAAGGCTCAGAGAAAGTTGGGGTAGGGGACTCACTGGAACAGCTGTTGGGAGACATATGGTAGCCTCCCGTCAAGGCCATCCAGCGTGTTCTTTAACGTGCACAGGGTATGGCTCTCCCGCACACGGGGCCACGGCTTAACGTCCCATCCGACGGACGGCGGCTTTTTCAAGCCCATCGGTGTCCCCTACTGACCGTGGGTAGGGCAGGGAATTTTTGCGGAGATAAATCACAACGCTGACCCAGCTGGGACTCGAACCTGGGAACTACAGATTACGAGCCTGGCGCGCTACCGACTGAGCCATCCCCGCCCCAGGGCAGGGTGGGGAGTTTTGCGACTGAGAACTGCAGATTAATAGCCTGGCACGTTACCGACTGAGTCACACTGTCACCCCCCCCCCCCCCCCCGCACACGGGCTTACGTTCCTATGGACTGCCCACACCCCACACCCCACCACGGCTTTACGTTCCATCCGACGGATGGCGGCCTTTCTAAGTCCATCGGTGTGTGTTTAGCAGATATAAATCCTAACGATTTCCAGGTGGACTTCAACCTGGGAACTGCAGAATGCCATCCTGACGCGCTACCAACTGACTCAACCCCCGCCCCTCATAGAAGTGTTTGAGAGTAAACTGTATGTGCGAAAAAACTGAGAGTGCAGACAATTATACATCATCATCATCCTCAAGCATCCATGGGCTACGGAGGTCCAACCATCATCATCATCGTTATCCTCAAGTATCCATGGGCTACGGAGGTCCAATCATCATCATCACCACCACCACCACCACCACCACCACCACCACCATCATCATCATCATCATCATCATCATCATCATCGAGCATCCATGGGCTACGGAGGTCCAATCATCATCATCATCATCATCATCATCATCATCATTCTTAAGCATCCATGGGCTATGGAGGTCCAACCAGACCGTGCAATTTAGTTCAAGCAAGTCTGTCCTGAGCTACATCTACTACATCTTTCCACTACACACCAATTCTAACAAGGTCCTGTTTGACATTGTCTGCCCACCACATCCTAGGTCTCCCCTTCTTTCTGAGGCCTTTAGGCACACTGCTCATAACCCTATTCGCCAATCTATAATGTTTTACGGGCAACATGGCCAAACCAACGGAGTCTCTCTCTGCACAATATGCTGCTTAAAGAAGGTACCCAAGATACTACGTAAGCATCTAGTTTCCTGTTATCTTGTGTGCACAGCGTCCAAGTTTCTCTACCATACCTAACCCTAGAAAGAACCAAACTATTATATAGTCCAATTTTACTCTTTAGGTGTATATGTATATTTCTCCACACTCTCCATAGATTCTTAAAAGCCCCGGCAGCAATCCCTATTCGTCTGTTAATCTCATGCCGCACATTACCAGTATCTGTTACATAGCTCCCAAGATAATTAAACTATGACACCTGCTCAAAAGTGGAACTATTCAGAATCACAGCCTGACTGACCAATTTTCATCACTTTAGTTTTCTCTCTGTTTATAACCAAACCTACTCTACTACCAGTCTCATCAACAGCTCGAATGAAAGAGTTCATCTCATCAACATCATTTGCCAAAAGGGCTAAATCATCAGCATAATCTAAATCAGAAATTTTCTTATCTCCAGTCCATTTAAGGCCAAAACCTCTCCCTTGAAGTGAATTTCGCATAACATAATCAATAACGAAGCTAAAGAGAAAAGGAGACAAAATGCACCCTTGTCGAACACCAGAAGTAATGCTAAACCAATTGCTACAAGCCTTACCAACTCTCACATACGACTCAGTGTTATTATAGAGAGCTTTCATTATGTTAACTAACTTGTCAGGTATACCATATGATCACACAATCAACCACAAATTATGACGATCAACAGAGTCGAAAGCATTTTTGAAATCAACAAAGCTAGCAACCAAAGGTTTCTGAAAATTAATGTGAAGGAAAAAAGCAGTTTGTGTTAGTCTGTGCACGACATTCTAAAGAAGAAATGTTTTTATTTGGTGTGTACGCGTGAGGATTGGGTTGGTTGGGTTGTTTTACCTCTGAGCGGCACTTTTTTGCACACCATGGGCTAAATGGCCAGGTCACATGGACCCCAAAGGCTCAGAGAAGGTTGGGGAAGGGGACCCACTGGAACAGCTGTTGGGAGACAGATGGTAGCCTCCCGTCAAGGCCATCCAGCGTGTTCTTTAACGTACACAGGGTATGGCTCTCCCACACACGGGGCCACGGCTTAACGTCCCATCCAACGGACGACGACCTTTCCAAGCCCATCGGTGTCCCCTACTGACCGTGGGCAGGGCGGGGAATTTTGCGGAGATAAATCTCAACGCTGACCCAGCTGGGACTCGAACCTGGGAACTACAGATTACGAGCCTGGCGCGCTACCGATTGAGCCACCCCCACCCCATAAAAAAAAAAAGGTAAGCGAGAGAAGTGTTGATGTCCTCCTGTAGTGAATTCGAGTGGGGGTCGTGGTGGGGTTTCAACGTTTTTAGGGTAGTTCCGATTAGCCTGTAGTGCCTTCTATAGCGAGAGAGGAATGATTCCGAGTTTAACATGCTTTGAAATCTAAAACAGGCATCTTCGTATAATTTTATTTTCGTCACAATAGTATATGTCCCACATTAAAAATAGATTAAAAAAACTTTAAATTTTATTCCATATAGAATATCATTTTAACCTTTTCTGTCCGACAGAATATTTTAGTAATTAGGAAACCTTACTCAAGACATATTATTATCGGTTTCAAAAAAAAAATATTAATTCCAGGACCCACTCCCTTCTTTCTCTTCGGCTCTTCCTTAAGGGTTCTATGTGTCGTTCGCCTAATTTCACCTTAATGGATTTTTACTTTGCCTGAGAGGGGCGGGAGTGGCTCAGTCGGTAGCGCGCCATGCTCGTAATCTGTAGTCCCAGGTTCGAGTCCCAGCTGGGTCAGCGTTGAGATTTATCTCCGCAAAATTTCCCCGCCCTGCCCACTGTCAGTAGGGGACACCGATGGGCTTGAAAAGGCCGCCGTCCTTCGGATGGGACGTTAAGCCGTGGCCCCGTGTGTGGGAGAGCCATACCCTGTGCATGTTAAAGAACACGCTGGATGGCTTTGACGGGAGGCTACCATCTGTCTCCCAACAGCTGTTCCAGTGGGTCCCCTCCCCCAACCTTCTCTGAGCCTTCGGGGTCCTTGTGACCTGCCCATTAAGTCCATGATGTGCAAAAAAGTGCCGCTCAGAGGAAAAACAATCCAAAGTTAAAGAACACGCTGGATGGCTTTGACGGAAAGCTACCAACTCTCTCCCAACAGCTGTTCCAGTGGGTCCCCTCCCCCAACCTTCTCTGAGCCTTCGGGGTCCATGTGACCTGGCCATTTAGCCCATGGTGTGCAAAAAAAGTTCCCAGGTTCGAGTCCCAGCTGGGTCAGCGTTGAGATTTATCTCCGCAAAATTTCCCCGCCCTGCCCACGGTTAGTAGGCGACACCGATGGGCTTAAAAAGACCGCCGTCTGTCGGATGGGACGTTAAGCCGTGGCCCCGTGTGCGGGAGAGCCATACCCTGTGCACCTTAAAGAACACGCTGGATGGCCTTGACGGGGGCTACCATCTGTCTCCCAACAGCTGTTCCAGTGGGTCCCCTCCCCCAACCTTCTCTGAGCCTTCGGGGTCCATGTGACCTGACCATTTAGCCCATGGTGTGCAAAAAAGTGCCACTCACAGGTAAAACAACCCAACCCTAAACAAAAATATGATTCCGATAAACGACGAAAATTTAGTGCATTTGAATTATTTGAATCATTTCTCTGAAATTTGATTCTGTAAAGCGGCTGAACCAAATCAGCTGAACCAAATATCATCTGCAGTAACCGGAATTTCCACCGTTAGAGAGCGCTAAAAATGGATAATAAAAAACTTCTTTCTCTTTGAAATCGATTACCCGATATTCACCAGAGACGATATATTATTCTTCGAGTTTAACTTCCTGTAATTTAAAAGGAATTGATTTAATATTAATAACAGAAAAAATAAATTTCATTTCCACTGTCGATCAGTTTGTTAATTCCTTCTGTCTTGTCGTTTTATTTGTGAATAAACTGATAACCTCATCCTGTCGTGTACGAAAGATTGAAGCGGAGAAGATTTTCCCTTCCTCTGACATGATCAGTTGCACCGAATTGAGCTGGCATTTCGAATTGGAGTATGATCGTAAACGAAAATTACACACATTTTTTTGACAAAGGCTAGTTGTCAAATCTTGACGAGGGAGTTTCGAATCAACCCCTCACCTCCCCACTAAAAATATCCTCTGACGTTATGTAATGGCTGAATTCACATTTCCGCTGATGAAAGTTCTTACTCCCTGTTAGTCCTTTTGATTTTTTGTTTTAACATAAACGAGTTCGTTTCGAAGCTTGGGTTGTTGTTGTTTTACCTCTGAGCGGCACTTTTTTGCACACCATGGGCTAAATGGCCAGGTCACATGGACCCCGAAGGCTCAGAGAAGGTTTGGGGAGGGGACCCACTGGAACAGCTGTTGGGAGACAGATGGTAGCCTCCCGTCAAGGACATCCAGCGTGTTCTTTAACGTTGGGTTGTTTTACCTCTGAGCGGCACTTTTTTGCACACCATGGGCTAAATGGCCAGGTCACATGGATCCCGAAGGCTCAGAGAAGGTTGGGGGAGGGGACCCACTGGAACAGCTGTTGGGAGACAGATGGTACCGTCCCGTCAAGGCCTCCAGCGTGTTCTTTAACGTGCACAGGGTATGGCTCTCTCGCACACGGGGCCACGGCTTAACGTCCCATCCGACGGACGGAGACCTTTCCAAGCCCATCGGTGTCCCCTACTGACCGTGGGCAAGGCGGGGAATTTTGCGGAGATAAATCTCAACGCTGACCCAGCTGGCACTCGAACCTGGGAACTACAGATTACGAGCCTGGCGCGCTACCGACGGAGCCACCCCCGCCCCTCTTCGCTCCGGTGTTTTATTTCTGTAATGTTATTAACCTTCTTTGCATACTCCCTGTTTTTTTGTAGCACCATAAAAACAAATGCAGAGGCGTGATATACGGGAGCGATGAGACCATGGCATGGGGCCATCTCGCCCAATCCAACGAGAAGGGAACTTTTCGTTGAGGAACGTGCGCACTTCTCTTTCCCAGTGTGGCGGTGCCCCATCTTGCTGAAAGAACACTTAGGGCTCCGTATTCTCAAGCTGAGGTGCAGCATACAATTCGATTTGTAGCCTTTACACATTGTGTTGTTCTCACGGATGAAAGGGGCGGGGGTGGCTCAGTCGGTAGCGCGCCAGGCTCGTAATCTGTAGTTCCTAGGTTCGAGTCCCAGCTGGGTCAGCGTTGAGATTTATCTCCGCAAAATTCCCCGCCCTGCCCACGGTCAGTATAGGACACCGACGGGCTTGGAAAGGCCGCCGTCCGTCGGATGGGACGTTAAGCCGTGGCCCCTTGTGCGGGAGAGCCATGCCCTGTGCACGTTAAAGAACACGCTGGATGGCCTTGATGGAAGACTACCATCTGTCCCCTAACAGCTGTTCCAGTGGGTCCCCTCCCCCAACCTTCTCTGAGCCTTCGGGGTCCATGTGACCTGGCCATTTAGACCATGGTGTGCAAAAAAGTGCCGCTCAGAAATAAAACAACCCAACAACACGGATGAAAAATGGTCCAATCACACGGGTATCGGAGGAACACATCAAACGTTTATCTTCGGACTTCGTATTCAATAAATTGATGCGGATTTTCTTATCTCCACATACGGCAAATGTGTCTGTTGGAGCAGCGCAGTGGAAGTCGCTTCATTAATGAAAACGACTTTGTTAAAAAAATACTCATCTCCATCAATATGATCAAGAATGTCAGCAGCAAACTGCCCCCGTTGGGGTTTGTCATTTGGTAGAAGTTTGCAATTTATAGGCGTAAAGTTTCAACGTCTTGTGAACCATTTATGAACTGTTGAACGTGGTATTTGCAGTTCTCGGCGGATGGATTTTTAGGACTTCCGATAAAAACATCCGGAATTTCTGCTATTCTATCTGCATATACACTAGGCCTAACAGCTCCTTTCTGACGTAGCACACTGCCAGTTTCTTGAAATTGTTCAGCTATCGCTTTGGTGATTGCACTGTTGGTGAAGTTTTGTGATATTTCTCCAGAAAACGTCTCTATATGCAGTAATTGGAGATTTTTTTTCTCACAGCCACAACACACACATTACTTTCTCCTGCACTGTTGTCATTGTGCTTAGTGGATAGTCTTAGTGGATAGTTTACGAGATAAAGAAAAAAATTTTACTAATTACCGTAAACCGTTTTAAGATAATACCTATAATACTGAATTTATTAAGGGTTGGGTTGTTTTACCTCTGAGCGGCACTTTTTTGCACACCATGGGCTAAATGGCCAGGTCACTGAGTTCGTCACTGAGTTCGTAATCGCTTCAAAGGAGGATAGGGCGCCGGCAATCTTGGTGTGTATACAGGGTGATTCAAAACTTATCGTTCAAATTTCGTGGGGAGGTAGGGAATACATCAGGAAACCGATTTCACATAGGAAAGAATGTCCGCAAATGTACGCATGCTATGTAGAGGGCGCTGTGTGTACCCAACCAGTGTAAGCTCGTACGACCACTCCCGCTGTCATCAGTGTACGAGCTGACTTACTAGTGATGAGATGAATCGTTTTACGCATCAAGAGCTAGCGGATATGCATCTCGCATATGGGGCAGCTGGCGAAAGCGGCCGCCGAGCTAGGCAAGTTTACGAAGGGCGTTTTTGGAAATGTTCGGCGGTCAATGCAACGGCGCTGTGAATCCTGTGTCCGTGTAAATGGTCGCAATTTTGAGCACCTACTGTGAACCTGTACTTTACCTTGTTGGAATAAAAGTCACATTCGTTACCACTTAACTGTACTGTTTCCTTGTGTTCACTTTACTTGTCCATTTTGTTCATGTAGATGACGTTTGCGGACCTACTTTCCTATGTGAAATCGGTTTCCTGACGTATTCCCTACCTCCCCACGAAATTTGAACGATAAGTTTTGAATCACCCTGTATACATTGGCACCGTATTTTCCTTTGAGTTGGGTTGGGTTGTTTTACCTCTGAGCGGCACTTTTTTGCACACAATGGACTAAATGGCCAGGTCACATGGACCCCGAAGGCTCAGAGAAGGTTGAGGGAGGGGACCCACTGGAACAGCTGTTGGGAGACAGATGGTAGCCTCCCGTCAAGGCCATCCAGCGTGTTCTTTAACGTTGGGTTATTTTACCTCTGAGCGGCACTTTTTTACACACCATGGGCTAAATGGCCAGGTCACATGGACCCCGAAGGCTCGGAGAAGGTTGGGGGAGGGGACCCACTGGAATAGCTGTTGGGAGACAGATGATAGCCTCCCATCAAGGCCATCCAGCGTGTTCTTTAACGTTGGGTTTTTTACCTCTGAGCGGCACTTTTTTACGCACCATGGGCTAAATGGCCAGGTCACATGGACCCCGAAGGCTCGGAGAAGGTTGGGGGAGATGACCCACTGGAACAGCTGTTGGGAGACAGATGGTAGCCTCCCGTCAAGGCCATCCAGCGTGTTCTTTAACGTTGGGTTGTTTTACCTCTGAGCGGCACTTTTTTGCACACCATGGGCTAAATGACCAGGTCACATGGACCCCGAAGGCTCAGAGAAGGTTGGGGGAGGGGACCCACTGGAACAGCTGTTGGGAGACAGATGGTAGCCTCCCGTCACGGCCATCCAGCGTGTTCTTTAACGTTGGGTTGTTTTACCTCTGAACGGCACTTTTTTGCACACCATGGGCTAAATGGCCAGGTCACATGGACCCCGAAGGCTCAGAGAAGTTTCGGGGAGGAGACCCATTGGAACAGCTGTTGGGAGACAGATGGTAGCCTCCCGTCAAGGCCATCCAGGGTGTTCTTTAACGTGAACAGGGTATGGCTCTCCCGCACACGGAGCCACGGCTTAACGTCCCATCCGACGGACTGCGGCCTTTCCAAGCCCAGCGGTGTTCCCTACTGACCGTGGGCAGGGCGGGGAATTTTGCGGAGATAAATCTCAACGCTGACCCAACTGGGACTCGAACCTGGGAACTACAGATTACGAGCCTGGCGCGCTACCGACTGAGTCACCCCAATTTATTAAGGCTTATAATGGGGTGAATAATTTATGGACACTTTGTATATTTACTTTATTAAATGATTTAAAACAATATTTATTAAGTCTTAATTTCTGAGATAAATTTGCATTACTCATTAGTTAATATATTCCACTATTACGCATTGTATCCCCGTATTTAAATATTTTTAAATATTCCGGGTTCCATAACTCTTCAATTACCAAACGAGTATCGTTGAAAATCGAGAATAAAATTCATCTGATTATGATCTTTAATTTATCATGAGTCACATTTTTCCATTTAATGCATCTTTTAGAAATTATAGAGCTACGAAGATAGATTTCCTTTTAAGATAACATTGAAATTCTCTTGATATTTCGGGCGGGGGTGGCTCAGTCGGTAGCACGCCAGGCTCGTAATCTGTAGTTCCCAGGTTCGAGTCCCAGCTGGGTCAGCGTTGAGATTTATCTCCGCAAAATTCCCCGCCCTGCCCACGGTCAGTAGGGGACACCGATGGGCTTGGAAAGGCCGCCGTCCGTCGGATGGGACGTTAAGCCGTGGACTCGTGTACGGGAGAGCCATACCCTGTGCACGTTAAAGAACACGCTGGATGGCCTTGACGGGAGGCTACCATCTCTCTCCCAACAGCTATTCCAGTGGGTCCCCTACCCCAATCTTCTCTGAGCCTTCGGGGTCCATGTGACCTGGCCATTTAGACCATGGTGTGCAAAAAAGTGCCGCTCAGAGGTAAAACAACCCAACCCTCTTAATATTTTGATAAGGCAGGATATTACAGTTTGGATCGACTTTGAGATATTTCGGCGTATAAGGAATTCTTTGCCGTCATTGTACATGCCTTCAGTGGAGCAGGATGTTGTTTTATTTGGAATCTCTGTTGAAACGGGCGCCAAAGCTTCTTGATCCATCAGTCCTCGAGCGACCACTTCCTTCTCGTCTGGGTGTTGTATAGTCTGCAGGAGAGAAGCGATTCCGTTGGCAAAACGGAAAAAGTGATTCATGACCTCACGCGTCTCTCGAGTACAGAGCATCGGTGTTTGCTTGCCGCCAGACACTCTGTCCACAACTTCCTGGCGCCCACCCTACACGCGGTGACGTCACGTACGGTCAGAAAACGAACGTGCATCGGATGACGTAAGCAATCGGGAACACGATATTTCTGACGCGAGGGAAAAAATGAGCAAAAAGAAAAAATTGATGATGTTTCAGTTAGTGGATGCCATGATGCCACTGGGATGGAGGAGAGGAAGCTTTTCTTTTCCGGAGTTAAACTATTTTGCCAAACTTGGATCGCACTAAACAAGGCGATCTTTATTCAACAGATTCTGAGGGAATATCCTTTACAAGCCTTCAGGCCTCTGGGGGCGGGGCGGGGGGGGAGGCTCAGTCGGTAGCGCGCCAGGCTCGTAATCTGTAGTTCCCAGGTTCGAGTCCCAGCTGGGTCAGCGTTAAGATTTATCTCCGCAAAATTCCCCGCCCTACCCACGGTCAGTCGGGGACACCGATGGGCTTGGAAAGGCCGCCGTCCGTCGGATGGGACGTTAAGCCGTGGCCCCGTGTGCGGGAGAGCCATACCCTGTGCACGTTAAAGAACACACTGGATGGCCTTGACAGGAGGCTACCATCTGTCTCCCAACAGCTTTTCCAGTGGGTCCCCTCCCCCAACCTTCTCTGAGCCTTCAGGGTCCATGTGACCTGGCCATTTAGCGCATGGTGTGCAAAAAAGTGCCGCTCAGAGGTAAAACAACCCAACGTTAAAGAACACGCTGGATGGCCTTGACGGGAGGCTACCATCTGCCTCCTAACAGCTGTTCCAGTGGGTCCCCTTCCCCAACCTTCTCTGAGCCTTCGGGGTCCATGTGATCTGCCCATTTAGCCCATGGTGTGCAAAAAAGTGCCGCTCAGAGGTAAAACAACCCAACGTTAAAGAACACGCTGGATGGCCTTGACGGGAGGCTACCATCTGTCTCCCAACAGCTGTTCCAGTGGGTCCCCTCCCCCAACCTTCTCTGAGCCTTCGGGGTCCATGTGACCTGGCCATTTAGTCCATTGTGTGCAAAAAAGTGCCGCTCAGAGGTAAAACAACCCAACCCAACTCAAAGGAAAATACGGTGCCAATGTATACAGGGTGATTCAAAACTTATCGTTCAAATTTCGTGGGGAGGTAGGGAATACGTCAGGAAACCGATTTCACATAGGAAAGTAGGTCCGCAAACGTCATCTACATGAACAAAATGGACAAGTAAAGTGAACACAAGGAAACAGTACAGTTAAGTGGTAACGAATGTGACTTTTATTCCAACAAGGTAAAATACAGGTTCACAGTAGCTGCTCAAAATTGCGACCATTTACACGGACACAGGATTCACAGCGCCGTTGCATTGACCGCCGAACATTTCCAAAAACGCCCTTCGTAAACTTGCCTAGCTCGGGGCCGCTTTCGCCAGCTGCCCCATATGCGGGATGCATATCCGCTAGCTCTTGATGCGTAAAACGATTCATCTTATCACTAGTAAGTCAGCTCGTACACTGATGACAGCGGGAGTGGTCGGGCGAGCTGTACACTGGTTGGGAACACACAGCGCCCTCTACATACGCATGCGTACATTTGCGGACATACTTTCCTATGTGAAATCGGTTTCCTGACGTATTCCCTACCTCCCCACGAAATTTGAACGATAAGTTTTGAATCACCCTGTATACACACCAAGATTGCCGGCGCCCTATCCTCCTTTGAAGCGAATACGAACTCAGTGACTGATTGCATTTTAGAGCGCACATGGAAGATGGCTATTTTTTAAATTTTTTAATTTACTTATTTTTTTTTCACTAAAAACACCTACCTTGAGAAATTTTCATTTGATAGAAACTTCATAAATATCGACGACATTTTCCCTTCTGCTTGTCTTTGAGGTAACCCATGACTTTGGAGACGTCATCAGCTCTAATTTGAGTTGTTGGGTTGGGTTGTTTTACCTCTGAGCGGCACTTTTTTGCACACCATCGGCTAAATGGCCAGGTCACATGGACCCCGAAGGCTCAGAGAAGGTTGGGGGAGGGGACCCACTGGAACAGCTGTTGGGAGACAGATGGTAGCCTCCCATCAAGGACATCCAGCGTGTTCTTTAACGTTGGGTTGTTTTACCTCTGAGCGGCACTTTTTTGCACACCATGGGCTAAATGGCCAGGTCACATGGATCCCGAAGGCTCAGAGAAGGTTGGGGGAGGGGACCCACTGGAACAGCTGTTGGGAGACAGATGGTAGCCTCCCGTCAAGGCCATCCAGCGTGTTCTTTAACGTGCACAGGGTATGGCTCTCCCGCACATGGGGCCACGGCTTAATGTCCCATCCTATGGACGCGACCTTTCCAAGCCCATCGGTGTCCCCTACTGACCGTGGGCAGGGCGGGGAATTTTGTGGAGATAAATCTCAACGCTGACCCAGCTGGGACTCGAACCTGGGAACTACAGATTACGAGCCTGGTGCGCTACCGACTGAGCCACCCCCGCCCCAGTTGACGGTGAGGGTTGGCGGGCTCGAACAGATCTTTCCATTTCATCCCACAAATTCTCAATAGGAATTGAGGTCCAGTGATCTAGGGGGCCATTTGAGTGTGGTAAACTCACTTGAATGATCCTGGAGCCATTTGGTTGCCACTCAGGAAGTATGCGGTGTGCATTGTCCTGTTGAAATATGGCGTCATAGTACGGAAAGAGAATCGTTACGAATGGGTGTCGATGGTCGGCGAGGATGTTCACATACTTTGAGCCAAAGACGGAAGTGTCAACGGATATGAGGGTCCCCAAGGAAACCCATGTAAATGTACTCCAAACTGTTTACCACCTCCACCTGCCACTCCAGCTTGGCAAGCTGGGTCCATTGCTTTGTGTGGTTTACGTCATACACGTACTTTCCCAGTGGCATGATAGAGTTGAAACTGTGATTCGTCAGATCAGATGACGTGTTTCCAGTCCTTTGACTCCAGTTGCAATTGATCTCTGCAAACTGCAGCCTAATCTTTCCGTGCCTTGCAGTCAACAAGGCGATACAATATGGACGTCGACTGCCATAGCCTATTTTTCCATTGTACGACTGATAGTCTTTGTGCATAAGCTTGTCAATGTGGTCTCATTCAATTCCGACTTTATCTGCTCCACGGTAGTCGTGATATTCCTTGTAATAATGTGGGACAGTCTGCACTCACCTCGAG
This sequence comes from Ryuthela nishihirai, assembly GCA_038380435.1. NCBI lineage: Eukaryota > Metazoa > Arthropoda > Arachnida > Araneae > Heptathelidae > Ryuthela > Ryuthela nishihirai. Next base: position 74,538,448 of record JAWZYU010000008.1, on the reverse strand, counting down.
AGTCAATTGCACGCTTACATCCACATTTCTCACGCTGGATGGAGTTTTGACAAATTTCATGTAGTCTTGGTATATACGTGCGACGATCTTACATGGAAATCCCAACAGTTCAGCAGTTGCTGTGATTGGACAACTGGCCATCCTCACGTGTACTCTCTGGCCACCGTCAAACTCACTTATGTCGCTGCCTTTACTCCGTGACTGTTTTTTAATGCATAGAGACCTGCTCTTTTATAGGCATTGCTAGTTTCAGCATCCCACGTGACTTTACGCGATACTTCTGCTTTGCATATTGTTATCGGGGTGTATATAATAATTTCTCCTTTCAGTGCAATTAACTTCTGAGGTGAATTCTTAAGATTCACATCTCTGTTATTCAATATTCAAACTTCTATAAATCTTTAAGTACTGAACTGATAGGGGGCGGGGGTGGCTCAGTCGGTAGCGCGCCAGGCTCGTAATCTGTAGTTCCCAGGTTCGAGTCCCAGCTGGGTCAACGTTGAGATTTATCTCCGCAAAATTCCCCGCCCTGCCCACGGTCAGTAGGGGACACCGAAAGGCCGCCGTCCGTCGGATGGGACGTTAACCCGTGGCCCCGTGTGCGGGAGAGCCATACCCTGTGCACGTTAAAGAACACGCTGGATGGCCTTGACGGGAGGCTATCATCTGTCTCCCAACAGCTGTTCCAGTGGGTCCCCTCCCCCAACCTTCTCTGAGCCTTCGGGGTCCATGTGACCTGGCCATTTAACCCATGGTGTGCAAAAAAGTGCCGCTCAGAGGTAAAACAACCCAACCCAACTTTCCTAAAAATTTATTTAACCAGTTACGTAGCCTCGAATTTGATTCTCCATTGTTATAAGATGAGGATGTTTCCATTTTTATGTACATTACTTGGAGATTTCTAACAAGAAATAAATTAAAAAAAAAACTATGTTTTTGTTAAGAAATCAACAAGATAAAAATACAAAAATATACGTTTTTAATTTTAATGAGTACTATGAGTTACTAAAATCATTTAGTTATGCCCCTAAAAATGTTTGATAAAAAAAATGGAAGAAATTAGCAAGATTCGGTGGATGGGCCTCTTCTAAATATTAAAAGTTGTCTGATAAACACAAAAGCCGTCCCGTGGTCGAGTGGTTAGCACGCTTGGCTACTGATCTAAGGGACCTGGGTTCGAACCCCGGGTAAGGCATGGATGTGTGTGTCATTTTTCTGCTGAGGTCCTGCCATCCTCTCAGATCTCCTACTGTGGTATATAAACTGACAGGCACCTGTCAGACCTCTGTGGCAAGCAGCTGCTTGAGGGGGTATTTATTTTTTTTATTATATAAACACAAAAGTTAACAAAGTGAGAGAGAGAGAACTGTTCTTGCCAGGTTTAAACGAATCTCCCTCTTTTTTGGAGCCTGCAGCGCGCCACGCTCATAATCTGCAGTTCCCAGGTTAAAGTCCTGCCTGAGAGTCCTCCCTTTCATTGAGATTCACCTCCACAAATTCCACGCCCTGCCCTCGGTAAGTAACTGATACCGATGGACATAGAAAGACCACCGTCCCTAGGATGGGAGGAAATAATAATTTTGTAAATATTAATGTAGGTACGAATCGTATTGATCATTCATTTTATGTAAACAGATTAGAGGACGTTCCGATTTTGGGTTGTTTTACCTCTGAGCGGCACTTTTTTGCACACCATGGGCTAAATGGCCAGGTCACATGGACCCCGAAGGCTCAGAGAAGGTTGGGGGAGGGGACCCACTGGAACAGCTGTTGGGAGACAGATGGTAGCCTCCCGTCAAGGCCATCCAGCGTGTTCTTTAACGTTGGGTTGTTTCACCTCTGAGCGGCACTTTTTTGCACACAATGGGCTAAATGGCCAGGTCACATGGACCCCGAAGGCTCAGAGAAGGTTGGGGGAGGGGACCCACTGGAAAAGCTGTTGGGAGACAGATGGTAGTCTCCCGTCAAGGCCATCCAGCGTGTTCTTTAACGTGCACAGGGTATGGCTCTCCCGCACACGGGGCCACGGCTTAACGTCCCATCCGACGGACGGCGGCCTTTCCAAGCCCATCGGTGTCCCCTACTGACCGTGGGCAGAGCGGGGAAATTTTGCGGAGATAAATCTCAACGCTGACCCAGCTGGGACTCGAACCTGGGAACTACAGATTACGAGCCTGGCGCGATACCGACTGAGCCACCCCCACCCCAGGACGTTCCGAATTCTATTTACTTGGAACCTACGAATTCTGAGGAAGTGATAAACATTATACCCACATTAAATTGTAATATATCTGCAGGACACGATAAGATTGGACCCAAGGTAATAAAAATTGTTGCTAAATATCACGCTGAATATTTAGCAGATTTAATTTATTTTTGTTTCAAAATTCGTATATTCTTTAATAGTTTAAAAATTGTTAGGATTACCCCTGTTTACAAAAAAAAAAACAAAGATGACATCAATCAGTTTTGCCTAGTTTATCTAAAGGCAGGAAAAACATGAAGGAAACAATTTTAGTCAATTTTTTTTTGAGTGCAATTGATAACTCACAAAATCCTGAGGCTATATATTTGAACATAGCAAAAGCATTTGACACAGTTAATCACGATATACTCTGAAAGAACTAATTTGCCACTGGATAAGAGGTGTTTTTGAATGATTTAAAACGTATAAGAATAGGATACAGTTCGTCCAGACCAACACAAAAAAAAAGTACAATTAAATTCGTTACTAATGGTATGCCACAAGGCTCAATCCTTGGACCTAATTTACTCTTAATTTATTTTAATGATTTTTGTAAGTTGAACTTAAAAGGAGTGTATTATGTCATTTGTTGATGACATCAGAATTGCTTTCAAAAATTCAAATAGTAGTGAACTATATCTGGATATCAGTCATGATATTGATTTAACATCAAGCTGGTTCAACAATAACCGATAAATTGGGAAAATCAAATTTATGTATTTTTTCAGTAACAAAGTTCGATTGTTTTCTCTATATAATTTATATATACATGATAATATGTGTAACAACGATAGATCATTTTTTTTGTAAAGTTATTGAGCAAATTACAACAGTCAAGTTTCTTCGAATACATATATTATATTCAGATTTAAAGTGGAAGACACATATTAATATGCTGACCAAAAAATTAAGATATTATAAATTAATATACTATACGTTCAGTTATATAAATTATATTATATAAGAAAGACAGTGTCAAATACATTTATGCTTCACTACAAAAAATAAAAAAAAGCAACACTGGCAAAAAGTTATGCAAATGTGACGAAATTTAGGGAGGTATATGGAAATGCATGTAAATGGTATATGGTAATGCATGTAAATGATTAGGTTTGCAGGATGATCGAAACGATTGGACAGGCGCGAGTGACGTCACAGGCATGGAGAAGTCAAACACAGATAAAGGCAAACAAAGCTCTCTGGTTGACTAAACGTTGTGGAAATTGTTCTAAACCGCTAAAGATGACCTTACGCAGACGTCGACAGCCGTTCCAACAGTTAACAGACTTTGAGCCTGGAAGAAACATTGGCCTTAGAGAAACTGGTTTGTCGTGCAGAGATGTGACCAACCTTGTTGGCCGCAATCCCAGCACCATCGCACACATATGGCTCCAATGGGTTCAAGAAGGATCCGGCACACGCCGACAAAGATCAGGAAGACCACGGAGCGAGAGGATCATCATTTGCGACGAATGACATTGTGTAACAGATTCGCGACTACAACGCAACTGAAAAGGTACTGGCAACAGGTAACACATCGAATACCTACCAGGCGAACAGTAAACAACAGACTTTTACAATTTTCATTGCTAGTCTATCGTCCGGCGCTGCTTTTGCCCCTCACATCTGCCCACGTGCAAGCACGTCTTCAGTGGTGTCGCCTCAGACAGAACTGGAACAAACAAGATTGGAGGGGCGGGGGTTGCTCAGTCGGTAGCGCGCCAGGCTCGTAATCTGTAGTTCCCAGATTCGAGTCCCAGCTGGGTCAGCGTTGAGATTTATCTTCGCAAAATTCACCGCCCTGCCCACGGTCAGTAGGGGACAGGTCAGTAGGGGACACCGATGGGCTTGGAAAGACCGCCGTCCGTCGGATGGGACGTTAAGCCGTGGCCCCGTGTGCGGGAGAGCCATACCCTGTGCACGTTAAAGAACACGCTGGATGGCCTTGACGGGAGGCTACCATCTGTCTCCCAACAGCTGTTCCAGTGGGTCCCCTCCCCCAACCTTCTCTGAGCCTTCGGGGTCCATGTGACCTGGCCATTTAGCCCATGGTGTGCAAAAAAGTGCCGCTCAGAGGTAAAACAACCCAGCCCAACAAGATTGGAGTACCGTGGTTTTAGAGATGAATCTGGTTTTTGTCTTGGTCAGCACGACGGTAGACAACGTGTTCGCCATCATCCAGGGTAAAGGAATGCCACCCAGCGACACCGTGGTGTAAGGTGCCATTAGTCGGACATCTCGGTCGGAACTGGTCATCATAAGGGGATCTCTAACTGCTCAACGATATGTTACAAACATTTTGCAGCCAGTGGTTGTCCCATTTGTTCTGCAGCACGGAACCTTTTACCAGAAAGATAACGCCCATCCCCACACAGCCCGCATTAGTGTGCAGTATCTGCACGAGCAAAATGTTCAGTTACTACCATTAACCTATTGCACACGTCTAGGATATGACAGCTCCAACAAAACTCAAGAGGTGCGCCAACCACTGTCGCTGAAATGGAACAGTGACTTCGCGCTATTTGGCGTTCTATCCCTCAGGAGGATTATAGAGCTGTCCGATAACCTTCCATGTCATTCTCATGAATGTATTGCTGCGAGGGGCGGTTCAACATCATACTAATTATACCATTTTATCGGTTAGGCGTTTTAATAAAATGGTATTAATCCTTCCCGGTGTTGCATTTTTTTTCCCTGTAGTGTAGATTACATTTTCTATACAATATGTTTTAATAGTTTGGGGAGGAGACTATTTAACATCTGTCAGTGGCAGGGGCGTAGCGAAAGACTATGGTTGTGGGTGGGAGAGACTAAGAAAATTTTAAAACTCGGAAATAAAATTTTGCCGATTGAGAAAATAAGACCGTTACATTTGGGTTGTTTTACCTCTGAGCGGCACTTTTTTGCACACCATGGGCTAAATGGCCAGGTCACATGGACCCCGAAGGCTCAGAGAAGGTTGGGGGAGGGGACCCACTGGAACAGCTGTTGGGAGACAGATGGTAGCCTCCCGTCAAGGCCATCCAGCGTGTTCTTTAACGTGCACAGGGTATGGTTCTCCCGCACACGGGGCCACGGCTTAACGTCCCATCCGATGGACGGCGGCCTTTCCAAGCCCATCGGTGTCCCCTAATGACCGTGGGAAGGGCGGGGAATTTTGCGGAGATAAATCTCAACGCTGGCCCAGCTGGGACTCGAACCTGGGAACTACAGATTACGAGCCTGGCGGGCTACCGACTGAGCCACCCCCGCCCCTACCGTTACATAACTTGTGTCTCTTTTGGGGGGAATACCCATAAATTCGCTCTGGTGACGGAGGGGAGGATGACCTCCCTAAACAACACAATTCCACAAAACTTGGGAAATTTTCAGAATCGGGCAACTTGGGAAAATTACGGAATTTTCGAATTGTGGAGATTGCCTAATTTTTCCAAGTTGTCAGGATTTTGCCAACTCCCCAAAATTTGGGCCAAGTTGTCTCTATTTAGCCAAGTCTCCTAAATTTCGGAAAAACCAATCATAATTGACCCAACCCAGCTGCATTGTACCAAGTGGCTTCGAATTTCGCCAACTGCTCTAGATTTTCCCAAGTTACCTCCAACTACCGTAGATTTTGCGAAGTTGCCTCGATATTTTTCCTACTCGCCATAATTTTACAGAGAAAAATGCCAATTTTTACATCTCACCTGAATTTTGCCAAATGACTTCGAATTTTGCCAACTATCCTTAATTTCACAAAACTAATCTCAAATTTCACAACTCGTCTGTATTCTACCAAGTGGCTTCGAAAATCGCAACTGCTCTAAATTTTGCCAAATTACCTCGATTTGGCAATACCCTAGATTTTGCCAACTTCTCTTAATTTTACAAAAAAAAAGGAATCTCAATTTTCAGAATTCACCTGGATTTTACAAAAAAAAAAAGAATCCCAATTTTCAGAATTCACCTGGATTTTACAAAAAAAGGGGGAATCGCAATTTTCAGAATTCACCTGGATTTTACACAAAAAGGGGGAATCGCAATTTTCAGAATTCACCTGGATTTTACAAAAAAAAGGGGGGGGAATCGCAATTTTCAGAATTCACCTGGATTTTACACAAAAAGGGGGAATCGCAATTTTCAGAATTCACCTGGATTTTACAGAGTCGTTTCGAATTTTTCCAACTCCGATTTACTTTTTTTTTTGGGGGGGGGGCGTCTCTTTTGCTTATTTATAAGCCCCCGATAGCTACGTCCCTGGTCAGTGGTATTGAAGTCTTGCAAAAGAAGTTCTTGAATAAAATGACATATTATAACAAAGACAAGAAACAAACTGGTCGAAAACAACAAGATAATGCGTTTAAGAAAGTTATATACATATCGAATAATGTATCTAGTATTTAGAAAACCTAATAATTTAATGTAAAAGGACACATGCTGTAATCTACGAAATGTAGAATGTACTGATTCCATAGCAATGTATTTATTCCATAGCATAAAAATGAAATTTCCAATAGGTGTTTTATGTTTTATGGGCCGAAAATCTAAAATTCATTGCCCAAAAAAATAAGAATGGAAAACAATGCATAAATTAGTTTAGAATGGCTAAAGACTTACATTATGGAAATAGAGGATATAGAAGTATTACTAAAAATAATTAAATGATAAGCAAAAGCAGTGGAAAGGAATGTTCGAAAAAATTATTAATAATCAGAGTAATTTTTTTGTTCCTTTGTTCGTGTTTTTTTTTTTTACTTTTTGTAAAATGTTTCTGTCATTCAATCTAATAAATCTTCATTGGGACGCTGTTCGATGAGAATTATAAATGAAGAAATATTTCCTTTATAAGTATAGAAAGTTTAATCTCTTTGATTGTATACTGCTTGAAAGTATTTTACCAAAAGACAAAAATCGAGAGAAGTTTCTAGTTTTCCGAATGGCAACAGAACATTTTGTACTTTCTGTGTGTTTTCTTAGTCTTTACCGAATATGTTTTCATATAAAAATAGAATACGAATGAATGATTTGCTGCAGAACAGAAAGAGACGGATATCTCATTGTACCTGCCGAGATGGATACCTCTTTGTGTATGTGTTTGTGCTGCATTTGTGTGGTTGTATTATTGTTAAACTTTTTGTACATTTTTTATAGCCGTCCCGTGGCCGAGTGGTTAGCGCGCTTGGCTACTGATCTACGGGACCTGGGTTCAAGCCCCGGGTAAGGCATGGATGTTCGTGTTGTTTTTCTGCTGAGGTCCTGCCATCCTCTCAGACCTTCTACTCTGGCATATAAACTGACAGGCTCCTGTCAGACCTCTGTGGCAAGCAGCTGCTTGAGGGGGTATTTATTTTTTTATTTATATTTTTTATGTTCAATAAATCATACTAATACTATACTAAAGCCGCGGCCTAAGTGCCGTTGAGCCGTACCATGTCTAGGTGGCGCTGACCATGTGCACGTTAAAGAACACGCTGTATGACCTTGAAGGGAGGTTACCATCATCTCCCAACAGCTGTCCAGTGGGTACCTTTCCCTCAACCTTCTCTGGGGACGGGGGTGGCTCAGTCGGTAGCGCGCCAGGCTCGTAATCTGTAGTTCCCAGGTTCGAGTTCCAGCTGGGTCAGCGTTGAGATTTATCTCCGCAAAATTCCCCGCCCTGCCCACGGTCAGTAAAGGACACCGATGGGCTTGGAAAGGCCGCCGTCCGTCGTATGGGACGTTAAGCCGTGGCCCCGTGTGCGGGAGAGCCATACTCTGAGCACGTTAAAGAACACGCTCGATGGCCTTGACGGGAGGCTACCATCTGTCTCCCAACAGCTGTTCCAGTGGGTCCCCTCCCCCAACCTTCTCTGAGCCTTCGGGGTCCATGTGACCTGGCCATTTAGCCCATGGTGTGCAAAAAAGTGCCGCTCAGAGGTAAAACAACCCAACTCTTTGATTGTACTCTTCCTGGGAGCATTTTATCAAAGGACAAAAATCGAGAGAAGTTTCTATCTTTCCGAATGGCAACAGAAAAATGTAGTTGACGTAATAGTGTCGTAATTCCATGGCTATGTGGCTCAGTGATGAAGTCCGAACAGAATGAGTATGCGAAGTCTTTGCTTTGGCTCTAACAGTGCAGAGATTACCACTTCTGAAATCAACAGACTTCAGATTTGTTTACTTGACTTCTGATTTGCTCTTATCTCATCAACCTTTACACTTGAACTTCATTTTATCAGCTCAGCTTCCATTGAGAACGTGATCCCATGCATCACTCGCGCATTGTTTGTTCATTTATTACGACGCTTCGCTACGTTACTTCGATTACTTTCTTCGATTTGGGGCGGTGGGGGGGGTCAGTCCGTAGCGCCTCAGACTCTAAATCTACAGTTTCCAGGTTCCAGTTCCGCCTGAACCAGCGCTGAGATTTATCTCCGCAAAACTCCCCGCCCTGTCCTCGGTCAGTACGGGGCACCGATGGGCCCCGATAGGTCACCTTCCGTCGGATAAGTTGGATTGCTTTACTCCTGACAGGTTGGGTTGTTTTACCTCTGAGCGGCAGTTTTTTGCAAACCATGGGCTAAATGGCCAGGTCACATGGACCACGAAGGCTCAGAGAAGGTTGGGGGAGGGGACCCACTGGAACAGCTGTTGGGAGACAGACGGTAGTCTCCCGTCAAGGCCATCCAGTGTGTTCTTTAACTTGCACAGGGTATGGCTCTCCCGCACACGGGGCCACGGCTTAACGTCCCATCCGACGAACGGCGGCCTTTCCAAGCCCAGCGGTGTCCCCTACTGACCGTGGGCAGGGCGGGGAATTTTGCGGAGATAAATCTCAACGCTGACCCAGCTGGGACTCGAACCCACCCCTGACAGGCACTTTTTGTGTACACAATAGACTAAATGGCCAGGTCACAAGGACCCCAAGGGCTCAGAGAAGGTTTGGGGAGGGGACCCACTGGACAGCTGTTATAAGGCAGAAGGTTGGATCTCGTCAAGGCCATGCAGAGTGTTCTTTTATGTGCACAGGATATTGGTCTCCCACGTAACTACAGCTTCGCGTCCCGTCCGACGGACGACTGACTTTCCAAGCCCAGTGATGTCCCTACTGACCGAGGGCAGGGCGAGGAGTTTGGGGCAGAGAAATCTGAATGGTGGTCCAAGTGAGACTCGAATCTGGGAACTGCAGATTACGAACCTGACGCCCAACCGAATGAGCCCTGCCGTTTGTCGAATATCAAACTGTGGCCCCGTGTGCAAAGAACTAGCACAAAAGAAATATCTCCTTTCTTCAGAGAATTCAAAATATCCTGAAGCTGGCTGTAAAAGGTATCCTTCTCGTTCTCATCCGAGTCCTCTGCGGGAACATAAGAACAGACTACATTCAACTCTTTATTTTTTGTTTAAAATTTTGCTGTAGAAAATCTTTCAGTAATGCAGTCATATCCTAGAAGAGCATCACTGGTGCAAAGAAACTGCTTGAAGCTGAGAAGCAAATGAAAAGAGAAATTTAAAGTTATTCTTAAGTATCTGACATTTTCTGGTCTTTATGGTCTCTTGCAAGCCAAGAATATCTAGGTTATAACGCTGGAATTTCTGCGTGAGGATACCAAGAGAATAATTCTTATGTAACGTCCTCACGTTCCACGTACTTGCAAAGAGAAAATAATTAGGATTTCTAAAGAAACTAGGTTTATTCAGAAAGGTAGGAACAACAGTATCAAACAGCCCCTGATCGCAGGCATGGAGCAAAGACCTGTTCTGCCACCGCTGTATGCTGAAATCACCCATGCTGGTACGAACTTAGGCAACACCTTTTCAAGGGTTGGGTTGTTTTACCTCTGAGCGGCACTTTTTTCCACACCATGGGCTAAATGGCCAGGTCACATGGACCCGGAAGGCTCAGAGAAGGTTGGGGGAGGGGACCCACTGGAACAGCTGTTGGGAGACAGATGGTAGCCTCCCGTCAAGGCCATCCAGTGTGTTCTTTAACGTGCACAGGGTATGGCTCTCCCACACACGGGGCCACGGCTTAACGTCCCATCAGACGGACGGCGGCCTTTCCAAGCCCAGCGGTGTCCCCTACTGACCGTGGGCAGGGCGGGGAATGTTGCGGAGATAAATCTCAACGCTGAGCCAGCTGGGACTCGAACCTGGGAACTACAGATTACGAGCCTGGCGCGCTACCGACTGAGCCACCCCGCCCCTAACACATTTTCAAGTGGAACTTTTCAAGAGCCATAAGACCTGCCTGAGACACATTACTCCAGCTTAGGATTGGCAAAGCCCAACTATCTGGTGAGAGTTCAGGTACTTGCGATGGCCTCTGATCAGCTGTTATAAATTATCCTGTGCTTCTGTTCACTTAGGGGCACCCCACGCAAACAGAATACACATCGGCAGAATCTCCCTCAATAGAGGTCCACCAGTGCAGAAAGTCCAGGATCCAAAATCTAGCTAAAAGCCTTAAATTAGGGCAGTCTAGTAGGTATAAATTGGTCAGCATTAGGACCCTGTGAAATTGACCACTCACCAGCAGGGCATAAAAAAGGCCACATTTCATCAGATCAGTAGGCCACCCTGATCTGGCAGCCCTCTTCTTCTGTTCTTTTCCAAAAGAGAATATCTCTTTTGAAAGGTACTAACGTTCTGCACCACGAGAATGTGGGGTCGGACATTAGGTGTTACACCTGTCCGGTTCTGTGCATCATCACTGGTGACTGGTACAGTCGCTCGAAAAAGTATCCGAACACTATGGTTGATCACAGAATTCAGAAAAAAATATCTGGCAACGATTTTTTTAGAAATTAGTGATTTGGCAACTTCGTGTCACGTGACACGAAGTTGCCAGATCACTAATTTCTAAAAAAATCGTTGCCAGATATTTTTTTCTGAATTCTGTGATCAACCATAGTGTTCGGATACTTTTTCGAGCGACTGTACACAGCTCTCCCTCCAGTTTATGTTACAGACGAACATAAAACATGGAAATATTTCTTCATTTTAAAAATTAATCTCTGATATATGTGTGATTCTAAAAAATGCTTTAATTTGGGATCTGGGTTTAAAATATGCAAGTTTAGTGATGAATTTTTTTTTAATTTGCTTCTAATTTTAAGAAATAAAATCAATTTAAAACATTACAGTAGACAACAATCTTGCATCTTATTACAGTTTTTTTTTAGTTGTTGTTTTTTGAATAAAAATAAAATCCGCGAATACGGCGGAATTGCAAAGTATTCAGGTATTTTAATACTTATTTCACATTAAAGATTTTGAGATCATTTGCTATTTGCGGAAAATATAGGAAGAAATGGAAAATCCTGTGCATTGTATAGTCGCTCAAAAAAGTATCCGAACACTATGGTTGACTACAGAATTCAGAAAAAATATCTGGCACGAAGGTTGCCAGATCACTAATTTCTAAAAAGAATCGTTGCCAGATATTTTTTCTGAATTCTGTAGTCAACCATAGTGTTCGGATACTCTTTTAAGCGACTGAACCGTGAACCTAACTTTATTACCTCTGTAAGATGACTTCAGTGGAGTGACCGCCTATGCGTGATTTTCCTCGCATAGTTTTGTTTTGAAGCGTAAGTAAAAGTTTTTAAGAAATGAAATTTATTTTCACCACTGATGTTATATTAAATAGTTTGGAACAATACTTGTTATTTAACTTTTAATTAATTAATTTATTTATTTAATGTGCTCACAGCAGATCATTGATCCAATAACAGTGGACAGATATAAAGAGAATAATTCAACATTATAAAAAAAAATAAATAAATACTCCCTCAAGCAGCTGCTTGCCACAGAGGTCTGACAGGAGCCTGTCAGTTTATATGCCACAGTAGGAGATCTGAGAGGATGGCAGGACCTCAGCAGAAAAACGGCACACACATCCATGCCTAATCCGGGGCTCGAACCCAGGTCCCTTAGATCAATAGACACGCGTACTAACCACTCGGCCACGGGACGGCCAGTTCAACATTAATACATATAAATAAAAATAAATACCCCCTCAATCAGCTGCTTGCCACAGAGGTCTGACAGGAGCCTGTCAGTTTATGTGCCACAGTAGAAGGTCTGTGAGAATAGTACGACCTCAGCAGAAAAACAACACAAACATCCATGCCTTATCCGGGGCTCGAACCCAGGTCTCTTAGATCAGCAGCCAAGCGCGCTAACCACTCGGCCACGGGACGGATAAAGATACATAAACAAGTGACTAGAAAAAAAGTTAAAAGGACATATACCACCTTTTGAAACAACATATAAGACACACTTACATAAACACAGATAATTAGAGAAATAAAATAATAAACAAAATAAAAGCATATAATTTTGATTTGAAATTTTTTGAAGACATTGTAAACAAATCGAGGATATTGTTGTACAAATTAAAAAGGTTGAAAAACCTAACCACGGAAAAATTTACCAATGTATTTGATTATGGAATGGAACTGTAAGAAATGGAGTATTTCTCTTGGGATGCTTGAGGCGGGGGTGGCTCAGTCGGTAGCGCGCCAGGCTCGAGTCCCAGCTGGGTCAGCGTTGAGATTTATCTCCGTAAAATTCGCCGCCCTGCCCACGGTCAGTAGGGGACACCGATGGGCTTGAAAAGACCGCCGTCCGTCGGATGGGACGTTAAGCCGTGGCCCCGTATGCGGGAGAGCCATACCCTGTGCACGTTAAAGAACACGCTGGATGGCCTTGACGGGAGGCTACCATCTGTCTTACAACAGCTGTTCCAGTGGGTCCCCTCCCCCAACCTTCTCTGAGCCTTCGGGGTCCATGTGACTTGGCCATTTAGCCCATGGTTGTGCAAAAAAGTCCCGCTCAGAGGTAAAACAACCCAACCCTTGGGATGCTTCGTTAACGCAAAGCTCATTAAAAACAGTAGATCGGTATATAATCTATCACGTTGTTTAACAATTTATAAAAAAAGATATTAGACACGATGCTTTTCTTCTATTACTTAATAAGCAAACATTATAAATATTTCTAAGTCGTTCAGTAGGGAAATCTCGAAGATCAATTCCGGTCTCCTTGTAGTAAATCAATGTTAATAATTTATTTCGAAATTTTTCAATATTATTAATATTATATCGATAGTAAGGATCTCATATTAAGCTTCCATATTCTAGGTTTGAACGAACTAATGAATTAAATAAATTAATAATAGTCCTCGTTTTAGTAAAGTATTTTGTTTTTCTAACAATAATACGCATATTTCTATTAGCTTTCTTTACAATTTCCTGAATATGCATATTAAAATTAAAGTTCGAGTCAAACAAGATATCTAAATCACGGACGAATAATTCCGCGGAATAGCACAAGAGTTAACGTTGTAATCATAGGTAACAAAATCCTTTTAAGAGAAGAGCTAAAAATTGAGCATTTTGAAATATTCAGTTGGAGTCCATTCAGAACAGTCCAGTTGTGGTTAAACCGTCTATAAAATTTTTTACATCATCTGTGTACATTAGACAATAACAAGAACAAAGTATACTTGGTAGATCATTAATGAAAATTATAAATAGCAACGGTCCCAGATTGGAGCCTTGCGGTACCCCACAGCTACTAAAAAAACTTGTAGGAAAACTCAGAACCATATCAAACATAAAAAAAGATCTACCATATAATAAAGAGATTTGCCATATAAAAAAGGAGTAAAACCATTCAATTAGATTGCCACTCAGAACCATATCAAACATATAAAAAAAAAAGATCTACCATATAAAAAAGAGATTTGCCATATAAAAAAGGAGTAAAACCATTCAATTAGATTGCCACTCAGAACCATATCAAACATAAAAAAAGATCTACCATATAATAAAGAGATTTGCCATATAAAAAAGGAGTAAAACCATTCAATTAGATTCCACTCAGAACCATATCAAACATAAAAAAAATCTACCATATAATAAAGAGATTTGCCATATAAAAAAGGAGTAAAACCATTCAATTAGATTGCCACTCAGAACCATATCAAACATAAAAAAAAAAAAAAAAAGATCTACCATATAAAAAAGAGATTTGCCATATAAAAAAGGAGTAAAACCGTTCAATTAGATTGCCACTCAGAACCATATCAAACATTAAAAAAGATCTACCACATAATAAAGAGATTTGCCATATAAAAAAGGAGTAAAACCATTCAATTAGATTGCCACTCAGAACCATATCAAACATAAAAAAAGATCTACCATATAATAAAGAGATTTGCCATATAAAAAAGGAGTAAAACCATTCAATTAGATTCCACTCAGAACCATATCAAACATAAAAAAAATCTACCATATAATAAAGAGATTTGCCATATAAAAAAGGAGTAAAACCAATCAATTAGATTGCCCCTCAGAACCATATCAAACATAAAAAAAAGATCTACCATATAAAAAAGAGATTTGCCATATAAAAAAGGAGTAAAACCATTCAATTAGATTGCCACTCAGAACCATATCAAACATATAAAAAAAAGATCTACCATATAAAAAAGAGATTTGCCATATAAAAAAGGAGTAAAACCATTCAATTAGATTGCCACTCAGAACCATATCAAACATAAAAAAGATCTACCATATAATAAAGAGATTTGCCATATAAAAAAGGAGTAAAACCATTCAATTAGATTCCACTCAGAACCATATCAAACATAAAAAAAATCTACCATATAATAAAGAGATTTGCCATATAAAAAAGGAGTAAAACCATTCAATTAGATTGCCACTCAGAACCATATCAAACATAAAAAAAAAAAAAAAAAAGATCTACCATATAAAAAAGAGATTTGCCATATAAAAAAGGAGTAAAACCGTTCAATTAGATTGCCACTCAGAACCATATCAAACATAAAAAAAGATCTACCACATAATAAAGAGATTTGCCATATAAAAAAGGAGTAAAACCATTCAATTAGATTGCCACTCAGAACCATATCAAACATAAAAAAAGATCTACCATATAATAAAGAGATTTGCCATATAAAAAAGGAGTAAAACCATTCAATTAGATTCCACTCAGAACCATATCAAACATAAAAAAAATCTACCATATAATAAAGAGATTTGCCATATAAAAAAGGAGTAAAACCATTCAATTAGATTGCCACTCAGAACCATATCAAACATAAAAAAAGATCTACCATATAAAAAAGAGATTTGCCATATAAAAAAGGAGTAAAACCATTCAATTATATTGCCACTCAGAACCATATCAAACATATAAAAAAAAAGATCTACCATATAATAAAGAGATTTGCCATATAAAAAAGGAGTAAAACCAATCAATTAGATTGCCCCTCAGAACCATATCAAACATAAAAAAAAGATCTACCATATAAAAAAGAGATTTGCCATATAAAAAAGGAGTAAAACCATTCAATTAGATTGCCACTCAGAACCATATCAAACATAAAAAAAGATCTACCATATAATAAAGAGATTTGCCATATAAAAAAGGAGCAAAACCATTCAATTAGATTGCCACTCAGAACCATATCAAACATATAAAAAAAAAGATCTACCATATAATAAAAAGATTTGCCATATAAAAAAGGAGTAAAACCATTCAATTAGATTGCCACTCAGAACCATATCAAACATATAAAAAAAGATCTACCATATAATAAAGAGATTTGCCATATAAAAAAGGAGTAAAACCATTCAATTAGATTGCCACTCAGAACCATATCAAACATATAAAAAAAAAGATCTACCATATAATAAAGAGATTTACCATATAAAAAAGGAGTAAAACCATTCAATTAGATTGCCACTCAGAACCATATCAAACATATATATATATATATAAAAAAAAAAAAAAAAAAAAAAAAAAAAAAAGATCTACCATATAAAAAAGAGATTTGCCATATAAAAAAGGAGTAAAACCATTCAATTAGATTGCCACTCAAAACCATATCAAACATATAAAAAAAAACAAAAAAAAACTACCATATAATAAAGAGATTTTCCATATAAAAAAGGAGTAAAACCATTCAATTAGATTGCCACTCAGAACCATATCAAACATATAAAAAAAAAGATCTACCATATAATAAAGAGATTTGCCATATAAAAAAAGGAGTAAAACCATTCAATTAGATTGCCACTCAGAACCATATCAAACATAAAAAAAGATCTACCATATAATAAAGAGATTTGCCATGTAAAAAAGGAGTAAAACCATTCAATTAGATTGCGACTCAGAACCATATCAAACATATAAAAAAAAAGATCTACCATATAATAAAGAGATTTGCCATATAAAAAAGGAGTAAAACCATTCAATTAGATTGCCACTCAGAACCATATCAAACATATAAAAAAAAGATCTACCATATAATAAAGAGATTTGCCATATAAAAAAGGAGTAAAACCATTCAATTAGATTGCCACTCAGAACCATATCAAACATATAAAAAAAAAGATCTACCATATAATAAAGAGATTTACCATATAAAAAAGGAGTAAAACCATTCAATTAGATTGCCACTCAGAACCATATCAAACATATATATATAAAAAAAAAAAAAAAGATCTACCATATAAAAAAGAGATTTGCCATATAAAAAAGGAGTAAAACCATTCAATTAGATTGCCACTCAGAACCATATCAAACATATAAAAAAAAGATCTACCATATAATAAAGAGATTTGCCATATAAAAAAGGAGTAAAACCATTCAATTAGATTGCCACTCAGAACCATATCAAACATATAAAAAAAAAGATTTATCATATAATAAAGAGATTTGCCATATAAAAAAGGAGTAAAACCATTCAATTGGATTGCCACTCAGAACCATATCAAACATATAAAAAAAAAGATCTACCATATAATAAAGAGATTTGCCATATAAAAAACGAGTAAAACCATTCAATTAGATTGCCACTCAGAACCATATCAAACATATAAAAAAAAAAAGATCTACCATATAATAAAGAGATTTGCCATATAAAAAAGGAGTAAAACCATTCAATTAGATTGCCACTCAGAACCATATCAAACATATAAAAAAAAAGATCTACCATATAATAAAGAGATTTGCCATATAAAAATGGAGTAAAACCATTCAATTAGATTGCCACTCAGAACCATATCAAACATATAAAAAAAAAGATCTACCATATAATAAAGAGATTTGCCATATAAAAAAGGAGTAAAACCAATCAATTAGATTGCCCCTCAGAACCATATCAAACATAAAAAAAAGATCTACCATATAAAAAAGAGATTTGCCATATAAAAAAGGAGTAAAACCATTCAATTAGATTGCCACTCAGAACCATATCAAACATAAAAAAAGATCTACCATATAATAAAGAGATTTGCCATATAACAAAGGAGCAAAACCATTCAATTAGATTGCCACTCAGAACCATATCAAACATATAAAAAAAAAAGATCTACCATATAATAAAAAGATTTGCCATATAAAAAAGGAGTAAAACCATTCAATTAGATTGCCACTCAGAACCATATCAAACATATAAAAAAAGATCTACCATATAATAAAGAGATTTGCCATATAAAAAAGGAGTAAAACCATTCAATTAGATTGCCACTCAGAACCATATCAAACATAAAAAAAGATCTACCATATAATAAAGAGATTTGCCATATAAAAAAGGAGTAAAACCATTCAATTAGATTGCCAGTCAGAACCATATCAAACATATAAAAAAAAAAGATCTACCATATAATAAAGAGATTTGCCATATAAAAAAGGAGTAAAACCATTCAATTAGATTGCCACTCAGAACCATATCAAACATATAAAAAAAAAGATCTACCATATAATAAAGAGATTTGCCATATAAAAAAGGAGTAAAACCATTCAATTAGATTGCCACTCAGAACCATATCAAACATATAAAAAAAAATGATCTACCATATAATAAAGAGATTTGCCATATAAAAAAGGAGTAAAACCATTCAATTAGATTGCCACTCAGAACCATATCAAACATATAAAAAAAAAAGATCTACCATATAATAAAGAGATTTGCCATATAAAAAAGGAGTAAAACCATTCAATTAGATTGCCACTCAGAACCATATCATACATATAAAAAAAAAGATCTACCATATAATAAAGAGATTTGCCATATAAGAAAGGAGTAAAACCATTCAATTAGATTGCCACTCAGAACCATATCAAACATATAAAAAAAAAAGATCTACCATATAATAAAGAGATTTGCCATATAAAAAAGGAGTAAAACCATTCAATTAGATTGCCACTCAGAACCATATCAAACATATAAAAAAAAAGATCTACCATATAATAAAGAGATTTGCCATATAAAAAAGGAGTAAAACCATTCAATTAGATTGCCACTCAGAACCATATCAAACATATAAAAAAAAGATCTACCATATAATAAAGAGATTTGCCATATAAAAAAGGAGTAAAACCATTCAATTAGATTGCCACTCAGAACCATATCAAACATATATAAAAAAAAGATCTACCATATAATAAAGAGATTTGCCATATAAAAAAGGAGTAAAACCATTCAATTAGATTGCCACCCAGAACCATATCAAACATAAAAAAAAGATCTACCATATAATAAAGAGATTTGCCATATAAAAAAAGGAGTAAAACCATTCAATTAGATTGCCACTCAGAACCATATCAAACATAAAAAAAGATCTACCATATAATAAAGAGATTTGCCATGTAAAAAAGGAGTAAAACCATTCAATTAGATTGCCACTCAGAACCATATCAAACATATAAAAAAAAAGATCTACCATATAATAAAGAGATTTGCCATATAAAAAAGGAGAAAAACCATTCAATTAGATTGCCACTCAGAACCATATCAAACATATAAAAAAAAGATCTACCATATAATAAAGAGATTTGCCATATAAAAAAGGAGTAAAACCATTCAATTAGATTGCCACTCAGAACCATATCAAACATATAAAAAAAAAGATCTACCATATAATAAAGAGATTTACCATATAAAAAAGGAGTAAAACCATTCAATTAGATTGCCACTCAGAACCATATCAAACATATATATATATAAAAAAAAAAAAAGATCTACCATATAAAAAAGAGATTTGCCATATAAAAAAAGAGTAAAACCATTCAATTAGATTGCCACTCAGAACCATATCAAACATATAAAAAAAAGATCTACCATATAATAAAGAGATTTGCCATATAAAAAAGGAGTAAAACCATTCAATTAGATTGCCACTCAGAACCATATCAAACATATAAAAAAAAAGATTTACCATATAATAAAGAGATTTGCCATATAAAAAAGGAGTAAAACCATTCAATTGGATTGCCACTCAGAACCATATCAAACATATAAAAAAAAAGATCTACCATATAATAAAGAGATTTGCCATATAAAAAAGGAGTAAAACCATTCAATTAGATTGCCACTCAGAACCATATCAAACATATAAAAAAAAAAAGATCTACCATATAATAAAGAGATTTGCCATATAAAAAAGGAGTAAAACCATTCAATTAGATTGCCACTCAGAACCATATCAAACATATAAAAAAAAAGATCTACCATATAATAAAGAGATTTGCCATATAAAAATGGAGTAAAACCATTCAATTAGATTGCCACTCAGAACCATATCAAACATATAAAAAAAAGATCTACCATATAATAAAGAGATTTGCCATATAAAAAAGGAGTAAAACC
The DNA here is from genome assembly GCA_038380435.1 of Ryuthela nishihirai. Lineage (NCBI taxonomy): Eukaryota > Metazoa > Arthropoda > Arachnida > Araneae > Heptathelidae > Ryuthela > Ryuthela nishihirai. The sequence goes on along the minus strand of JAWZYU010000008.1, from coordinate 74,518,553 downwards.
ATTCAATTAGATTGCCACTCAGAACCATATCAAACATATATAAAAAAAAAGATCTACCATATAATAAAGAGATTTGCCATATAAAAAAGGAGTAAAACCATTCAATTAGATTGCCACTCAGAACCATATCAAACATAAAAAAAAGATCTACCATATAATAAAGAGATTTGCCATATAAAAAAAGGAGTAAAACCATTCAATTAGATTGCCACTCAGAACCATATCAAACATAAAAAAAGATCTACCATATAATAAAGAGATTTGCCATGTAAAAAAGGAGTAAAACCATTCAATTAGATTGCCACTCAGAACCATATCAAACATATAAAAAAAAAAGATCTACCATATAATAAAGAGATTTGCCATATAAAAAAGGAGTAAAACCATTCAATTAGATTGCCACTCAGAACCATATCAAACATATAAAAAAAAGATCTACCATATAATAAAGAGATTTGCCATATAAAAAAGGAGTAAAAACATTCAATTAGATTGCCACTCAGAACCATATCAAACATATAAAAAAAAAAGATCTACCATATAATAAAGAGATTTACCATATAAAAAAGGAGTAAAACCATTCAATTAGATTGCCACTCAGAACCATATCAAACATATATAAAAAAAAAAGATCTACCATATAAAAAAGAGATTTGCCATATAAAAAAGGAGTAAAACCATTCAATTAGATTGCCACTCAGAACCATATCAAACATATAAAAAAAAAGATCTACCATATAATAAAGAGATTTGCCATATAAAAAAGGAGTAAAACCATTCAATTAGATTGCCACTCAGAACCATATCAAACATAAAAAAAGATCTACCATATAATAAAGAGATTTGCCATATAAAAAAGGAGTAAAACCATTCAATTAGATTGCCACTCAGAACCATATCAAACATAAAAAAAGATCTACCATATAATAAAGAGATTTGCCATATAAAAAAAGGAGTAAAACCATTCAATTAGATTGCCACTCAGAACCATATCAAACATAAAAAAAGATCTACCATATAATAAAGAGATTTGCCATATAAAAAAAGGAGTAAAACCATTCAATTAGATTGCCACTCAAACCGATTTTAACTAACTTGTTCAACAATAATCAAAAATCAATTTTATCAAACGCTTTTGAAGCGTCAGTGTAAATAGCAACTAACTGACTATCCCAATCAAATGAGTCTGCAATATTTTTACTAAGACATAGTAGATTGGTAAACGCCGAACGTGTAAGCAAAAATCCATGTTGGTTTGGAGAAAACCAATTTTTTTTGTTGTTGTGAAATTTTTGTATGTATTATAGATTCAAGATTCAAAATGGTGGTAGAATAGCAATTGGTCGATAATTTTCGATATCATATTTGTTTCCTTTTTAAATATAGGTTTAATTTTCGATTCTTTCCCAAGCACTTGGAAACTTATTGGATAAACAAAACCATACCTTAATAATGAATGAATGAACTTCATCGAGGCCAATTGACTTTGACCCCTTTGAAGGTCATTAACAGTTATTTTTGTAATGGCAACAAGATCGAGAACATAAATTTCTTTATCTACGGAATCAAAATTATTACTGCTGTAGGAATTGCTTGAAAAAATAAACCGATTTAAAATTATCGGCAAAAGTTTACTAATGATTTTAAACTCAAGCAATTCATTACCTTGATATTTCATAGCGTTAAATACTGTCTCTCCTCTGTTATATCTGTTAAAAAAATTCCAGAATTTCTTAGGGTCAGATCTTGACTCATTTTCAACTGTAGAAATATAATTCTTATAAGCTGATTTTATTTTCTGTTTTATTAATCGCCTGTACATTTTAGGGACTGGGGTGGCTCAGTCGGTAGCGCGCCAGGCTCGTAATCTGTAGTTCCCAGGTTCGAGTCCCAGCTGGGTCAGCGTTGAGATTTATCTCCGCAAAATTCCCCACCCTGCCCACGGTCAGTAGGGGACACCGATGGGCTTGGAAAGGCCGCCGTCCGTCGGATGGGACGTTAAGCCGTGGCCCCGTGTGCGGGAGAGCCATACCCTTTGCACGTTAAAGAACACGCTGGATGGCCTTGACGGGAGGCTACCATCTGTCTCCCAACAGCTGTTCCAGTGAGTCCCCTCCCCCAACCTTCTCTGAGCCTTCGGGGTCCCTGTGACCTGGCTATTTAGACCATGGTGTGCAAAAAAAGTGCCGCTCAGAGGTAAAACAACCCAACCCTGTACATTTTAAAATTATCAAAAACTGAACTGTTATTGTATTTTCTATATTATTTAAAAAATTTATTTTCCAATTTAATATCTTTGATAATATCTGGAGTATACCAACGTGGGAATTTACCTTTATGAACTTTACATTTAGGGACACACGGATTTAATAACTCCAAATAGTGTCCTATAAAAAAAAGAGACAACGTTATTAATATCGTCAAATAAATTCAGAGAATTCCAATCCAGTCCACTAATGAGATCATACAATAATAAGTAATCAGCCTTTCTATAATTATATTTAGTAACATCGTTACTGTGATGTTTAATAATGGAATTGTTTATAGGAACAAAAAATTCAAGAGCTGGATGATAACCATCTTCATTCAAAAGAGAAAGGGTTTGGGTTGGGTTGTTTTACCTCTGAGCGGGCACTTTTTTGCACACCATGGGCTAAATGGCCAGGTCACCTGGACCCGAAGGCTCAGAGAAGGTTGGGGGAGGGGACCCACTGGAACAGCTGTTGGGAGACAGATGGTAGCCCCCGTCAAGGCCATCCAGCGTGTTCTTTAACGTGCACAGGGTATGGCTCTCCCGCACACGGGGCCACGGCTTAACGTTCCATCCGACGGACGGCGGCCTTTACCAAGCCCATCGGTGTCCCCTACTGACCGTGGGCAGGGCGGGGAATTTTGCGGAGATAAATCTCAACGCTGACCCAGCTGGAACTCGAACCTGGGAACTACAGATTACGAGCCTGGCGCGCTACCGACTGAGCCACCCCGCCCCAGAATATTGTTAGCATTTGGGATCTAATTACACTGTAATAAGTTATTGTAAGACATAAAATTTAATAAACTAGATTCAACTGAGTGTTTGTTCTGTTTTGGTAACCTAAAGTGTTACAGTCGAGAGATGGAACATTAAAATCTCCAACAATTAATACACTGAAGTGCCATTGAATTTGGGATAGCAACCTAGTAACCTGTTAGACCCCTCTGGCCCTGATAACGGCCGCCACACGACGAGGCAAGGACTCCACAAGCTTCCGCAAATGTTACACAGGTATGGCGACCCATGCATTCTCCAGAACTGTCAACAATTCTGTCAAGGTCGTCTCTGATGTGATACGGGCCCGAGACTCTGGTCAAAGATTTTGGATGGGATTTAAATCTGGGCTTCTAGGTGGCCAATTCATTATTTCAAAGTCAGCAGAATGCTCCTGCAACCATGCGGTAGCCAACCTGGACCTGTGAGATGAACGGTTGTCGTGCTGGTAGACGCCATCTCCATTGGGATGCATGATGGCCATAAATGGGTGTAAATGGTCAGCCATGAGTTCTACGTACCAGGATGCATTGAGAGTCGTCGGTACATGTACCAAAGGTCCCACAGAAACCCAACTGAAGACACCCCAGGCCATCACTGAGCCACCACCAGTTTGTACTGTTCCAACCTGACATGCAGGATCCATGGCTTCATGGGGTTGGTGCCATACCCTCAGTCTCCCATCGGAGTGATGAAGTTTAAATCAGGATTCATCACTCCAGGCCATCCGTTGCCAATTTTCGATGGTCCAATTTCGATGTTCTTTAGCCAGGCAAGGCATTGAACCCGGTGTTATGCCATTAGAAGTCGGACTCTTGTAGATCGTCGGTTCCCGAAGCCGAGACGATAAGAGAATGTTGCACGGTCCATGCACTGATTTCCCAGCTGGAACCCACGTTCAGATGGGAGGTGATTTCAGATAATGTCTGGCCCCTATCAGTTCCTGCGATGCGGGTCAGAAAGCGTCATCATTCAAGTCTGGTTGTCCTTTACAATTTTCTGGGTGCTTGTTTTTTGGCGGAATTTTCGTATTCTCGGAACACTCTTCAAACTGTCGTACGAGAAAAACCAAGTTCGTTGACAATTTCGGAGATCGAATGTCCCATCCGTCGGGCACCTACGGTCTGCCCTCTGTCAAATGCGTCTAAATCCCACGCCTTACCTATAACGCTTCTCACAAGAAATGCTTGGGAAAGCCAAAGCTGACAGCTATATATGACCAGAGTTTGAGCCACGCATGCGCGCAAATGCGGAACTTGCGTTACTGAATTTGGATGTCATCTCCTATCCCTAATTCGATGGCACTTCAGTGTATTTCATGGTCATGGATTTCTGAAAGCAATTAGAGACTTGCTTTCAGAAAGGTCCTCCTTTCTGAAAGATTCCTCAAATGAAGGATTTTTTGCATTTTTTGCAAAAAATCCTCAAAAACAGGAACGTTGGTAAGAGAGCAGAAATATACTACCCCAATATACAATTCCTTATTATTAGAAAGAACAATTTTAAGGAGAATATTTTCAACATTTTTGTTGCCACTCAATTCAACAGAAGCAATATTTTTCTTTATCGCAATCAAAACACCCCCACCACGACTTAGGTCAGTTAGTTCGGAATTCCTGTCTGATCTAATTCCATTGTACCTGTCATCAACAAGTTCATTGCTGTCAAATCCCTCGTCTAACCACGTTTCAGTAAGACAAAAAATGTCATAATCAGAAGACAGAACAGAGGTATACAGGTCGGAGGTTTTCGTTTGTAGACCTCTGACATTCTTAAAATAAATGTTAATTTACATATCAAGCTCAGAAAAAGGAAAAAAATATATATAAATGTTAAAATTACTTAATTAATTGCAAATCGTCCAAGATAGCTATCCTGAACACTTTCCATTTTTCTCATAAAAATCTTACCTTCTTTCACTCAGACAAATTTATACTTCATTTCTTTCTGAATTTCCTTCGTTCCGTGGGTTTTTTTCCAGTAGTTTTTTAGTTTATTGCGTAGGTTTTCATTAACCCTTTCAGGACAATAAGGTTTCTAAGAGTAAATATTAGTATGTAACTGTTTATTTTAGTTTGTTTAGACGTAAAATAAATAAAAATCATAAGAAAAATACATAACAATGTGTAGTTTTTTTGGAATTTTATGGGAAATATTTTTCCCAATGGACTATAAAGGTAACACAAATTATAGTTAGGCTTATTATGCAATGTCTTTTATTTATTGGTTTATTAGAACAAAATGTTAACTAAAATAATACAAAATTATGAAATAAAATTACTATACAAAATGATGTGCTAATTATGATATTCTGCGAAGCAATTTCTTTTGGTAGTGAGGCAAAGATGGACATTGCACATAGTACATATATTATGCGTCCTGACAGTTCTGTTTTTGTTTTCTAAACGTTCCCGTTTACGCAATTGCGTTCGGCATACGTTCTATTTTGACATTCTGTATAAAAAATGCAGATAAGGTTATAATTAAATACGACAATCGCCAATTTTAAAATGGGAAAAATGTTTCCCTTGATCGTGAAAAGGTTAATGTACATTTCAGAGTCATCCAGATGATCACAGTAGGCCTCAGAATTTAAAGATTTCCTTGATTTCGAATGTGCCATCCATTTTTCTTTTAATTTTCGTGAATGTGGACAGTTTCCCTGAGGGAAATTCTTGTGATGCATGTTTTACCTATCAACAAATTAAATAATTTTCTCTAGACAGTTCATTTGAGCACAGTTGTAGAAAGTCAATAAAATCCAAAGCTCTATCACTGCGATGATCAATAGTCGCTTAAAATATAGAATGAGAGCTCTATTCGATATTTTCAACTTACACCTAATAACTTTTCATTCAAATTACATGATATAAGACGTTAGCTTTTTAAACGACGTGACGATGAATTGATGTTGCACTGAGTTTAAACTGCAAAAGAACTGACGCTGTGATGAATTGACATCGCGATAAATTGAAACTGCGATGAATTGACGTTGCGCTTAAATGAAACTGCAAAAGAACTGACGCTGTGATGAATTGACGTGGGGATAAATTGAAACTGCGATAAATTCACGTTGCGCTGAATTGAAACTGCAAAAGAACTGACGCTGTGATGAATTGACATCGCGATAAATTGAAACTGCGACGAATTGACGTCGGGATAAATTGAAACTACGATGAATTGATGTTGCACTGAGTTGAAACTGCAAAAGAACTGACGCTGTGATGAATTGACATCGCGATAAATTGAAACTGCGATGAATTGACGTTGCGCTTAAATGAAACTGCAAAAGAACTGACGCTGTGATGAATTGACGTGGGGATAAATTGAAACTGCGATGAATTGACGTTGCGCTGAATTGAAACTGCAAAAGAACTGACGCTGTGATGAATTGACATCGCGATAAATTGAAACTGCGATGAATTGACGTCGGGATAAATTGAAACTGCGATGAATTGATGTTGCACTGAGTTGAAACAGCAAAAGAACTGACGCTGTGATGAATTGACATCGCGATAAATTGAAACTGCGATGAATTGACGTTGCGCTTAAATGAAACTGCAAAAGAACTGACGCTGTGATGAATTGACGTCGGGATAAATTGAAACTGCGATGAATTGACGTTGCGCTGAATTGAAACTGCAAAAGAACTGACGCTGTGATGAATTGACATCGCGATAAATTGAAACTGCGATGAATTGACGTCGGGATAAATTGAAACTGCGATGAATTGATGTTGCACTGAGTTGAAACTGCAAAAGAACTGACGCTGTGATGAATTGACATCGCGATAAATTGAAACTGCGATGAATTGACGTTGCGCTTAAATGAAACTGCAAAAGAACTGACGCTGTGATGAATTGACGTCGGGATAAATTGAAACTGCGATGAATTGACGTTGCGCTGAATTGAAACTGCAAAAGAACTGACGCTGTGATGAATTGACATCGCGATAAATTGAAACTGCGATGAATTGACGTCGGGATAAATTGAAACTGCGATGAATTGATGTTGCACTGAGTTGAAACTGCAAAAGAACTGACGCTGTGATGAATTGACATCGCGATAAATTGAAACTGCGATGAATTGACGTTGCGCTTAAATGAAACTGCAAAAGAACTGACGCTGTGATGAATTGACGTCGGGATAAATTGAAACTGCGATGAATTGACGTTGCGCTGAATTGAAACTGCAAAAGAACTGACGCTGTGATGAATTGACATCGCGATAAATTGAAACTGCGATGAATTGACGTTGCGCTTAAATGAAACTGCAAAAGAACTGACGCTGTGATGAATTGACGTGGGGATAAATTGAAACTGCGATAAATTCACGTTGCGCTGAATTGAAACTGCAAAAGAACTGACGCTGTGATGAATTGACATCGCGATAAATTGAAACTGCGATGAATTGACGTCGGGATAAATTGAAACTGCGATGAATTGACGTTGCACTGAGTTGAAACTGCAAAAGAACTGACGCTGTGATGAATTGACATCGCGATAAATTGAAACTGCGATGAATTGACGTTGCGCTTAAATGAAACTGCAAAAGAACTGACGCTGTGATGAATTGACGTCAGGATAAATTGAAACTGCGATGAATTGATGTTGCACTGAATTGAAACTGCAAAAGAACTGACGCTGTGATGAATTGACATCGCGATAAATTGAAACTGCGATGAATTGACGTTGCGCTTAAATGAAACTGCAAAAGAACTGACGCTGTGATGAATTGACGTGGGGATAAATTGAAACTGCGATAAATTCACGTTGCGCTGAATTGAAACTGCAAAAGAACTGACGCTGTGATGAATTGACGTGGGGATAAATTGAAACTGCGATAAATTCACGTTGCGCTGAATTGAAACTGCAAAAGAACTGACGCTGTGATGAATTGACATCGCGATAAATTGAAACTGCGATGAATTGACGTCGGGATAAATTGAAACTGCGATGAATTGACGTTGCACTGAGTTGAAACTGCAAAAGAACTGACGCTGTGATGAATTGACATCGCGATAAATTGAAACTGCGATGAATTGACGTTGCGCTTAAATGAAACTGCAAAAGAACTGACGCTGTGATGAATTGACGTCAGGATAAATTGAAACTGCGATGAATTGATGTTGCACTGAATTGAAACTGCAAAAGAACTGAGGCTGTGATGAATTGACATCGCGATAAATTGAAACTGCGATGAATTGACGTTGCGCTTAAATGAAACTGCAAAAGAACTGACGCTGTGATGAATTGACGTGGGGATAAATTGAAACTGCGATAAATTCACGTTGCGCTGAATTGAAACTGCAAAAGAACTGACGCTGTGATGAATTGACATCGCGATAAATTGAAACTGCGATGAATTGACGTCGGGATAAATTGAAACTACGATGAATTGATGTTGCACTGAGTTGAAACTGCAAAAGAACTGACGCTGTGATGAATTGACATCGCGATAAATTGAAACTGCGATGAATTGACGTTGCGCTTAAATGAAACTGCAAAAGAACTGACGCTGTGATGAATTGACGTGGGGATAAATTGAAACTGCGATGAATTGACGTTGCGCTGAATTGAAACTGCAAAAGAACTGACGCTGTGATGAATTGACATCGCGATAAATTGAAACTGCGATGAATTGACGTCGGGATAAATTGAAACTGCGATGAATTGATGTTGCACTGAGTTGAAACTGCAAAAGAACTGACGCTGTGATGAATTGACATCGCGATAAATTGAAACTGCGATGAATTGACGTTGCGCTTAAATGAAACTGCAAAAGAACTGACGCTGTGATGAATTGACGTCGGGATAAATTGAAACTGCGATGAATTGACGTTGCGCTGAATTGAAACTGCAAAAGAACTGACGCTGTGATGAATTGACATCGCGATAAATTGAAACTGCGATGAATTGACGTCGGGATAAATTGAAACTGCGATGAATTGATGTTGCACTGAGTTGAAACTGCAAAAGAACTGACGCTGTGATGAATTGACATCGCGATAAATTGAAACTGCGATGAATTGACGTTGCGCTTAAATGAAACTGCAAAAGAACTGACGCTGTGATGAATTGACGTCGGGATAAATTGAAACTGCGATGAATTGACGTTGCGCTGAATTGAAACTGCAAAAGAACTGACGCTGTGATGAATTGACATCGCGATAAATTGAAACTGCGATGAATTGACGTCGGGATAAATTGAAACTGCGATGAATTGATGTTGCACTGAGTTGAAACTGCAAAAGAACTGACGCTGTGATGAATTGACATCGCGATAAATTGAAACTGCGATGAATTGACGTTGCGCTTAAATGAAACTGCAAAAGAACTGACGCTGTGATGAATTGACGTCGGGATAAATTGAAACTGCGATGAATTGATGTTGCACTGAATTGAAACTGCAAAAGAACTGACGCTGTGATGAATTGACATCGCGATAAATTGAAACTGCGATGAATTGACGTTGCGCTTAAATGAAACTGCAAAAGAACTGACGCTGTGATGAATTGACGTGGGGATAAATTGAAACTGCGATGAATTGACGTTGCGCTGAATTGAAACTGCAAAAGAACTGACGCTGTGATGAATTGACATCGCGATAAATTGAAACTGCGATGAATTGACGTCCGGATAAATTGAAACTGCGATGAATTGATGTTGCACTGAGTTGAAACTGCAAAAGAACTGACGCTGTGATGAATTGACATCGCGATAAATTGACGTTGCGCTTAAATGAAACTGCAAAAGAACTGACGCTGTGATGAATTGACGTCGGGATAAATTGAAACTGCGATGAATTGACGTCGGGATAAATTGAAACTGCGATGAATTGATGTTGCACTGAATTGAAACTGCAAAAGAACTGACGCTGTGATGAATTGACATCGCGATAAATTGAAACTGCGATGAATTGACGTTGCGCTGAATTGAAACTGCAAAAGAACTGACGCTGTGATGAATTGACATCGCGATAAATTGAAACTGCGATGAATTGACGTTGCGCTGAAATGAAACTGCGATGAACTGACACTGTGATAAATTGACGTCGTGATAAATTGATATCGCGATTAATTGACGTCGCGATAAATTGACGTCGTGATGAATTGACACTGCGATGAATTGACGTCGGGATGAATTGATATCGCGATTATTTGACGTCGCGTTTAACTGACCTTCCGATGAATTGACGTGGCGATGAACTGACGTTGCGATGAACCCAACCCAACCCTGAATTGCGAACTGAACAAAAATAATTGAAAGCCAAGTGAAAATTGAAGAATGAAATGATGAAGCAAGAAAGTCGTTCTGATGAAACACAGAAAAGAATTTCTCCGCCTTTGAGGTTAAATCGGCCAAGGCTGTGAAGAAATGCCTCTCCTTTTCAAGCCGTACCATTAAACAGAAAGAGTCATCCCCTCATTTCCTGCAGAATCGTGCTTCCAGAGAATGGCCGAACGTTTCGGCCCATTTCTAAGCTAAGAAAATTTGCCTCTTTTATGGAACAGAAAAGCCATTAGTGTTTTTTCTCGAAAAAGTATGCGAAACTTAACCCTCTAATCTGGGATCTGGTGGAGTTGGGTTGGGTTGTTTTATCTCTGAGCGGCACTTTTTTGCACACCATGGGCTAAATGGCCAGGTCACATGAACCCCGAAGGCTCAGAGAAGGTTGGGGGAGGGGACCCACTGGAACAGCTGTTGGGAGACAGATGGTAGCCTCCCGTCAAGGCCATCCAGTGTGTTCTTTAACGTTGGGTTGTTTTACCTCTGAGCGGCACTTTTTTGCACACCATGGGCTAAATGGCCAGGTCACATGGACCCCGAAGGCTCAGAGAAGGTTGGAGGAGGGGACTCACTGGAACAGCTGTTGGGAGACAAATGGTAGCCTCCCGTCAAGGCCATCCAGCGTGTTCTTCAACGTTGGGTTGTTTTACCTCTAAGCGGCACTTTTTTGCACACCATGGGCTAAATGGCCAGGTCACATGGACCTCGAAGGCTCAGAGAAGGTTGGAGGAGGGGACTCACTGGAACAGCTGTTGGGAGACAGATGGTAGCCTCCCGTCAAGGCCATCCAGCGTGTTCTTCAACGTTGGGTTGTTTTACCTCTAAGCGGCACTTTTTTGCACACCATGGGCTAAATGGCCAGGTCACATGGACCTCGAAGGCTCAGAGAAGGTTGGAGGAGGGGACTCACTGGAACAGCTGTTGGGAGACAGATGGTAGCCTCCCGTCAAGGCCATCCAGCGTGTTCTTTAACGTGCACAGGGTATGTCTCTCCCGCACACGGGGCCACGGCTTAACGTCCCATCCGACGGACGGCGGCCTTTCCAAGCCCATCGGTGTCCCCTACTGACCGTGAGCAGGGCGGGGAATTTTGCGGAGATAAATCTCAACGCTGACCCAGCTGGGACTCGAACCTGGGAACTGCAGATTACGAACCTGGCGCGATTTGGTGGAGACAGAAGTGTTTCTTGTAAAAGCCAAAGCGTCCATTCCTTTTAACTAATTTGTTTATCTAGTGTCGTATAAGTTTTCATTTTCTTTTTCAAATGTTTCAGTTTGTTATTTTTCTTCATTTGAGGGTGAGCGGGGGGGGGGGTTAGATTGCGAGCGGCATCATTCTAGGGTTGCTGGCCACTTGGTGAAGAGGCGATATTTATAGCAACGAATGACCCACTTCAGATATCACAGCTCTGCAGAGACTTAAGAATAACAAATGAAGGAAGTGCTCGGCTGCCAACCACCTGACATAACTAAGCAACGAAAACAACAGAAGACAAAGCACTGAAAGATTAGTGATGCGCATCTGTTGAAGTCATCAACACGTTTCGGCAACAACAGAAAGAAAACAATTGAAGCATTTGACCTTCTCATCGGTTTCGTTACCTCACTTAGAGGGAGGTCTTTAGTGAAAGAGTTGTTGTTTTGGGTTGTTTTACCTCTGAGCGGCACTTTTTTGCACACCATGGGCTAAATGGCCAGGTCACATGGACCCCGAAGGCTCAGAGAAGGTTGGGGGAGGGGACCCACTGGAACAGCTGTTGGGAGACAGATGGTAGCCTCCCGTCAAGGCCATCCAGCGTGTTCTTTAACGTGCACAGGGTATGGCTCTCCCGCACACGGGGCCACGGCTTAACGTCCCATCCGACGGACGGCGGCCTTTCCAAGCCCATCGGTGTCCCCTACTGACCGTGGGCAGGGCGGGGAATTTTTGCGGAGATAAATCTCAACGCTGACCCAGGTGGGACTCGAACCTGGGAACTACAGATTACGAGCCTGGCGCGCTACCGACTGAGCCACCCCCGCCCCCTTTAGTGAAAGAAATGATTTCTTTGTTCTTGGGGGAATTATTTGAAAGAGGTGAAATCAGAAACTTATGCAGTGTATGGTGGATTGGACAATCGTATATTACAGGCATTTCGAAAGTATGGACTGTTTTGCCTCTGAGCGGCCCTTTTTTGCCCACAATGGGTTAAATGGCGAAGTCAAAAGAACCCCGAAGGCTCAGAAGATTGGGGGAGGGACTCACTAGAACAGCTATCAGGAAACAGATGGTAGCCTCCAGTCAAAGCCATCCAACGTGTTCTTTAACGCCACAGGGTATGACTCTCCCACACACAGGGGCAACGGATTAACGACCCATCCGACAGACGGCGGGCTTTCCAAGCCCATTGGTGGCCCCTGCTGACCGAGAACAGGGCTCTCTCCTAGCAACTGTCCAATGAGTCCCATCACCTCCTATCCTCCTCTCAGCCCTCGGGATCTATATGGCCTGCTCAGTTAACCCATTGGGTGCAAAATGTACCCACTCAGAGGTAAAATACCGAACTTTGTAGTTCTCTACTATTTAAAAATCTGTCTCGATGCTGTAAAATTGCTCTAATACTGTCTGATAAAAAAAATAAAAATAATAAATAAATACCCCCTCAAGCAGCTGCTTGCCACAGAGGTCTGACAGGAGCCTGTCAGTTTATATGCCATAGTAGAAGGTCTGAGAGGATGGCAGGACCTCAGCAGAAACGCCCGTTCATCTCAGCAGTTGTGTACTTCTAACGTTTCTAATGTGAAACTAATGAAGGAACCACTGATCAGATTGCTTCGTTATTAAAACGTATCTGATTTCAAATTTTTTAAAAATGGAAACTGACCTCATACTTGATTAACATAAATAAAATGTTGATGTACATGCTTCATGTACTATCTGATACATACCTACATACATACATACATACAAAATCCTCATGCAGCCATGGGTTACGGAGGTCCAACCAGACTGTGTGATTTTCCTCTCCAGACATGTCTCATCTGAGCTACAGCTGCCTCATTTGGCCACTCTAGGCCAATTCTAGCAAGGTCCTGTTTGACATTGTATGCCCAATGCATCCTAGGTCTCCCCTTTTTCCTGAAGCCTTTGGGCACACTGCTCATAATCCTATTTGCCAATCTGTAGCTATGCATACAGGAAACATGGCCAAACCAACGCAGTCACTCTCTGCACAATATGCTGCTTAAAGGAGGTTGCAAACTCCTTTGCCTAACCTCATCATTGCTTACAAAGTCAAACTACTTAATTTTCAAGATACTGCGTAAGCATTTAGAATCAAAGGCATCGAGTTTCTTGTTATCCTGCTTACAAGGGTCCATGTTCCGCTACCATAAATAACCTTAGAAAGAACCAAACTATTAAACAGCCTAATTTTAGTCTTTAAGTGTACACGCCTATTTTTCCACGGTCTCCATAGATTCCTAAAAGTCCCAGAGGCAATCTCTATTCGCCTCTGTTAATCTCATGCCGCACATCACCAGTATCTGTTACATAGCTCCCAAGATAATTAAACTGAGACACTCTCTCAATAGTACAGCCATTCAAAGCAACTGAAGCAACATCTGCCTGACCAATTTTCATCACTTTAGTTTTTTCTCTGTTTATCACCAAACTTACTCTATTACCCGTCTCATCAACAGCCCTAATGACCGAATTCATCTCATCAACATCATTAGCCAACAGGGCCAAATCATCTGCATAATCTAAATCAGAAATTTTGAAATCTCTAGACCATTTAAGAAATAGAAGTTTTAAAATTTCATCGTTAGTGGAATCAACACACGGAGGCCATTTCTTGTTAATAGAGATAGATTGGGTTGGGTTGTTTCACCGTGTCACTTTTTTTTCACACAATGAACTAAATGGCCAGGTCACAAGGGTCCCAAAGGCTCTGAGAAGGTTCGGGAAGTGAAACCCACTGGACAGCACTTAGAAGACATATAGCCTCCTGTCAAGGCCATCCAGCATGATCTTTAACGTGCACAGGGAATGGCTCTCCGTCACACTGGGCCACGGCTTAACGTCTCATCCGACCGCCTCGGCCTTTCAAAACCCTTTGGAGTCCTCTACTGACTGAGGGCAGGGCAGGCACTTTTGAGGACATCAATCTCAAAGCTGACCCAGGAGGAGTGATCCTATTAGATTCACTATAACGAACCAAATGCATTTGCATAACAGTGGAGTCCGGATTATCCGACATAAGAAGACAAAGATTGGGTCTGTTAAGCGAAATGTCAATTAAGATGCAAAGTGCGGAGCAGTTCCTTAGACAATAAATATGAATCAACTGCAAACCTTTTAATTCAGCAATGAAGTATCACATGAAAATATCCTGATGCAAGAAACACTTGAAATAATTACATGAAAAATATTTGGTTTCGTCCTGAATGGGATTCGAGTCTTCGAGTTAGGGATACCTCCTAGAACGAGGGGCGGGGGTGGCTCAGTCGGTAGCGCGCCAGGCTCGTAATCTGTACTTCCCAGGTTCGAGTCCGAGCTGGGTCAGCGTTGAGATTTATCTCCGCAAAATTTCCCCGCCCTGCCCACGGTCAGTAGGCGACACCGATGGGCTTGAAAAGGCCGCCGTCCGTCGGATGGGACGTTAAGCCGTGGCCCCGTGTGTGGGAGAGCCATACCCTGTGCACGTTAAAGAACACGCTGGATGGCCTTGACGGGAGACTACCATCTGTCTCCCAACAGCTGTTCCAGTGGGTCCCCTCCCCCAACCTTCTCTGAGCCTTCGGGGTCCGTGTGACCTGGCCATTTAGCCCATGGTGTGCAAAAAAGTGCCGCTCAGAGGTAAAACAATCCAATCCTAGAACGAACAAGCCCACCAACCTGTTTTTTGACGTCACACACACTGGGCCATCGCTGCGTTTGCTCGCTTGCTGGTTATTTCCGCACATCGCTTCATTTGAATGAAGTTGAAAGGGAAATTATTGCCGTTGGTTTCAAATGAACCAATTTTTAACCCAGATTCAATTTATCAATCTCTGAATAAAAAATAATTCCTCGACAAAATGCAAAACACGGAAAATATATCTGCCGAATTTTTTACTGAAATAAAACAAAGTAGTTAAAATTCAATCGCTGTATCCTTCCTGAAAACAATTTAAAAAAACTATAAAGAACTTTTGGAATATTCTGATGTGAGAGAGTAGTTATTAAAAATTCCTCTTGTAATAACATTTTTTAACTGAAAATAAATAAAATCTCAGGTAAAAACATTGTATCTTTCACGATTTCAAACAAACCAAAATTTTAATAGTGTGAAAATTATCAACTATTACAAGTTTAAGTAATTTTTCATAAGCATTTAGGTAAAAAATAATCAACGAGATTAGCAACTATTCCTGGAAAAGAAATACATAAAACTAGCAAAATAAGTGATTCATTTATAACATATATATCGTAAATCTCATTGAAGAAATTAATAAAGCTTTTAAAGGTGAGGAGGTGAACATTAAAAATAGCAAAATATTTAGAGTTGTGGGTTGTTTTACCTCTGAGCGGCACTTTTTTGCACACCATGGGCTAAATGGCCAGGTCACATGGACCCCAAAGGCTCAGAGAAGGTTTGGGGAGGGGACCCACTGGAACAGCTGTTGGGAGAAAGATGGTAGCCTCCCGTCAAGGCCATCCAGCGTGTTCTTTAACGTGCACAGCGTATAGCTCTCCCGCACACGGCGCCACGAGCTTAACGTCCCATCCGACGGACGGCGGCCTTTCCAAGCCCATCGGTGTCCCCTACTGACCGTGGGCGGGGCGGGGAATTTTGCGGAGATAAATCTCAACGCTGACCCAGCTGGGACTCGAACCTGGGAACTACAGATTACCAGCCTGGCGCGCTACCGACTAAGCCACCCCCGCCGCCTAAAATATTTAGAATAAATCATGAAATGATATGCCTACTTGGGTTGGGTTGGGTTGTTTTACCTCTGAGCGGCACTTTTTTGCATACTATGGGCTAAATGGCCAGGTCACATGGACCCCGAAGGCTCAGAGAAAGTTGGGGGAGGGGACTCACTGGAACAGCTGTTGGGAGACAGATGGTAGCCTCCCGTCAAGGCCATCCAGTGTGTTCTTTAACGTGCACAGGGTATGGCTCTTCCGCACACGGGGCCACGGCTTAACGTCCCATCCGACGGACGGCGGCCTTTCCATGATATGCCTATTAAACCAATTGAAGAAATGTATAAATCTCCTAAAGGGTAAGAGAAACATACAAAGGTTTGCCATACAAGTGGATGAGTCGACAGACATAGCTGGGCCAGCTCAATTACTTGTTTTCGTGCGTGGAAAATTCCAGGATGCAATATTTGAAGACATTTTATTTTGTAAGTCTCTCAAAACTTCTACTACGGGTGAGGATATTTTTAATATGATTGATTCATTTTTTGCCGAAAACAACCTTGAATGGAAAAATTGTATTTCTGTATGTACTGACGTACCTGCAATGAGTGGTTATATCACAGGACTAGCAGGTCGTTGGGTTGGGTTGTTTTATCTCTGAGCGGCACTTTTTTTGCACATCATGGGCTAAATGGCCAGGTCACATGGACCCCGAAGGCTCAGAGAAGGTTGGGGGAGGGGACCCACTGGAACAGCTGTTGGGAGACAGATGGTAGCCTCCCGTCAAGGTCATCCAGCGTGTTCTTTAACGTGCACAGGGTATGGCTCTCCCACACACGAGGCCACGCTTAACGTCCCATCCGACGGACGGCGGCCTTTCCAAGCCCATCGGTGTCCCCTACTGACCGTGGGCAGGGTGGGAAATTTTGCGGAGATAAATCTCAACGCTGACCCAGCTGGGACTCGAACCTGGGAACTACAGATTACGAGTCTGGCGCGCTACCGACTGAGCCACCCCCGCCCCTGCCCCTACAGAGTTCTAGAATTTCCAATCCTCTATTATAATGGCCTACGAAGTGCTTAATACAAGCGACGAATTCATCTAAAGTTGTGCTTTGAGAGCAGATATCGGCACAAAATATTCAAGTAAATGCAGATTTTCAATTCCTCGTTTTCCACTGCATAATGTATGCTGAGTAAGCAAAGTTTTATTAAGATATCTTTTTCCCTTGCAGAGAAGTAGTCGTAGTAAATGAGTTGTTGTGTTCCCTTAAGTGGGACCGGTCATCGTGACCTCTTTCCATCCATGGACGTTTATGTTCATGAAACCGATGCCGAAGCCAATAAGGTCATACGGAAGCGCGTGATTTTGTAGAACGGAAATGAACTCACCAAAGGAGAAAAAAAAAGAGCGCGTTGTTTTACGAGAAAGGGAAATTTGCTAGAGCATCGCTTCGACATTTTCCGAATCTTTATGTGGGCCAGAACTTCTAATGCGTTCCATTGATGAATAGGTGTAGGTTGGGTTGTTTTACCTCTGAGCGGCACTTTTTTGCACACCATGGGCTAAATGGCCAGGTCACATGGACCCCGAAGGCTCAGAGAAGGTTGGGGGAGGGGACCCACTGGAACAGCTGTTGGGATCTAGTATTCAGTTGGGGGGGGGGGGTGTTTTGACGGGATGGTAGCCTTGACGGGATGGTAGCCTCCCGTCAAGGCCATCCAGTGTGTTCTTTAACGTGCACAGGGTATGGCTCTCCCGCACACGGGGCCACGGCTTAACGTCCCATCCGACGGACGGCGGCCTTTCCAAGCCCATCGGTGTCCCCTACTGACCGTGGGCAGGGCGGGGAATTTTGCGGAGATAAATCTCAACGCTTACCCAGCTGGGACTCGAACCTGGGAACTACAGATTACGAGCCTGGCGCGCTACCGACTGAGCCACCCCCGCCCCCATTGATATGTGTGTTAGGGGTGTGTTAGGAAGAATGTTTTAAACCTCGATTGGCAGATCAAACATCTCAACAAGCGACACTTTTGCTCTGACGATTACAGACTTCATTTTCCGTAAACGGAGGAAATTGGCATCTGATTCGATGAATGCTTTCGGAACCAGAAAAAAATGGAGGATTTCGAGATCAGAGAGAATGGATGTAGAGTTTTCGGATATCGAAAAGGGACTCTTTGTAACTGAGATGGAGACTGGCAACCTAAGAGAGAAAAATCGAAGATTTCGACATCCGTGAAACTTGTATGCAGGATTAAATAAATTCTACTGCCATCAGAGACAAATGGATGGAGCAGTGAGTGGATTCTTTACACATTGGAAAGAAAATTGTATGGACAGTTATATGGATTCTTTACACGTCGAACATCAATAGATGGAAAGTTACACGGATTCTTTACACATCAGAGGTAAATGGATGGAGCATTAGATGGTTTCTTTGTACATTAAAGATAAATGGATGGAGCACTGCATGAATTCTTTACAAATCGATGATAAATGGATTCTTTGCACATCAGAGATAAATAGGCGGAACATTGGACAGATCCTTTGCATATCGGAGTTAAAGAGATGGAGCTTTAGATAGATTCTTTACACATCAGAGGTAAATGGATGGAGCATTAGATGGTTTCTTTGTACATTGAAGATAAATGGATGGAGCATTGCATGAATTCTTTACAAATCGATGATAAATGGATTCTTTGCACATCAGAGATAAATAGGCGGAACATTGGACAGATCCTTTGCATATCGGAGTTAAAGAGATGGAGCTTTAGATAGATTCTTTACACATCAGAGGTAAATGGATGGAGCATTAGATGGTTTCTTTGTACATTGAAGATAAATGGATGGAGCATTGCATGAATTCTTTACAAATCGATGATAAATGGATTCTTTGCACATCAGAGATAAATAGGCGGAACATTGGACAGATCCTTTGCATATCGGAGTTAAAGAGATGGAGCTTTAGATAGATTCTTTACACATCAGAGGTAAATGGATGGAGCATTAGATGGTTTCTTTGTACATTGAAGATAAATGGATGGAGCATTGCATGAATTCTTTACAAATCGATGATAAATGGATTCTTTGCACATCAGAGATAAATAGGCGGAACATTGGACAGATCCTTTGCATATCGGAGTTAAAGAGATGGAGCTTTAGATAGATTCTTTACACATCAGAGGTAAATGGATGGAGCATTAGATGGTTTCTTTGTACATTGAAGATAAATGGATGGAGCATTGCATGAATTCTTTACAAATCGATGATAAATGGATTCTTTGCACATCAGAGATAAATAGGCGGAACATTGGACAGATCCTTTGCATATCGGAGTTAAAGAGATGGAGCTTTAGATAGATTCTTTACACGTCAGAGGTAAATGGATGGAGCATTAGATGGTTTCTTTGTACATTGAAGATAAATGGATGGAGCATTGCATGAATTCTTTACAAATCGATGATAAATGGATTCTTTGCACATCAGAGATAAATAGGCGGAACATTGGACAGATCCTTTGCATATCGGAGTTAAAGAGATGGAGCTTTAGATAGATTCTTTACACGTCAGAGATAATTGGATGGAGCATTAGCTGAATTCTTTGCCCATCAAAGATAATTGGATGCAGCATTAGAAGGATTATTTGAACATCGGAGATAAATAGATGAGCACGTGGATTCTTTGGATATCGGTGATAAATGGATGGATCGTTAAGTGGATTCTTTGAATAACGGAGATGAATGGATGGATCGTTAAGTGGATTCTTTGGATATCGGTGATAAATGAATGGACTTGGATACACGGTACTTGTTTTGCACGATTTCGATTTTGCACGGTCAAGAAAATGCAACGTTTCGTTTTACACGATTATAAGTTCAGTTTCACACGGTACGGATTGTGATTTTTTTAATATGTATGCAGATGTAATACAAATTATGAAGTAGCAGTGATATGGCGTCAAGGGAGATTATTGGCCTGTCATCGCAAAGTAAAAATAAACTAAATGGTTTTAATTGATAGAAGTTATTTTCAAGAATGGAAAAAAAATGTACACTGAAGTGCCATTGAATTAAGGATAGGAGATGATGACATCCAAATTCAGTATCTCAAGTTCCGCATTTGCGCGCATGCGTGGCTGAAACTCTGGCCATATATAGCTGTCAACTTTGGCTTCCTGAAGCATTTGTCGTGAGAAGCGTAATGGGAAAGGCACGGGATTTAGAGGCATTTGACAAACAGATTTTAAGTACAGGGCACATCATAGGTGCCCTACGGATGGAACACTCCATCTCCGAAATTGTCAACGAACTTGGATTTTCTCATAAGACAGTTTCAAGAGTGTTCCAGGAATATGAAAATTCCAGCAAAAAAGCACCCAGACAAACTGCAAAGGACAACCAGCCATGAATGATCGTGGGCTTCGCTGTCTGACCCACATCGTACAGACCGATAGGGGCCAGACATCTGAAATCACCTCCCATCTGAACGTAGGTTCCAGCCAGGAAGTCAGTGCATGGACCTTGCAAAGGTCACTTCATTGTCTCGGCATCGGGAGCCAACGACCTACGAGAGTCCCACTTCTAATGGCACGACATCAGGCTCAATGCCTTGACTGGGCTAAAGAACATCGAAATTGGACTACTGAAAATTGGCAACTGATAGCCTGGAGTGATGAATCCCGATTTAAACTTCATCATGCTGATAGGAGACTGAGGGTATGGCGCCAACCCCATGAAGCCATGGATCCTGCATGTCAGGTTAGAACAGTACAAGCTGGTGGTGGCTCAGTGATGGCCTAGGGTGTCTTCAGTTGGGTGTCTGTAGAACCTTTGGTACATGTACCGACGACTCTCAATGCATTCTGGTACGTAGAACTCATGGCTGACCATTTACATCCATTTATGGCTATCATGCATTCTAATGGAGATGGCGTCTACCAGCAAGACAACTGTTCATCTCACAAGTCAAGGTTGGCTACTGCATGGTTGCAGCAGCATTTTGCTAACTTTAAAAAAATGAATTTGCTACCTAGAAACCCAGATTTAAATCTTTGGGATACCGTTGAACAGAGTGTTCGGGCCCGTGTGACATCAGCGACGACCTTGAGAGAATTGTGGACAGCTCTGGAGGATGCATGGGTCGCCATACCTGTGGAACATTTACACAAGCTTGTGGAGTCCTTGCCTCGTCGTGTGTTGGCCGTTATCACAGGGTCAGGGGGTCCAACACGTTACTTACTATCCCTAATTCAATGGCACTTCAGTGTATTAATAAAATCGTCATCTGTTAAAAGTCATATTTCTTCGCTAAAATTGCATTCTTGTGAATGTAATGCAATCTGTCTTGCGACATCTTCAAGGAATGAAGCCTGTTTTGAATCGGCAGCGAGATCTAGTCTTTTACCGAATATTTCAGACTGCTAAAAACAGTGTTTTATCTCATTTTTAATAACAAGTTGAACTTTGAAGACTATTGCATAGGCTAAATACCGCTGATTCCTAAGTACACTGTTTCATAAAATATTATACAAATGCTAATTTCACAAAATAAACCTCTAAAGGTGTTGCTATAAATGCTCAATTTCTAACTTATATTCAGTTCATAAATATCCTACTTTCAAATTTCGTCTTCAGATTCGATAGTGTACCGTTATACGGGGTGGAAAGGAAAAAAAAAACGTCTGATTTACATTCCCACCCCTTCTTACGTTAACTGTGATCATTTTCCAGTTTCGTTTTAATAAAATCATATCATAAAATTCTGGGCATTAGAGCCCAATGATATTCCTCTCTCCCCGCTGGAATCTTATCTTACATTGCGTTGTTATTTCTAAATCTAAATCCTAATTTCAACTATACACATAAGAATCACTCTTAACAATATAATAACTAACATTTACTGAGTTCTGGCCCTCAAACACTTTCATACAAACATATATACAAAATCCTCATGCAGCCATGGGCTACGGAGGTCCAACCAGACTGTGTATTTTCTTTTCCAGACGTGTTTGCATTTGGCCACTCTAGGCCAATTCTAGCAAGGTCCTGTTTCACATTGTCTGCCCATCACATCCTAGGTCTCTCCCTTTTTCTGATACCCTTAGGCACACTGTTCACAATCCTCTTTGCCAATCTGCAGCTATGCATACGGGCAGCATGGCCAAACCAACGCAGTCTCTCTCTGCACAATATGTTGTTCAAAAGAGATTAATGACTCCTTCTTCTAACCTCATCATTACTTGCAAAGTCAAACCACCTGATGCCCAATATACTGCGTAAGCATCTAGAATCAAAGGCATCAATTTTCTTGTTATCCTGAGTAGTATAGTAAATGAGAGTTCTGAGCCAATGTTAATTGTTAACATGCAATCCCTCTCATATCCTGTCTTTCACACAAAACGTCTCGCCCAAACACCACGTCAACGCTCATCTCCCCAAAAGTGTCCCATAGGTTAACATGGGATTCCCTATACTTTACCATTGGCCTAGAACTCTCATTTACTATACTACTATCCTGCTTACAAAGGGTGAATGTTTCGCTACCATAACTAACCTTAGAAAGAACCAAACTATTATACAGCTTAATTTTAGTCTTTAGGTGAATACGCCTATTTCTTCATACTCTCCATAGATTCTTAAAAGTTCTAGCGGCAATCCCTATTCTTCTATTTCTCATGCCGCACATCACCAGTATCTGTCACATAGCTCCCAAGATAATTAAACTGAGACATTTGCTCAATAGTACAGTTATTCAAAGCAACTGAAGCACCATCTGACTGACCAATTTTCATCACTTTAGTTTTTTCTCTGTTTATCACCAAACCTACTCTATTACCAGTCTCATCAACAGCCCTAATTACCGATTAATCTCATCAACATCATTAGCCAACAATGCCAAGTCATCTGCATAAGCTAAATCATAAATTCTGAAATCTCTAGACCGTTTAAGACCAAAATCTTTCCCTTGCAAAGAATTTCGTATTACATAATCAATATCCAAACTAAAGAGAAAAGGAGACCACTAGCAATGCTAAACCAATCGCTGCAAGACGTACCAATTCTCACACACGATTCAGTGTTATTATAGAGAACTCTCATTCCAATAACTGACATCAGGTATTCCATATGATCTAACAATCAACCACAAATTATGTCGATAGAGTCAAAAGCCTTTTTGAAATCTATAAAGCTAGCAACCACAGGTTTTTGAAACTCTAAATATTTCTCAATAATCTGCCTAAGTGAAAATACTTGATCAATACATCCCCTACCACTTCTGAATCCACACTGTTCATTACGCAATTGTCCATCAACCAAATTCTTAATTCTATTAAATTTAATCATGCAAAGCACTTTACCTGGAACAGAAAGTAAACTAATTCCCCTATAATTATCACAAGAACTGCGATCACCTTTTTTAAAAATTGGGACAATGATAGCTCTAGTAAAATCCTTAGGAACAACACCTTTATCATAAAAAATATTCAAAATTTCAGTCAGCCATGTGACAACACAAATGTTTCCAGCTCTAAGCATTTCAGTGGTGATTTCGTCCACCCCGGGGGATTTATGCAGTTTTAATTTAGAGATAGCCAATGCGACATCGGAATGTGAAATAGGACCATCATTAAAGCCAGTAATGCATCTATCCTCATTGCAAACAATGGAAGTAGAAATAATAATTCAGTTCTGAATAATAATTCAGAACATCTCTGAAATGCTCAGCCCATGTTGCCATCACAGAATCCTCAAATTCAACCTTAAATCGAGTGTGATTTTTTAATACGTATGCAGATATAATAGATACAGGGGTGTAGCCATGGGGGGGAGGCTACCCCCAAACCTCCCCCCCTAAAGTAACTCGGAGTTGGCAAAATTCGAAGTGACTTCGTAAAATCTAGGTGAGTTCTGAAAATTTGTGATCTTTTTTTTTGCAAAATTAAGGGGAGTTGTCAAAATCGAGGTAACTTGGCAAATCTAGGGCATTTTGTAAAATGGAGAGACGGCAAAATTTAGAGCAGTTGGCAAAATTCGAACCCACTTAGTAAAATACAGGTGAGTTAGCAAAATCGGGACAATTTGACAAAATATTGGGGGGTTGGCAAAATTCGAAGTGACTTGGCAAAATCGTGGAGAGTTGGCAAAATTCAGGTGAGATGTAAAAATTTTGATTTCTTTCTGTAAAATTATGGCGAGTTGGCAAAACTTAGGGAGTTTGCAAAATCTAGGGGAAGTTGGCAAAACTTAGGGAGTTTGCAAAATCGAGGGGAAGTTGGCAAAATTCGGAGTGACTTGGCAAAATCGTGGGGAGTTGGCAAAATTCAGGTGAGATGTAAAAATTGGGATTTCTTTCTGTAAAATTATGGCGAGTTGGCAAAATCTAGGGGAAGTTGGCAAAATTCGGAGTGTCTTGGCAAAATCGTGGGGAGTTGGCAAAATTCAGGTGAGATATAAAAATTGGGATTTCTTTCTGTAAAATTATGGCGAGTTGGCAAAATCTAGGGGAAGTTGGCAAAATTCGGAGTGGCTTGGCAAAATCGTGCGGAGTTGGCAAAAATTCAGGTAAGGTGTAAAAATTTGGATTTTCTTCTGTAAAATTATGGCGAGTTGGCAAAACTTAGGGAGTTTGCAAAAACTAGGGGAAGTTCGCAAAAACTTAGAGAGTTTGGAAAATCTAGGGGAAGTTGGCAAAATTCGGAGTGACTTGGCAAAATTGGCAAAATCGTGCGGAGTTGGCAAAATTCAGGTGAGATGTAAAAATTGCGATTTTTTTCTGTAAAATTATGGCGAGTTGGCAAAATCTAGGGACAGTTGGCAAAATTCGGAGTGACTTGGCAAAATTGGCAAAATCGTGCGGAGTCGGCAAAATTCAGGTGAGATGTAAAAATTGCGATTTTTTTCTGTAAAATTATGGCGAGTTGGCAAAATCTAGGGACAGTTGGCAAAATTCGGAGTGACTTGGCAAAATCGTGAGGAGTTGGCAAAATTCAGGTGAGATGTAAAAATTGCGATTTTTTTCTGTAAAATTATGGCGAGTTGGCAAAATCTAGGGACAGTTGGCAAAATTCGGAGTGACTTGGCAAAATCGTGGAGAGTTGACAAAATTCAGGTGAGATGTAAAAATTGCAATCTATTTTTCTGTAAAATTATGGCGTGTTGGCAATATCGAGGCAACTTCGTAATATCTAGAAGAGTTGACAAATCTTGGGGGAGCTGGCAAAATTTTGAGTGACTTTGCAAAAATCAGGTGAGATGTAAAAATTTGGATTTTTTTTCTGTTAAATTGTGGCGAGATGGCAAAATCGAGGAAACTTGGCAAAACTTAGGGCAGTTGATAAAATTCGAATCCACTTGGTAAAATACGGACGAGTTGCGAAAATTGGGATTGTTTTTGTAAAATTAAGGAGAATTGACAAAATCGAGAAAACTTTGCAAAATTTGAATCCACTTGGTAAAATATAGGCGATTTGTTAAAATTGGGATTTTTTTTGTGAAATTAAGGAATGTTGGAGAAATTGAGAAAACTTAACAAAATGTAGGGCAGTTGGCAAAATTCGAAGCCACTTGGAAAAATACAGGGGAGTTGTGAAAATTGTGCCTTTTAAGGCCAATTAAGGAGAGTTGATAAAATTCGAAATGACTTGGCAAATTCAGGGAAGATGTAAAAATTGCGATATTTTATGTAGATTATGGCGATTTGGCAAAATGTAGGGGAGTTCGCAAAATTTGAATCCACTGGATAAAATATAGGCGAGTTGTCAAAATGTAGGGTAGTTGGCAAAATTCGAATCCACTTGGTGAAATATAGGCGAGGTGTGATAATTGGGATTGGGTTTGTAAAATTAAGGAGAGTTGACAAAATCGAGAAAACTTGGCAAAATATTGGGGAGTTTGATAATTTTGAAGTGACTTGGAAAATTTAGGAGAGATGTAAAGATTGCGATTGGCTTTTTGAAATTAAGGAGAGTTGGCCAATTCAAGGGAAAATTAACACTGACTTGCTACAATTCAGACGAGATGTAAATATTGTTCAAACAAAACAAACAAGATATGTAAATATAATCACAGTTATTATCCCATCTCGTCTGAATGAATTGGAAGTCAAAATGCAAAACGCAAGAGAGTTTTGATTTCCGAGTTGGAAAATTTTCGATTTGTTCCCCCCCCCCCAATCGTAGTCCTTCAATACGCCCCTGAATAGATATTGCGAAGTAGCAGTGGTATAGCGTCAAGGGAGATTATTAGACTGTCATTCGAAAATAAAAATCCACTAAATGATTTTAATTGATATCAGTTATTTTCAATTTCAAAATTAAATCGAGGTTAAAATACAAAAGTAAAAAAACAAGATTTACATTTCGTTAAAATTTATTAACTTTTGATACACCTGATATTATTCAATATAAATTAATTATTCAAAATAAACTAATTTTTTCATAGATTTTTCCAGGAGGAGGTTACTTCTCCCTTGTGTCCTCCCCTATCCCCTCTCTGTTGAGGCCATGCCCTTAAAAATGTTTTAGTAAGAACTCGATAAGCTTTTTTTTATTTTCCGTTTCGTTAGAGCTCGAGGTGAAAATGTCCAGATGGATTTTGTCCAGTTCTGAAACTGGCAACAGTCTGTCACTGATCGTGCTTAACAACTACAAAACCGTTGCGAAGCGCGGCACATAAGAGTTGGCATTGTGCCAGCGGAGAAGTGTTTATATTTTTGTTTGCAGCACAGCTAAACGCATTCCCTAATTTGAAGCTGCTGCTTGTTTATGAAAGAACTCCTTCATTTTGCCACTCGAAAGCTTCAAACTTCCGCCGTTGAAGAGTTATCGAGTCTTTTGTGCTGCACTCATTTCAAATGGAAAGGATCCGAATTTTTCTGCCCCATCTGTTGCTCTTTCAAATTAAAAAAGAACTGTGTTCTTTTCACGACGTCGTAGCTTTAACCACTTCTGATATTGAAAAAGGTTTAGCTGTCTCTGCATACGCGTACGGCACGAATTTTACGGTTAACTTTTGATTCCCGCGTCGAAGGTCAGCTAGCGAGATTGTATGCGAGCATGATGCAACTCTGGAAGAAGAAGCTACCCACGCATTTACGACAAAAAACATTCTTCAGAGAACGACGTCTTGTAGCATAGAAAGCAAGAAAATTTTAGACTGAAGTGTTCGTTAGATTTTTAATTTTCCAGTGATAAATATAATGCAACCGTTACCCACTGAGATCTTAAATGAGCTTTGACTCTGTAAATCATGCAGTCGAAATTCCATTTCGAAACATCTTTGCATCATTCTATAAACCTTCTCGAAGTAGTTTTTAGTAAAGCAGCTTTTCTTAAATTATTTCAGCAGGTCTTTGCGTGCAGGGACGTAATCAGAAATTTGTCTACTGTAGACAAATTTCAGTGTCAGAGTGATGGTCTAGAAATAGAAGTGTTGAAAGTATCGGCTGATTTTTAGTATAAAGCATATAGTTTGAGGTTTTTCATTACAATCCTTACTCTGAACAATGCAGGGTCAATCCTCTGTCATCCCACCGCTTTCCGTTTTATGCAAATATTAAAACACTAATCGTGAGACGTTTATTTTTCCTTCTTGGTAGAATTTTCCAATTTCTCTTCACTTAGAGTGGAAGTTGGCTCAGTCGGCAGCATGTCAGGTTGATAATCTGCAATTCATGGGTTCAGGTCCCAGCTATGCCTGCATTAGAAATTTTTTCTACTCTCTCCATGGGAAGCAGAGGAACAGCTCAAACCAGATAAGTTTGCACTTGCACCCAATGCGAAGTCCCTTTTTGCTGCCCCTTTTCGGATATTTTACACAAGTCGTGTTATTGAAGTGCCCCTTTGGTGATGGCTCCTGATGCGCTGCTTACCTTGCTCGCCGTCTTAAGCCAGCTTGATGGTAAAACAGGTGTTAAACCACATAGATAACATGAAATTTTCAAGTCCAACACAGTTGGATAGGAAAGGTCCATCAGATGGGTTGTTAAGCCATGAAACCTTGCAGAGAAAGCAATACTCTGTGCACATTAGCAATACTCTGTGCGGAGGAAGCAATACTCTGGTCACATTAACACACTGGATGACCTTGGATTGTACATAATAGCTTGGTATTCACTGGAAGGAGAGCTATGCACCAATCCCCTGTCCTAGCCAGGCACCTAAAGTCCGACCCACCTTCTCATGGTACAGACCGTTAATACCATTCATAAGCGATAGTCTCTTAACCCTTTCAAGACCATAAGGTTTCTAATAGTAAATATTAGTATGTAACTGTTTATTTTAGTTTGTTTAGACGTAAAATAAATAAAAATCATAAGAAAAATACATAACAATGTGTAGTTTTTTTGGAATTTTATGGGAAATATTTTTCCCAATGGACTATAAAGGTAGCACAAATTATAGTTAGGCTTATTATGCAATGTCTTTTATTTGTTGGTTTATTAGAACAAAATGTTAACTAAAATAATGCAAAATTATGAAATAAAATTACTATACAAAATGATGCACTAATTATGATATTCTGCGAAGCAATTTCTTTTGGTAGTGAGGCAAAGATGGACATTGCACATAGTACATATATTATGCGTCCTGACAGTTCTATTTTTGTTTTCTAAACGTTCCCGTTTACGTAATTGCGTTCGGCATACGTTCCATTTTGACATTCTGTATAAAAAAATGCAGATAAGGTTAAAATTAAATACGACAATCACCAATTTTAAAATGGGAAAAATGTTTACCTTGGTCGTGAAAGGGTTAAAGAAGGGGAGGGCTCCTAGATCAGTTTAACCTACTGATCTGGACTAGTATGGCTGCTTTTCTTTTTTCATTTTACCCTGAGGAGTGGTCAACCACAAAGGGTCTTGGTGCTGACCATATACACCAGTCAGAATGGAATAATGGCTCTGAGCTTGATTATGGATCCTGAATTTGATACACTGGAGGGCATCTGTTGAGAGAAAAACTTCCGCGGAGTTAATTTGTTTGTGGGTTGACAGCCCTAAATGCATAGATTCACAGGATATGTTTATCAGCTGATGGATAATCCTGAGCAGAGGCCATCGCAGGTACTTGAACCCTTGCTTCTATGGGCATCGTTAAACATACATTGGAAGAAGTCCTACCAGTGTAGATGACTTCAGCCTTTAGTAGTGGGGGAAAGCGGCTTTGCCCCATGCCTGCGATTAGGGGTTGTTTGACATTGTCAGCACTTCTTCTCACAATAAACATAGTTTATTTAAACATCCCATTAAACATTTTCTCTCCATAGGTTCTTGGAATGTGAAGGAATTGAATGGAATGTGAATTCAAAGGAGACACGCCAGTGATTCTCTTCTAGGATATCAGTGCATTAATTAAAAGTTTGTCAATTCTAAATTTCAAGCAAGCATTACAGACTTGAAAGTTTTCTGCTGTTACGCCTCCACTGAGGATGCCGATGAGCGTGGGAAGGACAAACTCAGGATATTTTGAATTCTGTCAAGAAAGGAGATATTTTCCTTGTTCTAGGTGACTTCAATGCCAAAGTTGATACTGACTTTGACCTTTGGGAAGAGATGATAGGTCCCTTTGTTATTTACAGCTGCAATGGTAATGGGCAACATCTCCTACAGGTAAGTAAACTGAATGGTTTCAGAATAACTGACTCTTATTACAAACACCGCGACATACATAAGTACACATGGGTTTCACCTGATGGGCTGCATAAGAATATGATTGATTACATATTAATTAACTGCAAATGGTAAGTTCTGTTAGGAATTCCACATCATAATAGGGGAGCTAAAATTCGAACTAACCATTACCTTGATAAAAGTATAGTGCCTATAAGGACCATTTATATAATAAAATCTGGTCCGAAAAGTGTCCTAAAACAGTAGAAGGCTTTGGGTACGACTTTCTTGTCTTGTTAACGTTACACTCTATGGACGTTTAGCTTTGCAATGACTTTTAAACATACACTGCTGAAAATGGAAATCGCAACACCAAGAAGGAATGGAAGTAGAGACATATAAATCACAGGAAGCAGTTGGGCATCTGAGATCAAAGCAAATGATCAAAGTTTCGCAGTGAATGGACATGTGACACTCAGCCGAGCCGTGGATAAATACTGGACACCCACGAGCTCATATCGTAGCATGACTGACAGTGAGTTTGGAGTGCATGCTGCAAAAATGTTTGGAACATGCCTTGGAGACACTGGTGGTACCTTTATGAGCAAATTGGCACTTTCTAAGAGAGAGCGAATCATTGGTATGAGGGAGCTCAGATTCAGCCTTTATGCAATTGCCACAGACATGAGGCTGAATGTGAGCACAGTGCAACTGTGCATCTCACGCAACATCATGGAGTGCCAAATGATACAAAAGTACAGATACACGACCAGCACATCACACCATAGGATATGAAAACCACATACTTCACAGGTGGGCCATTCGTGGTGCTTTCATCCCAGCAACTGTGCCATAGAGTGATTTGCAGACTGCTATGGATACCATGGTCTCCATGTAAACCATTAGACATTTTTGCATGACTCAAGAATGAGGGAGAGACGTCCAGTCCAGCATCTGCCATTGCAGTGACATCACCGGTTCAGCCATCTCCATTGGTGTCAAGCAAGGCAACATCGAACCAGGGAATGGATGAGAGTGTTGTTCAGAGATGAGTCCTGATTCTGTTTCAGCATGCCAGATGGACGTCTGTCAGTATGGTATCGGCGACGTCAACGACTACCAGAAGAAGCCTATTCTATTAGCTGCCATACAGCTCCTCACCATGCTACAATGGTATGGGGTGGCATCACATATGGACTGGACACTTTTGCGCCATGTTTCTGGCATGCTAACGCTGAGACATTACATCGACGGCATCATTAATCAAGTGACACAACCCTTACCACTATGCCTGCACTGATTCTGCAGCAGGACAACGCCACTCCGCACATTGCACGTGCAGCGAACATCTAGCAACTAATATCTTTTCAGTCCCCAAGGTGTGCATATTTTCTCATGGCTGCCATACTCTATGGACTTGTCGACCATTGAGCATGTTTGGGACCTTATGGGTTGTTCGCCGCCAGCTCCTCTGGTGGCGAACTTGGCACATTTGCATGCCTGATTGGATACTGTTTGGAATGCCATACCTCAGGACCCCATTAAGCATCTAATTGATGGAATGCCGAGACGCCTACTGGCTTGTATAACCGCCCTAGGTGGGTCTACTATGTACTGATGAATCTGCAATAAACGCACGTACCTTGCATTCTCACATTCCATTTTTTGATCATTTGCACATCTTGCTTTTCCACTTTCAGCAGTGCAGAAGCATTTATGCAATGACTTTTCTATTCAAATACAATGGATACGTTATTCCTAAGTATATTAAACGAAGTAATAAAACTCAGATGAAAGAATGTGCATTTCAATGGTAAAATCATTGCATAAAGGCTTCTACGTTTAAAAGCCATTCAAAACGGAACATTTTGTCCCCAGCGCCCTCTACTGGTATGGGACACTTTTTCGGCCAGATTTTGTTATGCAAATGACATGTTATTGCTTATCGCGTATACTACAGGTCTTCTAGCACAAAAAGCATCTCTGATGAAGTCATTGGGATCTGTTAATCTGGGTACTGTCGTTCATGTGAGTGCTGAAATCTCCAAAGCAAGCTGAAATCAGTTCTGAGCCTACTACAGTATTGGCGTGCCAACATCATTCTATTGCCTCTTGTAGTTAAGGATAGGAAACGGTCATGAACTGTTGTTCTGAGTTTACTCTGGTTCGTTCTTCTATAGCAGTGGTTCTCAATCTTTCATGCTTCACGAATCCCCTGGAAATGTGTATGTAACTGGTATACCCCTAGTATAGATAGGAAAAACTAAAGTTATACTATAACAATGGGAATAAAATAAATCGTATATATGTAACATACAGTCTTATCTGAATAATATGACCACCAACTTAATAATGGGTAAAACCATCCTTGGACCAGATGACAGCAGTGAGATGGTATGGCATGGACACAATGAGACCCTGGAAGATTGCCAGAGGCACACGTGCCCATTCGGACTCCAGCAGAGCATGGAGGTTCTGGAGATGACGTGGTTGTGAGTCTGCATGCCGAACCTATCGATCCAGTGTAATTTCACACAAGTGCTCTATGGTATTGAGGTCGGGCGATTTTGCTGACCAAAAGAGAATGGAGCCATTGCTGTCATGTTCCTGGAACCAGTTATGCACGACCTTAGCGACATGGCAGGGCGCATTTCCTGTTGGTAGACCTCATTACCAACAGGGTAAATGTCCAACATGAAGGGATGCATGTGGTCAGTTAGGATGGACAGGTAGCCATTGGTGTTCAGTGGTCCCAGGTCATACCAGGGAAACATCCCCCAGTCATGCACACTGTCACTGTTGGCCTGTACTGACCAACAAGCATGTCCGAATGTTGGTTCTCATGTGTCTGATGCCGTATCCATTACTGCCCGTCACTTCTGTGGAGTAGAAACCTCGATACGTCGAACAGCAGTGAAATGTCGGACGGCACTGTTTCCAACAATATTTTTCACATTTGCCTATAGATATTAGTGTGTTTAAAAAATTCTGATCAACTAGAATTATATAATTGTAATTGATCAGATGCATAATTTATTAATTATTTGGTTCATAATTTTTGATGAGCCAAAGAACAGGTGGAGAAACGGGCTGGCAGACTCTCTGGGCAGACACGTATCCATGGAAGGCTCCAACCACGTGTCTTTGATCAATAGTGAAGCATGGTAACCTACATAAATAAGGAATACAAAGCATCAATCAAAGTCAATCATAATGAAGCAATAAATTAAAAGTATGTCAATATGTTCGGATTTATTTTTAGCATTCTGAAAAAGATACCCTCTCCCAACTTTCATTTTCTCCAAGAGCAATGCACGACATTAATCCTTATGAAAAAAGGGTGGGGTGCATCAGTTGGTAGCATGCTAGGCTCGTGATCTGCAGTTCCCACTCCACAAGACTCCCCCTACCACTGTCCGTAGGGGACAACGATGGGCTTGTAAAGGCCGCCATTCTTCAGATGGACAATAAACCCTGTCATTGTTTTGGGAGAGCCATATTCTGTAATGTTAAAAAACACACTGGATGGCCTTGATGGGAGGTTACCATCTTTCTCCCAACAACTGTTCTAGTGGTTTCCCCTCCCCTAACCTTCTCTGAGTCTTCGGGGTCCTTGTGATCTGGACATTTAGCCCATTGTGCACAAAAGAGTGCCGTTCAATGGTAAAACAACACAACTTATGGGGTTTTTTATGAAAAATTCATGCCCAACTTACGTTAAATTATACTATATATAAGAAATCGTCATCATCATCATCCTCAAGCAGCCATGGGCTACAGAGGTCCAAACAGACCATGTAATTTAGATCTCCAAGCAAGTCTGTCCTGAGCTACATCTGCTGCATTAGGCCACTGAACACCAATTCTAATAAGGTCCTGTTTGACATTGTCTCCAAACTGCATCCTTGGTCTCCCCCTCTTTCTGAAGCCTTTAGGCACACTGTTCATAATCCTATTCCCCAATCTATAATTATCTATACGGGCAACATGGCCAAACCAACAGAGTCTCTCTCTGCACAATATGCTGCTTAAAGGAGATTGCCAATTAGTTTGCCTAACCTCATCATTAGTAACAAAGGTAAACCACCTAATGCCTAAGATACTGTGTAATCATCTAGAATCAAAAGCATCTAGTTTCCTGTTATCTTGTTTACAGTGTTCAAGTTTTACTACCATAACTAACCCTAGAAAGAACCAAACTATTATACAATCTAATTTTAGTCTTTAGGCGTATAAGCCTATTTCTCCACAATCTCCATAGATACTTAAAAGTCCCGGCAGCAATCCCTATTCATCTCTTAATCTCATGCCGCACATCACCAGTATCTGTTACATAGCTTCCAAGGTAATTAAACTGTGACACCTGCTGAAGACTGCAACCATTCAGATGAACTGAATCACAAACTGCCTGATCAATTTGCTTCACTTTTGTTTTCTCTCTGTTTAAAGCCAAACCTACTCTACTACCAGTCTCATCAACAGCTTGAATGAAAGAGTTCATCTCATCAACATCTTTTGCCAAAAGGGCTAAATCATCAGCAGAATCTAAATCAGAAATTTTCGTATCTCCAGTCCATTTAAGGCCAAAATCTTTCCCTTGAAGTGAATTTCGCATAACATAATCAATAACCAAGCTAAAGAGAAATGGAGACAAAATGCACTCTTGTCGAACACCAGAAGTAATGCTAAACCAATTGCTACAACACTTACCAACTCTCACACATGACTCAGTGTTATTATAGAGAGCTTTCATTATGTTAAGTAATTTGTCTGTTATATCATATGATCTCACAATTAACCACAAATTATGACGATCAACAGAGTAAAAAGCCTTTTAAAATCAACAAAACTACCAACCAAAGGTTTCTGAAACTCTAAACATTTCTCAAGAATGATCTAAACATCCCCTACCACTTCTGAATCAACACTGTAAATAACTCAATTGCCGTCAACCAGATTCTTAATCCTATTATGCACAGTCATACAAAGAACTTTCCCTGGAACAGAGCGTAGGCTGATACTCCTAAAGTTATCACAAGAACTGCAATCATCTTTTTGGAAAATAGGGATAATAATAACTCTGGTAAAATCCTTAGGAACCATGCCTTTATCATAAAAGATATTTAAAATTTCAGTCACCCAAGTGCTAACAGAAATATTCCCAGCTCTAAGCATTTTCGTAGTAATTTCATCTACACCTGGGGATTTATGAAGTTTAAGTTTACAAACAGCCAAAATAACTTCAGATTCTGTTATAGGGCCAACATTAAAGCCACCAATGCATCAATCATCATTGCAAACAATGGGAGTAGAACTAACCACATTGTTTAGAATATCACTGAAATGCACTGAAATGCACCTTCTATAGGGGCGGGGTGGCTCAGTCGGTAGCGCGCCAGGCTCGTAATCTGTGGTTCCCAGGTTCGAGTTCCAGCTGGGTCAGCGTTGAGATTTATCTCCACAAAATTCCCTGCCCTGCCCACGGTCAGTAGGGGACAATGATGGGTTTGGAAAGGCCGCCGTCCATCGGATGGGACGTTAAGCCGTGGCCCCATATGTGGGAGAGCCATACCCTGTGCACGTTAAAGAACACACTCGATGGCCTTGACGGGAGGCTACCATCTGTCTCCCAACAGCTGTTCCAGTGGGTCCCCTCCCCCAACCTACTCTGAGCCTTTGGGGTCCATGTGACCTGGCCATTTAGCCCATGGTGTGCAAAAAAAGTGCCGCTCAGAGGTAAAACAACCCAAAACAACCCAAATCACCTTCTATAACCTTACCATGTTTATCCTGCAATCCCTATATACCTGTCCGTTTTCTACCACACAAAACATTAACTATCTGGTACAGCTCTCTGCTGTTGTGCTGTGTAACTGCTTCCTCGGCTTTGTCAGCTAAGCCAGCAAGCCAAAGATTCTTATCAGCAGCTAACTGATCCTTTACACGTTTATTAAGCTCTCTGTAATGCTTTCTATTAGGACTAATAGGATATTGATTAAGGACATTCCTGCAGTTCTTTCTTTCTGAAATAAGCCCAAATGCCTTATCACTCCGATAATTCTGTCTCCTCTACTCCCTTTTTCCTAAAAGAGTACAGTTAGTTTCCAAAAAAGCCTGTTTAAAATGGTCCCATTTCTCCTCAACTGCAGTAGTAAGCAAACCATGACTGTCATAAGTAACCTATCATGGTAAGCTTTAGCTATAACTGGGTCTTTCAGAGCTTCAGAATTAAAGGTAAAATTATTAACCCTGGCACAACACTTTTTAAGTTTAGGTTGCAAGACACTTTTAACAAGGTAATGATCAGATCCAATTTCAGCTCCCCTATATGACCTGGTATTCCTAACAAGACTAGCTCATTTGCTGTTAATTAATATATAATCAATCATATTCTTTTGCAGCCCATCAGATGAAACCCATGTGTACTTATGTATGTTGTAGTGTTTGTAATAAGTGTTAGTTATTCTGAAACCACTGAGTTTACTCATCTGTAGGAGACGTTACCCATTGCAGCTACCAATACCAAAAGGGCCTATTACTCCTCCCCAAGGGTCAAAGTCAGTACCAACTTTGGCCTTGAAGTCACCTAGAACAAGGGTAATATCTCCTTTCTCGACAGAATTCAAAATATCCTGAAGTTGTCCGTAAAACCTGTCCTTTTCATGCTCATCGGCATCCTCAGTGGGGGCATAACAGCAGATAACATTATGCCTCAGTGGGGGCATAACAGCAGATAACATTAAGCATCCTCAGTGGGGGCAATAACAGCAGATAACATTATGCCTCAGTGGGGGCATAACAGTAAAGCAAAATTAGAGACAAGCGTCTTTGACGCTTGTCTCTAATTTTGCTGTAAGAATCCTTTCATTAATGCACTCATATCCTAGAAGAGCATCACTAGCGTGTCTGCTGAGAAGCAGACCCACGCCTTCGTAATGTGTATTGTCTTTCCTCTCTGAAAAGAGAAATTTAAGATTATATTTCAGAACCTGACCTTTTCTGTACATCTGGTCTCTTGCAAGCGAGAATATCTAAATTATAACGGTGGAATTCATGTGTGAGGACATCAAGAGAAACAGCTCTGTGCAGAGTCCTCACATTCCAATTAGCTATGGAAAGAAATGATTAGTGGAATGTTTAAAGAAACTATGTTTATTGAGAGAGGGAATGTCGATAATATCAAACAGCCCCCTAATCGCAGGCCTGGAGCACAGAACTGTTCCCCCACCACTAAAGGCTGAAACCATCTACACTGGAAGACTTCCTCCAATGTAGAATTTGACGATGCCAGTAGAAGCAAAGAGTTCAGGTGCCTGCGATGACCTCTGCTCAGGATTTTCCACCAGCTGATAAACATATCTTGTGAATCTATTCACTTGTGGCTGTGAACTCACAAACAAACAGAAAACACAGCAGAAGATTTTCCCTCTACAGAAGCCCACTTAATGTGGCAAATTCAGTTTCCATAATCAAGCTCAGAGCCATAATTCAGTCCAGTCCAGTGGGTTTATATGGTCAGCACCAGGACCCTGTGTGGTTGACCACTCCTCAGCAGGGTAGGAAAAAAAAAGAAGTAGCCAGGGTTGTCCAGATCAGTAGGCCACACTAATCTGCCAGCCATCCACTTCTGTTCACTTCCACAAGAGAGTATCTCTTCTGAAAGGTACTAACGGTCTGCACCACGAGAAGGCGGGGTCGGAGATTAGGTGCTTGGACTGGCCGGTTCTATGCATCGTCACAGGGGATTGGTGCATAGCTCTCCTTCCAGTGACTACCTAGCTACCATTTAAATAAGAAATAAAAAAATAAATACCCCCTCAAACAGCTGCTTGCCACAGAGGTCTGACAGGAGCCTGCCAGTTTATATGCCATAGTAGAAGGTACAGACCAATTTATAAGAAAACCATAACCGTAATTGTAAGCGGCAAGCACAAAATTTATGTTTAACGAGGCAACTTAAGCATTGATCTAATTATCCTTTTAATTTTTTAGTGGTATTATGTAGAATCTGTTGTAGGTAATGCAGATTCTGTTGTTGTATTCTAGTTTTTGATTTCATTTCACTAGTTAAATTATTAATTTGTTTTATATGGGTGACAAATAGCGAAATAAGTAAACTACGGTTCTCAAGGTAAGTTGAGAAAACTTGAAGCAGCAAAAAAAAAATACTTGAAATAGTGATGCTTTATAATTAAATATGGATGAATTGTAAAACTTTTAATCAAGTTTCCAGGAATAAATGAACAAAGCAAATGATTTACTAAGCATTCAATTACTATTAGTCTGTTTAGGCATAAAAGGAATATTGTTTTGAACCGGAAGGGATCCTACCCCACATCCAAGGAGTGTCTAAGGGAAAAGAGAGACTTCCATAGACGTAATGTAAACTTTTCGATTGCAATGCCCTCTAAACGTGGCAAATTCGTGCATTGCAGTGAAGCCACCTTCCAGGGAGAGGAGAGAGTTCCCTGCATTATTTTTCAACCGCCGAGCAAAGTTTTCAATTGCTTACACCACGTGATTAATTTTACATACACTTTGACTCTGAAAAATGTTCATTTTCTTCGTGAGGTACACTCAGAATTTTCTTTTCGTTTAGAGAGAAAATATCAAGAAGTAATGAAATCATTTTCTTTAATAAAATCTAATTTTGTAAAACTGGTAGTAGCTATGCTAAAGAACAAAATTTAAATATTTTGAACAACCTACAGCATTTAGTATATTATAATAAATTGAGATTTATGTGTCAATGCACGATAACATGATCTATATAATTATATTTTATACAATTGCTGATATTTTCAATAAATATCACATTGAGATTTTTACTTGTATAAACGTTCAACAGATGGCAGCAGGCACTTCCCGTATCAACCATAAAAAAAGAATTAAACTGTTAGAGCAAAGTGCAGAAGCCAATGTACATCGATATGCTACAGGGAACACAAACCTGCAATGTGCATTAACTTATATATATTCGTAAAATGATTAAATGTATTAATTTACATAGTAATTTTAAAAATTCTGCAAAATTACTCAAAATAAACATACAGTGGCTTTTCCAGGTATCGTAAAATGTACCCCTGAATGGAATAAAACACTCATTGAATAACTTTAGGGTCAGCTACCACTGTGCCCAATAGCCATGGCTGTTAGACATTTGGAAACACTGGTTAAATCACAATATATATACCAACAGTAAGACAAACCATAGCTGCAGTGGGCTAAAATGATTACACTGCGCATGCGCAGATTGTCCCTCACAGTTGTTTTTGTGCCTGCACATCAATTTGCCACATTGAGCTTTGGTAAAATTCCGCAGAACGGCGCCACTTACGCTTCTGCAAAGCTAGCCTTCTTCCCCTTAAACCTTTACCACAACCTCCTGGTGGAGTGTCAGTTGCTCTGTACTACTGGCCTAGAGCAAATACCTTCTTAACAGTATTGTAGGCCCCTGGGCAAAGCAATGCACTGGGGTCCCTACCCACCCACCTACAGGAATAAAAATGTAAACGGTGAATAAAATTAAGACTACAGATTTATTAGTACTTTTAACAGAATCAATGTTTAAACATAAAGGCAGAACTGCAGTATAGGGTCCTCATCCACCTCTTGTTTTATTTCGCCACGGTAAAAAAAAGTCTGAATGGTAAAAGTAGTCCCTTCCGCATCTACCTTGAGATGCTTATTGAGGATATATATATAAAAGAAATATGCAATGCTACATAGAAGAAAATCATGTTTCTGCATTTAAAAAATTACTGTGAATAATCTCACCAAAACAAGATTTTAACAATGCTTACTGTTACAAAATGGACCCTTGTTTTGCACTTAAAAAACTCCCGAAAATTAAACAATTTCATCAAAATTAGATTTTATTAACAACTCATCGCTAAAGAATAAACCTTCATTCTGCACTTAAAAAAAGTCCCAAAAATTAATATTCTCATCAAAACTAGATTTCATTAACAGCTCATCGCTAAAGAATAACTCCTTGTTCCTTACTGAAAACCCCCCCGAAAATAAATGATCTCATCAAAAGATTTCATTAACAACGCTTATCGCTAAACAATGAAACCTCATTTTGCACTTAAAGCCCCTAAAATATCAAAATTATATTTTCTTAATAACACTCATCGTTAAAGAATCGACTTAAGAAAAGCCCCGAAAACAAATGATATCATTAGAAAGAACTATTTCAAACAGCATATATCACTCATAAACATTGAAACATGCGGATGGATATCATATTGTATCAAACCTTATAGGTTTTCCTGGAAAAGTACAATATGGCGGCTGAGGACCCTATGCTGCAGCATAGCCATCATTAAAAATATGCTCTAAAGTGAGGATTAATCAACACAAACTTTTGCGAAATTTAGAATCGTGGGGCCCCTGGGCAATACCTCCTAGAATGAACTATTTAATTTTTGATGTCACATACACTGGGCTATTGCTACTGGTTATTTCTGCACATCACTTCATTTGAATGAAGTTCAAAGGGAAATTATTGCTGATGATTTCAAATGAATCATTTTTTAACACAGATGCAATTTATCAATCTTTGAATAAAAATAATTCATTGACAAAAATGTAAAAAATGGAAAATATATCTGCCAAATTTTTTACTGAAGGGAAACAAAATAGTTAAATTTCAATCTATCCTTTCTGAAACAATTAAAAGGACCTTCTTGCTCAGAAATTAATTAAAAATAGCTTAAAATTCTCTGTCATTGAGCAATAAAATTTTAAAGTTTATCCTTCAAACAATTTGCACATTAAAAGTTTTTAGGAGAAAACTCGGAAGCTTTTCGGAGCAAAGACAGATTAAAAATAATTTAAAATTCTCTCGAAAAGCTTCTGAGTTTTCTCCTAAAAACTTTTAACATGCAAATAGTTTGAAGGGTAAATTTTGTTGCTCAACGATAGAGAATTTTAAGTTATTTTTAATTTCTGAAAACAATAAGGAACTTTTGGAATATTCTGATGTGAGACAATAGTTATTCAGAATTCCTCTTGAAATAATATTTTTTCACCAAAAACAAATAAATAAAATCTCAGGTAAAAACAATGTATCTTTCACAATTTCAAACAAACTAAAATTACAATAGTGTGAAAATTATCAACTATTACAAGTTTGAGTAATTTTTCATAAACATTTACATAAAAAATAATCAGCACAATTAGCAACTATACCTGAAAAAGAAATACATAAAACTAGCAAAACGAGTGATTCATTTATAACATATATGCCAAATCTCATTGAAGAAATTCATAAAGCTTCTAAAGGTAAAGGTAATAAGGCTTCTAAAGGTTTTGAAGTAAATCGTGAAATGATATATATTAAACCAATTGAAAAAATGCATAAATCTCTTTAAAGGGTGAGGGAAAAAATATCGAGGATTTCGCAAAATTAGGAGTAAATAAATTAATTTATATATAGTAATTACAAAATAATAATTGATCTCTCTTTTTTATAGTATCTTTGCAGCTCTATGCAACATCTTTGCGACCCGCACTACTTCAGGGAACAAGTTTAAGTGGCCTGCATTCCTATTTGAGTTTGACACTACTGACTTAGAGTTACCCCCTTTTCAGATTTAAGTATGGGTTATTTTTCAGTTTGGGTTGTTTTGGAAACTATTGGTTACAGTTTAGGCTATGTCCTTTCCCAATAACTCAAACTGCAAAATAACCAGCATTTTTTTTTTCTTAAATTCAGTCAAGTTTATATTCTGGAGATTAAATCATTATCTCCAGAATAAATTCTATTTGCATTTTTGTCCAAGCTTTAAAAGTTGTGTCCTTTAACTATGTAACTGTATCAGAAAACTCCAGTGTCACATAACTGTTAGGACAAGATTCAGATTTCTGAGTAAATCGCCTGCCAGATTATAAAGAAACCCCAAAAACAAATGATTTATTTATTGTCTTCTGGAGCTTTTTCTAAATGTAGCAGTTGAATAATTGTTGAAATCAATGTGGGCCCAAAAATGTATAAATTTATGGTCACAAAAATATATAAAATGGCTGCCATCAGCAGATAGCATCTAAGGCATTTTTTTAATATATATTCCTACCAATTTTTGCATTTCTAATTTACAGACCACAGCATTATATGTATAAAAAAAACAACAGAATTATATACTTTATTTCCTTATGGATTTTTTTTTAATAATATGGACGGCGAATTAGCTAGTGTAGAAGAGTATTATAGCAAAGCCTGTTAACTGGGAAAGGATGTAGCCTAAACTGGAAACTATAGTTTCCAAAATAATCCAAATTGCAAAATGACCATTAATTCTCTGTTTCAGTTATGGCCAATTGCATTGCTATATAAATTATGTATTTCTCACTAATTTTTCTTTTAAAAGTTTGGTGGGGTTGGCTCAGTCAGTAGCTTGCCAGGCTCGTAATCTGCAGTTCCCAGGTTTGAGTCCCAGCTGCGTGAGATTTATCTCTGCAAAACTCCCCACCCTGCTCTCAGTAGGGGACACTGATGGGCTTGGAAAGGCTACTGTCCATCATATGGGATGTTAAGTCGTATACCTGTGTACAGGAGAGTCATATCTTTTACACATTAAAGAACACGCTGGATTGCCTTGACGAGAGGCTACCATCTGTCTCCTAATAGCTGTTCCAGTGGGTCCCCTCCCCCAACAT
Organism: Ryuthela nishihirai; assembly: GCA_038380435.1. NCBI lineage: Eukaryota > Metazoa > Arthropoda > Arachnida > Araneae > Heptathelidae > Ryuthela > Ryuthela nishihirai. The sequence goes on along the minus strand of JAWZYU010000008.1, from coordinate 74,476,065 downwards.
TCTCTGAGCCTTCGGGGTCCTTGTGGCCTGGCCATTTAGCCCATTGTGTGCAAAAAAATGCCGCTCAGAGGTAAAACAATCCAATCTTTTTAAAAGTGTAAGTGGGATCTTTTGAGTACAAGTGGATTTAAACTAATGAGTCATTGATAAATTTCTCTCATTTGCACCAAATAATACCTTGATGGGGTCGGTTTGTTGTTCATTGTCCTCAGCCAACAGATGGCGCTGTTTAAGAAGCGTATGACGTTGAAGTGTAAAATACGACGTAGAAGCGTAACTGTAGACTAACAACTGTGTATAGACAACACAGAGAAGGAAGTTTAAACTGCAATAATTTTCTCATCAGTACAGTTAATGAATATTGTGATAACAGCTTTGTGATTACCATTAGTTGAGCTTCCTGACTGGTGGAGGATTATCCAATTTTAAACTGTAATCAAGAATCAAAATTGGTGGTTTATTGTAACTTTATTGTTAACCAATCTAATGCCAAACCATAACCTAACTGTGTAACAGCCTAACTGTAACCTATGCATGTCAAAGAACATGCTGGATGACCTTGACTAGAGGCTGTCTGTCTCTTAACTGTCCAGTGGGTTCTATTCCCCTATTAAACCAAGCCTCCTGTGGTACTTGTGACTTGGCCATTCAACTCATTATGTGTACAGAAGTTCCATTCATATATACACAGTTGTATCAGAATAATATGACCACCCACGGAATCACAGTGTACACGCTCAGGCGCGTCATGGAGTGCACATGACAAGGTTGACCACACAGAGATATAAACAGTCGGCCAGGGCAGATGAGCCATAGTGCGTAACATGAGCACAATGGGCAGAGGTAATGATTTGAGGAACGGTCAAAAAGGAATGATCATCGGCTATCGCATCTAGGATGGAAGCATCTTGGAAACAGCAGACTGCGTGGACTCTTTGTGAGGTGCTCTAGTAAGGGTGTACCAAGAATGGACCGCTGGCATACCGAATACCTCCAGGCGTCATAACTGTGGAGCCCCAAAGGCCATCGACCCCAGAGGAGAATGTCAGTTCCATCGACTGGTAAAAGGCAATCTATGTGCAACAGTGCAGCAATTGACCACTCAAATGAACAGTGGGGCACCCAGGTACATGTCCCCAATAACAGTAGAGCGAACCCTGTTATGCATGGTTATCCGGAGTCGATGCTGCGTAAAGGCACCAATGGTAACCAAAGTCCATCAGCAATGACACCTGCAGTTTGCACGGGACTACTGTCATTGGACAGTGGAAGAGTGGAAAAAGGTTGCCTTCTCCGATGAATTGAGGTTTCTACTCAACAGAAGTGACGGGCGGTAGCGGATACAACATCAGACACGAGAAGCAACATCCGGACGCGCTTGTTGTTTCTCATGGTCAGTGCAGGCTGGCGGTGGCAGTTACGTTCTGGGGGATGTTTTCCTGGTATGACCTGGGACCGCTGGCACCACTTGATGGGTCCCTGAACACCAATGGCTACCTGTCCATCCCTGCTGACCACATGCAACAGCAGTGTCTCTGTTCTCCTTTGGCCAGCAAAATCGCCCGACCTCAATCCCTAGAGCACTTGTGTGACCATTTGGATCAACAGGTTCGTTGTGCGGATCCACAACCATGTCATCTCCGGAAACCTCTGTGCTCTTCTGGAGTCCGAATGAGTAAGTGTGCCACTGGCAACCTTCCAGGGTCCTCATTCAGGTTCCTCATTTTGTCCATGCCACACCATCTCACCGAATCATCTGGGCCAAGGGTGGCTATTCCCATTATTAGGTAGGTGGTCATATTATTATGATACGATTATGTATATATAACAATCCAACCTTTCTGTGGTTGTCTTCTCAACAAAAAGAGTTTTATAGCAATAACAGTAGTACAAGTTTTTACTGAATCATATCACTTTTAATAAACATGAACTAAAAATTCTTATAAAGTTTTGATGAGAATTTTAATATTAGTTATATTAATGTGCAGTCTGAGTGGTTAGCCTGCTAGGCTACTCATCTAAAGGACCTGGGTTTGGACCCCAGGTAAGGCATGGATGTTTGTGTTGTCTTTCTGCTGAGGTCCTGTCATCCTCACAGACCTATTATGGCATATAAACTGACAGGCTCCTATCAGACCTCTGTGGCAAGCTGCTACTTGAGGGGGTTGCAAATATATTAATTTAATGAGTGTGTCTTTTTATTTTATATTTTCATGCCCTTTGGTTTGAAAAGCATATTGTTCCCCTTATGATATTAAAAGTTAGTATGTGCCTTTTTGAAATTGGTCTTCTTTTACTATTATCTGGAAATCCGTTCATTTTGGTGAAATGTGTGCAAAAATTTTTGAATTCACTTTATAGTTACTAAATTTGCTAATTAGTCTTTTCTGGAATTGTAAACAACTAAGTTAAATGACAGTGTATTTCAAGACTAAAGAAGTAGAGCTAAAGTAGAATTGAGTGTTCAGCTGGAATAACCAGCAGCCACCTAAAGTATGGTCAGTAAGCATCTATTGCTTAACCCTTCCAGTGTCATAGAATTCGAAATGATAGGGCAAGGACATATATATTTGTTTTATATATATATATACACATATATATATATTTGTACAAAAAAAAAAACAATTTAAAAAAAAAATAAAAATTGCCACTTTAAAACTTTTTTATACATATCTTATAAAAATATATAATTTAGGCTTGATAAATAATAGTTTCTTTTTTCATTTGATGCATATTTTATTAACCTATAACATAAATAATTTGTTAAAGCCGTCTGATTGCGATTTCTTAGAAGCGATATAAGGTATTGCCAATTTGTTTGTTAACGTTACTCTATGCTGAGGCAATCCCCTAATTTAAGCTCAAAAGTTTGATTTGAACTATTATCAACAAATTTTTCCTTAAAGTTTCTAAAATCTGATAATTAACAAAAAACTGCTATTTTTAAAAATGGAAGATTTTGGAAATAGTGATTTAATTATGAAATATGTACCTATTTTTTTGGTATAACACTATAAAACAACTTATTAAATTAATGTTTCTACAATGGTCAAATTTTTTACTTCAATAAAATTCAGAATTAAATTTTCTTTAATTCAATATTTAACATGTCCTATTTCTGTTGATTAGTTGTTTATTAAAAATATTCTGAAGTTGACTTGTTTATTGGACTCTGCAATGAGGCTGGACTTTTCTCAAAGTATGATACAGAGAAAAAAATTACAAAATGGGAGAAATGTTTACTTCAAACAAATTTTTTTTGTTTTTTTTGTTATTCAGAAATAAATAACTTTTTTATTCATGTGCATTATAATCATTTCTGTTTATTACAGTACTGTGCGAATTAGTTGGGACAAGTGAAGCTTGGAGAACTCTTCGATCCGGCCACATCCAGCAATCCCCCAAACACCCACCCAAGGTCATGTTTTGGGGATGTTTCACAGCTTCCAGGCCACAGACATTTCACCCCATTGAAGGAATGATGGACAACAAAAAGTACATAGGTGTTCTGGAGGCGAAAATAGTCCCAACACTGCAGAAGCTGTTTCCTAATGGCGATGGAGTATTTCAACAGGATCTGGCTCCATGCCACAATTCTAAGCTTGCTTAAGAGCTTCTTTACCCAGCAACATTTGAAGGTATTGGAGTAGCCAGGAAATTCACCCGATCTAAACCCCATTGAAAATTTGTGGGCCATTATTAAAGCACGCATATCTAAGATGGATTGCACGACGAAAACCAAAATGATAGAAAGTGTCATGAAACCACGATCCTGAAGTGAAGGAGATATGTGGAAAGCTAGTGGCATCAATGGTTGAGAGGGCAGAAGAAGTAATTAAAGCTAAGGGGGGGTCACATTCACTATTAACTACACTAGTAAACAAATAAATATTTTAGTTGTGTCTTTGTTACTGCATTATCCTATTGCCCCAACTAATTTGCACAGTACTGTAGTTTTAAATAATTTTTTATTTACATTGCCAGTTGCGACTCTAAAAAAGTCCTATTAAAATAAAACAAGTTGCTTTTTTGTCAAATGTTTTATTTCAGAAAAATCGAGAACTAAATGCTGATGAATTTGGCATATAACATGCCATAATTCCTTTCATTAGTTATTTGGCAAAAAAGTTCTAAATTGAATTTTCTTTATTTTGGCTGAGCAGGGGGAAAGAGCCGTCCTATGGTCGAGTGGTTAGTGCGCTTGGCTACTGATCTAAGGGACCTGGGTTCGAGCCCCGGGTAAGGCATGGTTGTGTGTGTGTTGTTTTTCTGCTGAGGTCCTGCCATCCTCTCAGATCTCCTACTCTGGCATATAAACTGATAGGCTCCTGTCAGACCTCTGTGGCAAGCAGCTGCTTGAGGGGGTATTTATTTATTTTATTTATTACAGGGGGAAAATAGCTTAGCCTCTGGATGGAAACCAGATTTTCAGGCTGGACACTGGAAGATTAAGCCAATGTTTTTCAACATTTCTCTTTGTTTCAGTAATGCCCCCCCCCCCTCCCCCCCTGCCCTGCCCAAACATTAAGAAAAAAGTGCAAACCAAGTATTTGTTCATGTTTAGGAAGATATCAGGCTTAGTTTAACATTGAACATTAAACTAAGAATGATACCTTACTTGACAGTTGAATAAAACTGTTGAAAATTTTCAAATTTGTTCATGTTACTCTCTAAATTTGAAAATATACTCTCTAGTCATCATGAACTTAAATTTGAAATTTGCATTATTTAGACTGAAAAATTTTCATTATATATGTATACAGCATTTATACATTGTATACAATAGATATAGCATCCCCCCCCCCCTCATCATACTAGGATCCATCATCCCAGGGGTTATGCGTCACCAGCTAGAAATCACTGGCTTAAGCATTTTGTTTACATGCATTGGTCCTTAAATAATACAGTGGCTAGGCATCATCATTAGTTCCGTGACAAAATGCCACCTGAGCAATATGCATCAACAAAAATGGTGACGCTAATAATGCTGCATACTAAATGCCGCTAGCAAAAGCAGTATACAACAAAATCCACCAGTGCAAAATGGCATGAATGAAAATATCCCCTGTACAAAATACCGTGAACAAAAACGGCCTTTACAAAATGCTGTGAACAAAAATGCCACCAGTACAAAACACTGTAAACAAAAATGCTGTGTTCAAAAACGGCGATTGTACATAACACCGAGAGCAAAAAGCTGCCCAATAATTTTCTTCAAGTAGCTTACTACCAATCTTCCTATTGCTTTTCATTCATTTGTACATGTAGTAAAGTATTTTAAGACAAAAATTTTTGAGGTTGGAATGGGTATTACGAAATATATGATTTACAACTTTTGAATCTCTCAAAAGTTTAAATTGCACCCTCTAATGGTGGAAAAATTTGAAAATCACAAAATTTTGAATGAATATTGCAAATGATGTATTTATTAGAAATTTTAAATTTTGATGATGGAATGTGAAGTTCATAAGGTTTGCATTGGCAACAATGAGTTTGGCTGTTTAAAGACTTGAATGTTATTTGCTGTTTAAAGACTTGAATGTTATTTGCTGTTATGCCCCCAGTGAGGATACCAATGAAGATAAGAAAGATAGGTTTTACGGACAATTTCAGGATATTTTGAATTCTGTCAGGAAAGGATATATAAATTTTCTTTTCAAAATGACTTCAATGCCAAAGTTGCTACTGACTCTGACCTTTGAGAAGGGGTGATAGACCCTTTTGGAAATGGTAGCTGCATTGGGCAATGTCTCCTACAGGTAAGTAAACTTAATGGTTTGAGAATAACAGACACTTACTACAAACACTGCAATATACATAACTGCACATGGGTTTCACCAAATGGGCTGCATAAGAATATGATCGATTATATATTAATTAACAGCAAATGGACTAGTTCTGCTAGGAATACCAGGTCATTATAGGGGAGCTGAAATTGCATCTGACATCACCTTGTTAAAATTGTCTTGCAACTTGTTGTTGCAACTGTTGTGCTAAAGTTAAAAAATTTATCTTTAATTCTGAAGCTCTGAAAGACAGTTGCTGCTAAAGCTTACCATGATAGGTTACTTAGTCATTATGATGGTCATGGTTTGATTACTACTTAAGTTAAGAAAGAATGGGATCATTTTAAACAGGCTTTTTTGGAAACTAACAGTACTCTTTTAGGAACAAAGGAGCAGAGGAGGCAGAATTGTTTGAGTGATAAGGCACTTGAGCTTATTTCAGAAAGAAAACTGCAGGAATTTCCTTAATCAATACCCTACTACTCCTAATAGAAAGTATTACAGAGAGCTTAATAAATGTGTAAAGGATCAGCTAGTTGCTGATAAGAATCTTTGGCTTGATGGCATGGGTCACAATGCCTAGGAAGCAGACAGCACAGTGGCAGAGAGCTGTACAGATAGTTAATGTTTTGTGTGGTAGAAAACGGACAGGCATACAGGGATTGAAGGATAAACAAGGTAAGGTTATAGAAGGTGAGGATTCTGTCATGGCTAGTTGGGCTGAGCATTTCAGTGATGTTCTAAACAATGTGGTTAGTTACTAACCAATGTTTGCAATGATGATAGATGCATTATAGGCATTAATGTTGCCCTATAACACAGTCTGAAGTTATCTTGGCTCTTTCTAAACTTAAACTAGATAAATCCCCAGGGATTATCTAGTTTAATTATTGCTGAATTACTACTTAAATTACTACTGAAATGTTTAGAGCTGGGAATTTTTCAGTTACCACATGGCTGACTGATATTTTGAATATTTTTTATGATAAAGGTGTTGTTCCTAAGGATTTTACCAGAGCTATTATTATCCCTGTTTTTAAAAAAGGTAAATGCAATTCTTGTGATAACTATAGGGGTATAAGGCTACTTTCTGTTCCAGGTAAAGTTTTTTGCATGATTGTGCTTTAGAGAATAAAGAATCTGGTTGATGGCAATTGAGTTATGTACAGTGTGGATTCAGAAGTAGTAGGGGATGTGTTGATCAGATATTTTCACTTAGGCTGATTCTTGAGAAATGTTTAGAGTATCAGAAACCTTTGGTTGCTAGCTTTGTTGATTTCAAAAATGCTTTCACTCTGTTGATCGCCATAATTTGTGGTTGATTGTGAGATCATATGGCATACTAGACAAGTCAGTTAACAAAAAGTTCTCTATAATAACACAGTCATGTGTGAGAGTTGGTAAGGCTTGTAACAATTGATTTAGCATTGCTTAAATAGATACCAGAAAATGAATTTTTTTTAGGAAAAATTTGATGTTTGACAAGGTGCATTTTTGTCTCTTTTTCTCTTTAGTTCAGTTATTGATTATGTTATGTGAAATTTACTACAAGGGAAAGATTTTGGGGTGAAATGGTCTAGAGATTAGAAAATTTCTGATTTAAATTATGCTGCTGATGATTTAGCCTTTTTGGCAAATGATGTTGGTGAGATGAACTGTTTCGTTTGAGTGATTAATACCACTTATTATCACACTTATGCTACTGGCCGAGCAATTTTCCACTGTTTACAGACAACACAGAGAAGGAAGCTTGCACTGAAATGATTTTCTCATCAATACAGTTATTCATGGCTGGACTTCGATCTTCTGATACCCTAAGCTATGACAAATTAAACACCCTAACTTACAATAGTTACAATAGAATAAGTTATATATTTATTATTCTGATTGGAGGGAACATTAACTGATGTGATGAAAACATTATACTTGTGTTTGTATACAAAAAAAAAAGACTAAAGCTGAGAAAAAAAAGGCCTCTCATAATCATTTTTCTGAAGCCATTTTAAGATATCATAATCTGAGAACATGCTATAGATTTAACAGTGAATTTTGTGAATTAAAAACTAATTGAATGAGAGTTGCTGATAAAGGCTGAACATCGAGCTAAATTAAATTTTTGTATGAACTGCCAAGAATTTCTTAATTCATCGAGTTTAATCAGGTCAGTCTCTGAAGTTAAATTATGCAGGAAAAAAATGCATTGCAATAATTATTAGCCAAATTACAAATTGTAATCTTGTTAATCAAGTGTTAAAATTGACACTTTAGATTGCTCTTTTATTATTATCCAGTCTTGCAAAGTAATAGAATAATTTGATGTTTCTGTCAGCAAATCTAACCTATTGAAATATCTGTGGACTGAGAGTAACTAGCTTCAAATATCTCTGAGTTTCTTGATTTTGGGAAGGTGGCAACCTGTCAAAATGTCATACTTCTCTGAGGTAGAATGTTTTACTTCAATGTGTGATTTGAGTTGAATCTACTAATTATCAATTGCAGAACTACAGTATTTGAAAATTAAGAGTGTTTCTCCTAAAAAACTAAAGAGAAAGTTAAAATGCCAAATTTATTTCTTTAGATTATTTCTGCATAAAACAGTTTTTCTTCTTAAAAATGTATTAAATATTTATAGTGCAATTATCATTATGCAACATATACAATTAATTATATGTGCCATAAGGACTGTAATTCAATTATGTGTATTTTTTGCAGATGTCTAAGATTCAAGCATCTAGTTTGGATACAAGACTAAAAAACTCAAATGATGCATCTTCAAGAAAATCTTTCACTGCATGTAGGACCCAAAGTTTCCAACCAGAATCTAATCCTTTATTGCAAACATTCAGAAAAATACAATGGTTGAAAATAAGACAGAAAGATATAAAGGTTGCAATAAAAGCTGGTATGTATAATAATATTAAATTTAATATCCTGTTTATATCCTAGGAAATAGATCATCAGATTAGTCTTAATCTTCATTTTAAATTTATTCCAAAAGCTTGTTTTTAAATGAAAAATTTTAAACCTGTTTCATATATTGTTTTAGTTGAGATAAAATGTGTACTAGTTCTTTAACTAAACTTTGAGTGACTCATTATTTAAAATAAGTAGATAAGATACTTTTGCACCGATGTGTAATATATAATCATAAAGAGTTGGTGAATTATAGCGTGTTTATTAATAGCCACAATTTGATATGTTGAAAAAAATAGTTTATAGTCAGTTTTTCTGGAGAATCTTGGAACTTTTAACATTCTTAAATATCTTGCATATCACACACATAAAGACTGTGAGACATAAAGACTGTGCATAAGACATAAAGACTGTGCAGCAAGTAGAACAGAATGAAGCATACATCACTTTCACTGAAGAAAATTACAATTCACCATAGATATCTGTTTAACATTAACTTTCATGCTTCCAGTAGTTTTGAAAACTCTGTTCCTTGGATTAAAAAAAGATGATCAAAAGTTGTTGTATAAAGTTCCAATAAAACTGCATGATAATTGAAATAGCATGTGATTGTGATGCCATTGTTATGTGTCATATGAACTCGCTGTTGATATAATAAGATTATATACGGTTAGATGTTAAAGTTGATAAATTTTATTATTAATTCTTTTTCTTTTGGAAAATGAATTATTAATTAATTTCCAACCTTAACATACATGAGGAATATCATTATTGCAGCATTCTGAATAATTTATAAATAAAGCTTCAGTGTATTTTAACCCTTCCAGTGTCCAGCCTGAAAAACAGGTTTCCATCCAGAGGCCAAGCTATTTTCTCCCTATTTCTCAGCCAAAAAAAACTTTAACTTCAGAACTTTTTTGCCAAATAACTAATGAAAGGAATTATGGTATGTTGTATGCCAAATTAATCAGCATTTAATTCTGGATTTTCTGAAAATAAAGTTGTCATGTCCTCCCTTTCTCTTTTTAATTAAGCTGCGCCAGAATGTGATGCCCTCGTCTGATCCTGTGGGACTGCGCTAGATGGGATGTCCTTCTCTGTATTCGGAATGCGATGGGGCTGAGCCAAATGTCATGGCCGCTGGAGGACGATGAAATTGCTACCTAATTCTCTTCACCCTCACTTCAGTGAAATGACAGATTCGCGGGTTCTTACGCCCATAGCGCCATATGCCTCAGATTCGTTGTGTTGAATGATGAATAAAAATAGTCCATCAATTAACTGCAGGAGAATTGTATAGGGACGACACAGTTTATTAACACTTTCTACAATCACGTGCTGGGGATGCACTCAACTCCGTGGGCCTGTGCTGCTTTGTTGCTGCAAATGTTAACAATGAGGTGGAGAACCACACGTTCTGCAAGTTCTCAGTTTACAGATCTCCAACTCGGCAAAAAGATAATTAACCTTTGCTTACAATGTGGTTCACTCTGAATCCACAAGAATGTAAACAGATTCACCAAGAATCTCGATTCACTTGGAATCGCACCCTCTCTTTAAGGTTTTCCTTGAAGTAAGGGTGGCGTCCTTTTGATGCATATCGAAGTGACCTTCTCTCGCTCGACAGCCACGCACAAATTGTTGTTTCAATCTCCCACTCTAGCCTCCTGCACTGACCTCGTGCCCCAGGCTAGTCGTAAAAGGCCATAAAAGACTTCTGGAATCTGTCCTCTCATGCAAGCAGCCAGCTTTAGACCTGAAAACAACATCAGTGAGTCGCATCCTCCCACCAGCACTTGCAAGAATACACTCAATACATAAAAATTTCTACAAAAACAAAAATACAATAATTAAAAATAAATAAATTAGAGGTACATGACACATCCCTTCTTCAAAGAGTTTTATCAGTTTTTATTATACTTATGAAACTCATGGCCTTTTGTCACTCTAATTTTCGTGATACTCGGCCAGGCAATTGAGCAATGTTCTCACCCAAAGACTGTCCAGTTAATTTACTGTGCACAAAATGTCTCTGTCACTCAGAAGTAATTAACTTGAGTTCATTGCTTTCAGTGCTTGCAGACCGGGTGACCTTCCGTCCCTTCCATTTTCACACTCCTTCGAGTTGCCAGTCACCCATTTCATTGCACCTCTAGCCTAATTACCAACACCCCCGGAACCTCCCTAAAGGCAGAGTGCTGTTGTATAGGCCCAATCCAATTGTTTAGAGTTTTTGCAGGCTCACCGGCACTTGAACTTCACTCAATGCCCTGTATTGATGCGATGACCCATCCAAAATACTTTCCTCTTAGTCTTCTTAGCATCTGGAAGTCTCTTACTTCCTGTGAAATTAAAGGCTATTACTCACACTTTACCCCTCATTTTACAAATATTTCTTCTTTATTAGGAATCCCAAAGGCACTATTACTTTCAAGCTTCATTCACGCTTGTTTCCCTAAGGCCTTATTACCTTTGCCTTCTGACCTTCTCCTAATAAATTTCCTATATCTTTCATCACTGCTTTTCATTGAGCTTTCTCTATGTTTGACTGAAACCTTATTCTTGAACAAGCTGCCATCCTTTAAAACAAATCTTTTTGCCTCGTCTCTGCGCCAAATTTATGCTTACTATCAATACCATATCTATTAATAGTTACTGACCACTTAGGTCTACTTCGGTACTTTCTTCTATATCTATCTAATTTCTGTCCAATGACTGCATGAACATCGGAATCTTTTTCTGTTACATCTGCCACTTGGCCAAATCTTCTTCTACCCTTAGCATCTCTATTTGGGCCGTTTAGGCAAAACTGCCTCTTTTTTCTTTCCATAACTTCGGCCGCAATTAACTGACCTTTTAACACTTCCTCTCTCTCTCATGGATTATAGAATCCACTTCCTTAAAAACATTTCTGTCTAAAAATCTCTCACCTGTCTTCTTTAACATTTTCTCTTTTTCCTCATTATTCTCATAATCATCTATATTACTGTCATCCTTATATTTAAAACGTAATTCCTGGATATTTACATTTCCAATCTTACATAATTTAAGAGTCAGATTCTCACTTTTAATTAACTGCCTAATTTTCTCGGATCTATTTTTATCTAATATTTCTATATTATCCGTTACCTCAGAATTATATATACCACCTATTTGATTCTCATCTGGCCTTATGTGGCAAATTGGGCAGGGGTGGCTCAGTCAGTAGTGCATCAGGCTCGTAATCTGTAGTTCCCAGGTTCGAGTCCCAGCTGGGTCAGTGTTGACATTTATCTTTGCAAAATTCCCCACCCTGCCCACGGTTAATAGGGGACACCGCTGGGCTTGGAAAGGCTGCCGTCCGTCGGATGGGATGTTAAGCCATGGCCCCGTGTGCGGGAGAGCCATACCCTGTGCACGTTAAAGAACACGCTGGATGGCCTTGACAGGAGGCTACCATCTGTCTCCCAATAGCTATTCCAGTGGGTCCCCTCTCCCAACCTTCTCTGAGCCTTCGGGGTCCATGTGACCTGGCCATTTAGCCCATGGTGTGCAAAAAAGTGCCGCTCAGAGGTAAAGCAACCCAACCAACCTATGTGGCAAATTTCTTCCATCTTTTCAATACAGACATCAGTTGTGCTCTCTTCACAATTAATTTTATTATTCTTGTCGATTACTGTATAATAATCAACCACTCCACCAGATAAATCCTTATCTAAATGAATCTCAACCTCATCCTTCTGACATCTAATTTTCTCACTCTCTACATTATTATGTACCTTGCTCTCAATCAAACCATTAGGCTCTAAATTTCTTTCTCTGAATTTAATATCATTACTATCATCTTTCTCCTCATCAGGTACCTTACGTAATATTCTACATTTATCCTCTGGATAAATATTTCCCTCATTAAATTTAGCCACAGCTGTACTACATAAATCCTTACCCTCAGCCTTCTCACATTTAATTTTGTCACTTTCTACATTACTATTTACTTTGCTCTTAATTAAATCACTAGGTTGTAAACTTCTTTCTCTGATATCAACACACTTACTATCATCTTTCTCCTTATCAGGTACTTTACATAATATCTTTACATCTATCATCTAGATAAATATTTCTTTCTCTAAATTTAGCCACATCTCTATTATGTAAATCCTTATTTAAATCTATCTTACCCTCATTCTTCTGACATTTAATTTTCTCACTCTTTAGATCATTATTTACTTCGCTCTTAATGAAATCACTAGATTCTAAATTTCCTTATCAGATACCTTGCAAAATATTTCACACTTATTATTTGGAGAAATATTTTTTTTACTAAGTGTAGCCACATTTCTGATATTAGTATCCTTCAGTCTGATTATTATTGTTTTATTTTATTTATTGTTGGCACTCTGTGTGCAATCAGTGTTTCATCCTTCTCCTGAATGCCCAATATATTTGTAACTTTCTCCACAATTTTCAGGGTGTTTTCATTCTGATCTTAAGGTATTCCACTTATCTCAATGTTATTGCATTTAAATCTTGTTTCAAGTTCTTTCAGTTGTTTTTTCATATCTTGATTTTGTTTCATTAAATCACTTTAAGTGATAATGTATCATGTTGTAATTATATTTTAAGGATTACTTTGATATGTCGCTTCTAATAGGGGCGGGGGTGGCTCAGTCGGTAGCGCGCCAGGCTCGTAATCTGTAGTTCCCAGGTTCGAGTCCCAGCTGGGTCAGCGTTGAGATTTGTCTCTACAAAATTCCCCGCCCTGCCCACGGTCAGTAGGGGACACCAATGGGCTTGGCAAGGCCGCCGTCCGTCAGATGGGACGTTAAGCCGTGGCCCCGTGTGCGGGAGAGCCATTCCCTGTGCACGTTAAAGAACACGCTGGATGGCCTTGACGGGAGGCTACCATCTGTCTCCCAACAGCTGTTCCAGTGGGTCCCCTCCCCCAACCTTCTCTGAGCCTTCGGGGTCCATGTAACCTGGCCATTTAGCCCATGGTATGCAAAAAAATTCCGCTCAGAGGTAAAACAACAACAACAACAACACTTCTAATATCAGTGATGCCCTTTCTCATGCCAGTAATTGTTTCTTTATTTTCAGCTTTGAAAGAAGGTTAGAATGTCTGTTACATATGAGAGATCTGTTTTATTTACAGACTGCTGATCAATAACTGTTTGTTGACATGATTCTCTGTCACTTACCTGATCTCCGTTTGTTGCATTCATATTGACTTTTCCCTTACTGCATTGAGGACAGATCCATTTCTTCTTTTTCTCTTTGGAGATATTCCTACATTTACTCTCACCAACACCGACACGTGTAGAGTGAAATAAACTATTGCAACCATTCTCACAAAAAAGCATCTCAATTTCTTCAAAAATAACATTGTGACAAAGAATACAAATAACTTTTTTCTTATTTGCCATATTAGAAACACTGTAAATTTTTTAATGCTTGTAATGAATAATAAATGACTCCAAGTGTCTCAAGTTTTTTCTATCAGCATAACTTAGATGTCATTTTTTTTACAATTTATGCCATAACGATTAGTTACTGTTGTTCTTTTCAGGTTGTGGCAACCCAGGACAAAGATTATAATTAGGTTTTGGCAAGTGCTGGACTTTACTTCTATAGTACTGTTCAGCCCCGATGGTGGATAGTGGTAAACATGGCATCTCTCTCATGATGTAATGCAGCCTCGAGTTGTGGAGCATTGGGTTTTGTCATAAGTTATATTACCTGTTCTTTTCAGGTCATATATACCATATTTGACCATTCATAAAATCATTTCTACAAATATTTTATAAATATGTACCCAAATTATACCTAAATTTTCAATTATTTCACCATACAACAGAAAAATAACATATATTGCAACCAGGTTATTGCCAGTATAGTAAAAGTGCAAAAACAAACCATAACTTCTCTCTAAGCATTGTGGAGGTATTTTCTTGAGGTTTTTGATAGAAATAGAGTAAATAGAATAGTGAATAGTTCTTAGATTGCATTAGACACAGATGTGCATTTTTTGCATATCCATATTAAATTCATGGATGAAAATATTCATAAATTTGTATTCACTGTTAATATTGCTTCAACTTGTTTCATACAGGAAAAAATATTTTGAATTCCATGAAGCTGTTAGAATGAGTAAAGGAGGCATTATAAAGGGTGAAGCTAGGCTGAAAAGGGTTGGAAACCACTGTGTGATAGTCCATCCATTCACCTTTACTTTTCCTTAACCAGTTTTATCTTATTTATGTTTTATTTATTATTTTGGGGATTTTTCTTCAGTTGAACATCCTTTTCCTTACCCAAGATCGCTAAAGGAGTTGTGCATGCACAACTCCAACTTTTGATTCACAACCGCTAATGTGCACAGGACATGCCCCCTCTTGTGTCATAGCTAGTGCAGGCATACGATTAATTTAATTTAGGCAAATGCTTTCCCAGCATGCAACACACGTGTCAGTTGCTTGCTGCATGTATAATTAGTGATGTAAGGTCACAGAGCTAATAGTTTTGAAGCTAAGAGAGAGATGTTTGTTAGTTTGGAGTTGTGATTTAATAATGTAGATGTTATTTTGTGTGAGCTATTAGTTACTCAGAGAATTTGATGTGGACTGTAAAAATTCACTTGGTAGAAATTTCACTTGGTGAGTTACAATTTTTTGGAAATAAACTTTGTTTTATGAAATATTTTGATTTTTCTAATTTTTTTTTTCTCTTGAGCAGTATAATTGAGTTTAATTAGATTTAAACTTTAATAATTTGGCAATCTTTTAAATTGTTTTCATATTGACTAAGTAACACATAATATACTTAGTGAACTCTTATTTAATTTTATTTGGCAAGATTAATTGCCTGGCGCTTGAAGCTATCTGGTAATTTAGTTGTTTTTTTTGGTCAGTTTACAAGATCCAAATAAGTTAACATACATTTTGGAACATTACAACTGGTCTACAATAACTTTTGTTTATGTTCAAATTTAATCAGTTTGCCATAAGTAAGGATATGTCTATATGTTTGGAGAAATTTGATGTTATGGGGAGTGTAGTGGGGTTTAATAATAAAAATAGAGAATGTAATTATATTTGAGTAAAAATTATATATTATTATATTTATATTTATATTATTATATTTCTTAAAAATTATATTTTAGTTTTAAAATATTACTTTTATACATAATTCTTTGCATACTATTAACCATTATCATATGCATAAAAATTCATATTTTATCATTGTTGATATTGTTTTTGTGTGTGCCGACAAAATTTCTTCATGTGCCATTTATTTCCCATCCCTGGTTTAGAGTAAAATACTTTAAAGAGCATTAACTTTCAATCAGAAATGGCCAAATGACCAAATTTTCCCACTAATATGGCAAAAAAGTGGCACAAATACTACCAGTTTAATTTAGTATTTAATCTGTCATTTTAAAAAATTAATTGTAACATTTTGATTTTAGAAGAAATTAAGAAAAATGCAGAATTTGCAGATTTAGAAGAGGAAGAATTAATTGAAAAGTAAGTAAAAAAAATTTTTTTTTCCAGTACTTTTCTATTGATTTTGTTTTGATTCTTGTCAAAGCCTTTTGAGTAATTCACCTTTTTAAATTACTTTTAGAGCAGTCTGAAATTTGATCTTCATAGCCAATCAGAATAATGTCAAAATTTTATGTTATTAGTTTATAATGGACTTTGATCTGTAACAATAATACTTGTATTTTTAGGAAGGTATATGAAATTTAATTACCACAATCTTTAGCTGTTATTACATTCTAAAAAACCAAATATTCCTGAGATGGTCCCTAATGTCAACCTTTACTTCTTATAATAGGTGTATTGCCTCCTGTGCAATATCCCTGATTTTCACTCTATGATTCTTTCGTACTTTAAATCTACCTTTAACCACAAAGGTGATGAAGTATAAGAAAAAAGTTATTATAAGTTCAGAATATGGTTGAATGGCTGGCACAGATTCTAGATGCCTTCTGGATGTTAATCTTCTTGATTTGGTGATATTACTCTTCAACCTCAGAATGAGATTACCTGTCTGGGCTCATGGCTGATGTTGTCATGCACCATGTGGAGCAAACTGCCTTACAGCAATCCACGTTAAAACCTTCATTGTATATTCGCTACATTGATGACATTTTAATTTTTTTGGGGACCGTGAATTAAAAATATTAATTGAAACATTTAACAGTTTACTATCCACTATCAGTATAAAATTAACACATGGAACCAATATCAACAGAGAAATACCATACTTAGATATTAAGATTGAAAAGAAAATGCTGAAATGCTAGTTGGAATATACAGAAAACCAACTTATATTCCTAATTTATTCCCTTATATATCAGCTCATCCATCACTTATAAAAAAAAAAACCTTCTTACCATATTTCCTGCGTGCTTATCAATATAGTACACAAAACAGTTCATTAAAAAGAGAACTAGAATTTATATATAAAATAGCTGAAGAAGTGGGATATCCTAAAAAGTTAGTACAAAGATTAGAAATAAATGCAAAGTTACGACAGGATTCGCAACCCAAACCTAATCAACAAACTAATAATATAAGATATGCACGTAGTTTCCCATAATACCACTAGGATAACTAAAACATTAAGCAATGTACTAAAAAAATTCAAATAAATTAACCACACACTGTACCTCACACTATAAAAAAAATAGTAATGATAGGGATAAATTAGTCACTACAGGGATTAAATAAATTAGAGAGAAAAAATAATTATATAGGAAAAATCTTATAGAACATATGAGCAACATATGACTGAACATAGGAAGGACATTAAACGTGCAAAACCAAACAACTCTCACTCAAACAATAGTTGACAATAATATCAAAGTAAATAAGGTTCAATATAAACCCTTAGTAGCATCCCCAAATAAATTTGAATTGCAATATCCAAAACACTACTGATCAATTTACATTGACAAATTATGCAATACAGAAATACATACCCTTCCCACAGCATGGAATCTCCTGCTGTGCAAGCAGTTGACGCCTTGAGTTGTGCAGTCCAACAAAAAGAGTAGAGAGATGAGTATAAAATCTGAAGCAGTTAACAACCAGCTGCAATCACACCTGTTGAAGCCCTGATAAAGGAGGGGGTGCGAAATGTGTTGTGAAGAGATTGTGTTGCTTTTAAAATGTTTTAACATTCAGTTCAATTGAATACACGTTATTAAACTCTTTGGAATTAGTTTTAGAATTTTAAGTGTTCCTGAGTACGAACAAAGTCACCTTAACTTTCCCTCACAAACAAAGTCACTAAAATCTTTCCCTTGAAGTGAATTTCGCAAAACATAATCAATAACCAAACTAAAGAGAAAAGGAGACAAAATGCGTCCTTGTCGAACACCAGAAGTAATGCTAAACCAATTGCTACAAGACTTACCAACTCTCACACATGACTCAGTGTTATTATAGAAAGCATTATGTTAAGTAATCTGTCTGGTATACCATATGATCTCACAATTAACCACAAATTATGACGATCAACAGAGTCGAAAGCCTTTTGAAATCAACAAAGCTACCAACCAAAGGTTTCTGAAACTAAACATTTCTTAAGAATCTACCTAAGTGAAAATATCTGATCTAAACATCCTCTACCACTTCTGAATCCACACTGTACATAACTCAATTGCTGTCAACCAGATTCTTAATCCTATTAAGCACAGTCATGCAAAGAACTTTCCCTGGAACAGAGCGTAGGCTGATACCCCTAAGTTATCACAAGAACTGCAATCATCTTTTTGGAAAATAGGGATAATAATAGCTCTGGTAAAATCCTTAGGAATCATGCCTTTATCATAAAAGATATTCAAAATTTCAGTCACCCAAGTGGTAACAGAAATATTCCCAGCTCTAAGCATTTTCGTAGTAATTTCATCTACACCTGGGGATTTATGAAGTTTAAGTTTAGAAACAGCCAAAATAACTTCAGATTGTGTTATAGGGCCAACATGAAAGCCACCAATGCATCTATCATCATTGCAAACAATGGGAGTAGAACTAACCACATTGTTTAGAACATCACTGAAATGCTCAGCCCACCTAGCTATGACAGAATCCTTACCTTCTATAATCTTACCATGTTTATCCTTCAATCCCTGTATACCTGTCCGTTTTCTACCACACAAAACATTAACTATCTGGTACAGCTCTCTGCTGTTGTGCTGTCTAACTGCTTCCTCAGCTTTGTCAGCCAAGCCATCAAGCCAAAGATTCTTATCAGCAGCTAACTGATCCTTTACACATTTATTAAGCTCTCTGTAATCCTTTCTATTAGGACTAGTAGGGTACTGATTAAGGACATTCCTGCATTTCCTTCTTTCTGAAATGAACTCAAGTGCCTTATCATCAAATAATTTTGCCTCCTCTTCTCCCTTTTTCCTAAAAGAGTACTGTTAGTTTCCAAAAAAGCCTGTTTAAAATAGCCCTATTCTTCCTCAACTTCAGTGGTAAGCAAACCATGACTGTAATAATGAATAATTAACTTATCATAGTAAACTTTAGCTATAGCTGGGTCTTCAGAGCTTCAGTATTAAAGGTAATTTTTTAACTTTAGCACAACACTTTTTAAGTTTAAGTTGCAAGACACTTTTTACAAGGTAATGGTCAGATCCAATTTCAGCTCCCCTATATGACCTGGTATTTCTAACAGAACTAGCCCATTTGCTGTTAATTAATATATAATCGATCATATTCTTATGCAGTCCATCTGGTGATACCCATGTGTAATTATGTATGTTGTGGTGTTTGTAATAAGTGTTATTCTCAAACGATTAAGTTATCCATTGCTATTGCAGCTGCCAATTCCAAAAGGGCCTATTACTCCTCCACAAAGGTCAGAGTCAGCACCAACTTTGGCATTAAAGTCACCAAGAACAAGGGTAATATCTCCTTTCTTGACAGAATTCAAAATATCCTGAAGTTGTTCATAAAACCTATCCTTCTCATCCTCATCGGCATCCTCAGTGGTGCCATAACAGCAGATAACATTCAGGTCTTTAACACTTGTCTGAAATTTTGCTGAAAGAAACCTTTCATTAAGCATTCATATCCTAGAAGAGCATCATTGGTGTGCCTGCTGAGAAGCAGACCTATGCCTTGGTGATGATTATTATCATCCCTCCCTGAAAAGAGAAATTTAAGATTATGTTTAAGAATCTGACCATTATCTGTCCATCGGGTCTCTTGCAAGCTGAGAATATCTAAATTATAATGGTGGAATTTTTGTGTGAGGACATCAAGAAAATAAGCTCTGTACAGTCTTCACATTCCAACTACCTATGGAGTGAAAATGGTTAGTGGGAAATTTAAAGAAACTATGTTTATTGAGAGAGGGAATGCCGACAATATCAAATAGCTCCCTAATCGCAGACATGGGGCAAAGACCCATTCCCCCAATACTAAAGGCTGAAGTCATCTACACTGGAAGACAATGTAGAATTTGATAATGCCAGTAGAAGCAAAGTGTTCAGGTGCCTGCGATGACCTCTGCTCAGGATTATCTGCCAGCTGATAAACATATCCTGTGAATCTATTCACTTGGGGCTGTCAACCCGCAAACAAACAGAAAACACACACAGAAGATTTTCCCTCCACAGAAGCCCACCAGTGCAGCAAAATCAGGATCCATTATCAAGCTCAGAGCCATAATTCCATTCAGGTTGATATATACGGTTGACCACTCCTCAGCAGGGTAGAAAAAAAAAAGAAAAGTAGCCATAGTTGTCCAGATCAGTAGGCCACACTAATCTGGCAGGTCTCCTCTTTCGTTCACTTCCACAAGAGAGTATCTCTTTTGAAGGGTACTAACGGTCTGCACCACGAGAAGGCCTGGCCGGTTCTCTTCATAATCACAGAGGATTGGTGCTTAGCTCTCCTTCCAGTGACTACTTATTTACCATTTACAGACATTTAACAGAATTTAACTCCATAATAAATTCGCAGAATTATAGTTCCCAAGAAATACATTTGTAAAAAAATAAGCTTTGCCAATGAGTGGGGCACGAACCTCTTTCTCCCAGTTTCATGCCAAGTGTTCTAGACAACTAAACTATCACCAGCTAGTTCATTTCCCCACTAATTGTGACTTTAAATCTTCCAAATTTCCCAACTTTGTTGCCAGTGGTGCCATCTATGATCAGGAACAGCAACTCTCTGTTATTGCTCATTATAAGTATTAATTGGGATATCAAACCCCCTAAAACATGAAATGCAAGCCATTTTCTGTGAATTTCTCAAATCTGTAAACATTTAACAAATAGGCAGAAAAAATTATTTTTGTCATGAGTGGGACTCAACCCACTTCCTAGTTGCATGCTAGGGAGATGTGGGTTCAAGTCCCACTCAGAGCAAAACTAATTTTTTCTGTCTAATTATTTCTTGAATTCAATGTCTACAGGTAATCTTTATATCAGTGAAAAAAATCAATGTCCAGTGATAATTTAGCAGTCTAGAACAGTGATTTGCAATGAGGGCCATGCCATACTTCTAAGGAACCACATGGAAAAAACTGAACATTGGAACTACTGAGTTGGAGCATCTGAAGGGGCTACCCAAACTTAAGTAGCAGAATAAAATATTATGAATGAAATGTAAAAATCATTATTTTCATAGCAAACTTATTTTATAACTTTTAGTACACATAACAATAAAATCATTCCTGCAAAATAAGCTCATAACCACCTTGTGTGAAGAGAGGTGATCTTCGTTTGTCACTAACAACTTAGTGAGTGACATTGCAGTCAGATATTAAAAACTTCCATGTTTGCATTAGCAACAAGAATCACACTGAATAAAATGCCAATTATCATAATATTTTTCTTAGCAGGTCTTATGCTGCTATTATGTATTTTATGTCTTTAAGAATTTTCTTTGCTACTTATCAATTATTAGAATATATACAATGTAAAATTTATATTATAAATAAACAGTACAGAGGATAAAGTACATTTTTTCAACGAATGTGGCTATGAGAGGTGCCATAGAGGTAAAAGAAGCTCAGAAGAAGGCCATGAGCAAAAAAAGGTTGGGAACCATGTTATGGTTCACCATTTACTTTTATGTTTCCTTAACCAGTTTTAATTTATTTACATTATAATTATTATTTTGGGCATTTCATTCCTTTGAACCCTTATTTTCTCCCCATCTGTCTGTGGAGTTGCTGATTGTGTAATTCCATTTTGATTTATGGCTGCTAAACGTAAAAAAGCAGGTTACAGCCACTTATGGCATCATCAGAGCCCGAGTATCATATGCAAATATGCCTTCTAAGCATGATAACGACATGTACCGTGTTAGCTTAAGCTGGAATGTGGCTAAGTAATTGACAGGAGTTGAGATCACGGTAGTTTATTGACAGCCACTAAATGCAGTGAGCAAAGTCACCACTGCTTATGCCATCATCAGCACCTGGGCATCATATGCAAATATGGCTTCCAAGCATGATATTGGCACATGCCACTTTAGACTTAAGCCTGAAGTCAGACTTTAGTCTGACTAAGTAGTTGACAGGAGTTGATGTCACGGTAGTTGAAGTGTAGTTAGTTGGTGTTGAAGTGTAGGAGTAGTAGTAGTTTTTGGTGCAGCATGTTGATGAAAGATTTAATTGTCTTCAGTTTGTAGAAAAGTTTTTATTGGTGAGTCTAGAATCCAATAAACTTATTTAATCTTATGAAATTTATATTTGACTTTTTTTATTTATTTTTTTTCTTGAGCAGAACTTTGTTTTAGAAATACAGTGGACCCCCGATATAACTCGCATGTCGGGCGGGAAACAACACCCGCGTTATAAGGTGAACCGCATTATACCAAGTGGTGCGGTGGCGACACAACAAATTTACTCAGAACGATTTGAGCTATATACTAAAACATCCCATCAACTATATATATATTATGTATTATATTTATTTCTGGCTCATTCAATATTTCCCGGATACGAGATATTTCAGCCTCAGTGAAGATATTATCTGAAGCTGAAGCTGAATCGCGAACATCGCCTGCGCTATAACCGAGTGTGCGGTATAGTGAGCAGCACTATAACGAAGGTCCACTGTATTAATTAAATTACAATTTGGGACAATCTCTGAACTTTTTTTTTGTTTTATGCTCTTAAAAAGAAGAACCCTTATTTAATTTCTTGCACCCAAGTTTCAGTTATCTGGCAAAGAAAATAATATACTTTGGAGCATTACAACCACTGGGTTAGACCATCTGAAATGAAACTGAGAGACGTGGGTTCGGGTCTTTCTCATTGACAACTCATTTTTTTCACAAAGGTATATAATTTAACTTTTTATTCACCAGGTTTTCTAAAATTAATCCTTAAGTTCATAGTCAGATCTATCTTTTCACTATATCTCTGTGAAAAAGTCTAATCAAAATTAATAATAAATTTGTTTAAATTTTGTATTTTCATAAAATTTGGAATTCTGTTTAATTTGGTATGTAACATGACCTATTTCTGCTAATTGGTTATTTGTTAAAAGAATTCTCAAAGTATATTACCAAGAAAAAAATTGCAAAAAGGATGTGATTTTCTTATTTTAAGCAAAAAAATTATTTTTCTGATATTCAGAAATAATCTTTCTATTCATATGCATTATAATTATTTTTGTGATTTTTTTTAATCAATTTTATATGCATTACACAATGCTTTTTAACTACATGACTCTAAAAAACCCTATTAAAAATGAAACTTTTTTTGTTAAACATTTTATTTTCAGAAAATCCAGAATTAAATGCTGATTAATATGGCATATAATACTCCATAATTCTTTTCATGTTATTGGGCAAAAACGTTTTAAAGTTATTTTTTTCTTTTTTGGTTGATCAAAGTGAAAAAAATAGTTGGGCCTTTGGATGTCAACAAGTTTTTTAGGCTGGACCCTTGAAGGGTTTAAAATTCAGTGGTTTTTCATGACCAATTGTTATTCTAAACTTAGTTTTTATTTAATGGATATTAATAACTGGAAATACCTTGACAGATGTTTGTGATTCTAAACCTAGATAGTATTTTCAGAAGGTTTAGATGGGCTCCCATTTCAGTATTTAGAAGATATGCCTTCAGATTTCAGGTTCTGTTAAAAGTTCCTAATTATTGAAACTGGGTGATTTAATTTCTAAATTCTCCATTTCAGCATTTTTGAGAACTAGTTCAAAGAATACAAATTTCATTTTTTAATGTGAAATATGAGAGGTAGAGATGTAAGTAAAATTGATAAAAGCTGTGTTGGTGATGCAAAATCTGTTAAGACTTCTAAAATTATTTTTATGAACTGTGGGCATCCACCAGGACAGGGGTTAGCTCAGTTGGTAGCACCAAGCTTGTAATCTGTAGTTTCCTGGTTTCAGTTCCTAGCTGTGCCAGCATTGAGAGTTATCTCCAATAACCCTTACCCAATGTTCAATGAGAAAGGGGACAACTATGAGCTTGGAAAGGTTACTGTGCATGAGATGGAACATTAAGCCATAGCCCCATGTGCAGGAGAGCCATACCTTGTACACATTCAAGAACATACTGGATTGCCTTGATATGGGGGGAGGCTTCCATATGTCTCCATGCAGCTGCTTAGTGGGTCTTATTCTCTAATGGTTTCTGTGTCCTTGTGACCTGCCCATTTAGCCCATTGTGTGCAAAAAAACTGTGCTGCTCAGAAGTAAAACAACCCAATCTTCCCACCAATGGGCTTGGAAAGGCTGCTGTCAGTTGGATTAAACCATGGCTCCATGTGCGGGAGAGCCATACTTTATGCATGTTAAAGAACACACAAGATGGCCTTGACAGGAGGCTACCATATATCTCCTAACAGCTGTTCCATTGGGTCCCCTTCCCCAACCTCTGAACCCTCGGGGTCCTGTGACCTGGCACTTTTTTTGCCCAAAACCCAACCCTCCTTACTCCATAGGGTGGGAAGAATTCCACTTGTTTGTTTTAAGAGCTAAATGAAAATTTCTTTTAAGTTTTGATAGGTACTGATCAAATATTACTATTCTTATTATATGAATCTTCCATTTGTTTGAATTTCCATCTGTAGAAGGTGCTAAATTTGGAAAATGACAGTACTTCAAAATTACTAGAAATACTCTTTAACAGTGTAGTAGCTTAAAAAAAACTGCGATATTTATTATGTTTTATTATTTTTTATAAAAATTACCTTGGTTTTGTGCAAGGTAATCTGGTAAATAAACAAGTTTTATGTCCACTGGAGGATAGTTTAATCCTTATTATTGCATGTCTACTTGTTCCTGAGGTAGTCATTGTCTTGGGTGCGAGAATTCACTATTGCATTGTGAGGGAGATGTCTGTTGGACAGTAAGACAGAGGGATGCCAGATGTTGAAATATTGAAACTTTTGCACACATTAACCAAAGGATGTGTAGAAAGCCAGTAGAATGTGCACAACTTTTTTAAGTAAAAGCGATTAATGTATATTATTATTGTGTAAGATTTCCATTTTTGATTGCTTCTCCAACTCATCATCAGGCAAAGAGTTGTTGTGCAGCATTAAAGTGCTATAACACTTTAACATCTGTGACTGATGCTACAGTGTTATACAGTAATTCTAGTAATTTTAAACTTACACTGTGATTTAAATCGGCTCTTTTTAATGAGAATACTTTTTGCTTTTAAGACAGTTTTATTTTCCAGAGATGATTGAATACTGTAGTTATAAATAAATGGGAAAAAAAATAGGGACCAGTTTTGTTTCAGCTAAATATTTCATGAGTCCTGTGTATACAGGACATCTGCTGTGACACTTTACTACTGAAACATTTCACTTTTTTATTTATGTGATAACTTTGTTATTTCTAGCTCATGTTTTATCTTAATTACTACATAATACTCTAAATATGTGCAATAAATTATAAAATAGCATTGCTTGCATTTTTAATGCTATCACTGAGCTTAATTACTTTGTGATGTTTGCTACTTAGCGGAATATTTTAAATAGCATATGTATTCTGTAAGAACAATATTCATGCAGTAAAATAAACTTTATCTTGTATTCATATTTAAAATTATATTTTTTTTAATTGCAGGATTGCTGATTTGCAGATTGAATATTTTGATTGTGCCACTGCCAAAGCTATTCAGGAAATGATTGTTGAAAGGTATGCTGATTGGTTCCCAAGTGGTATCTTGAGACAAAGAAATTTTGTATTGACATTTTACTCATTTTTGTTTATCCTTTGTGATCATTCACAGGAAATTTTCCTAAAAAAACTACATCCAAGTACCAACTCTTAATGTAGTACTTGTAATTGTGAAATTCAAATCCATGGGAACCAAAGTGTTATAATATTGTGCAACATATGATTGGATTTCTAATATTACTGAGATTACTAACCCTTCCAGTATCCATATCGTCTGTTATATGTTCGTAGAATCTGAATTGAGTTTCCAAGGATGGATGTATACGTTTTTAGTACAACAAAGAAATATCAATTTTTAAAAAATAAAAATTGCTGTTATAATTTATATATTATATATCTTATAAAAATATGTAATTCAGGCTTCAAAAATAATTTATTTTTTAATTTGATGCATATTTTATTAAATTACAATATAAATAATTTTATAAAGCCATCTGATTGCCATTTCTTAGAAGCACTAAACGGTATTGCCAATTTGCTTCTTAACGTTCCTATTTGCTGAAGCAACCTTCTGATTTTAAGCTCACAAGTTTGATTTGAACTATTATCAGCAAATATTTCCTTAAATTTTCGAAAATCTAAAAATTAACAAAAAAACTATTATTTTTTAAAAACAATAGATTTTGGAAGTAATTACAAAATGCATACCCCAATTTTTTTTTCTGTTTCACACTCTTTTCTGTCATAAACCTATTTCAATATTCCCAAGTTATTTTTATCATTTTTCCCAGCATTCTATGCATCTTTCCCACCTTCAAAATCGAAACTGGAAGTAAACACATCCTTCTTAGAAATTCTGGTTGCACCTGCATTTAATTAGCTATGCTTCACTGAGGCAAACAAAACGCAGATGGCTGACACATGCAATCTCCGTTGTGTGTGCTATTATAATGTTGTTTACAGTTTTGTCCAGCATATTGGATACCCTTTGTAAAGTTAGTATTTTTTTTTTATATTTAAACCTTAGTTTTCATTTCAGTAGATTTATTTTTTGGAAATTAGTGATTCTTTTGGCTGATTGATAAGTATTGATTTTTTCATAGTTATGCTACATCGTATGGCTGGCCTACAACTTATTGCTATGGATATTTTAACATTGCATTAGGCTATATGTTAATTTTAATTTTATCATTTATTACTTTTCCAGTGAAACTTTGATATAGTATCATTTTCTAAAAATAAATGAGGTATTGGATATGAAAACAAATTCATTTCTTTATATTTACTTCTGTTAGTTAGCGATCTTCAATTGGCTGATTTATCGATCTTTCCGAGTTATGCTAGATCAGAGGCTGGCTTAAAAGTTGCTGCGATATTTTGTTTAATACCCATTAGGTTATATGCAATTTTTTTTTATTATTATTTCTTGTTTTTTTTTAATAAAAAAAACTTTGAGCTTTTACCGTTTTCTGAAATTGAATGTCTTGGATACGGAGCAAAATAGATGTCCTTGCCACGGAAATCGGCCATCATTTGGGAGGGCAATTTCAGGAAGGTCTGGTCCTTGGTCACAAACCTTTCTGCACTTAGCCAAGATTGCTGAACTTCAACACCCAAAGAAAAAATTCATAAAGTTTAGCAAAAAAAAAAAAGCAGCCAAGGAAGTTTTTTTCTATTTCATAACCAGTTCAGAAATTCTGTGAATGTGAGAAGTCCAAGTCACGTTGTATAGCACTAGCTGTGTTTAAAATATACGATATTGAAAAGAATCATTAAAAGAAATAAAAATCATATTTCAGGTTGAATATTATATTATTCAGGAGGAAATTTCCTTTCAATAAATATAT
Organism: Ryuthela nishihirai; assembly: GCA_038380435.1. Taxonomy (NCBI): domain Eukaryota; kingdom Metazoa; phylum Arthropoda; class Arachnida; order Araneae; family Heptathelidae; genus Ryuthela; species Ryuthela nishihirai. Next base: position 74,448,408 of record JAWZYU010000008.1, on the reverse strand, counting down.
AATTTAACTATTTTTATTCATCAGGTTTTCCAAAGTGGAGCCTTAACTGTAAAGCACGATCTTTTTTTCACCATATCACATTGAAAAGGGCTTATTAAAATCAATATACTTGAAAATTTATTTGTATTATTTAGTTTTACAAATTTCGTTATTAAATTCTGTTTAATTTGATATATAACATGACCTATTTCTGTTGATTGGTTATTTAAAAAAAATTGTAAAGTTGACTTGTTTATTTGACTCAGCACAATTGGCTAAAAGCCTGGAACAGAATGAGAAAAACATTTACTTAAAACCAAAAAATAATTTTTTTGTTATTCAGAAATATATAGCCATTTTATTCATGTGCATTGTAATCATTTCTATCTATTAGTTTGTTTGTTTTTTTCAAATAAATTTTTATTTGTGTTGCCAGATGCATTATTTTACTACATGACTCTAAAAAAAACCTATTAAAATAAAACATCTTTTTTGTTAAATACTTGATTTTCAGAAAGTCCAGAATTCAATGCTGAGTAATTTGGTATACAACATGCCATAATTCCTTTCATTAGTTATTTGGCAAAAAAGATGTAAAGTTAAAGTTTTTTTTTGGTTGAGTAAAGTGAGAAAATAGCTTGGCCTCTGGATGGAAACCTGTTTTTCAGCCTGGACACTGGAAGGGCTAAATGACTGGTGGTAACTGAAACCTAGTGTAGGGGTTGGGAAAAGGGAGGAATACACAAAGTATGTTTTTGATATTTATAACTTTGCTTGTTGGGTCAATTGTTATGAAGCTTATGTCAAATGAAGAAACAATTAAATGGAGAATAGAGTTATAATTTTAAACAATATAAGAAAAACTTTTGCCTAAAATTGGGAAGAAATGAAATTTATTTATTGTGCATTGAGTAATTTTTTACTATAAGAAATGAACAAGAATAGCAAGCAAAAAAGTGCCTGATAGAGGGAAAAAATTTATTGATTTTCAAAGAATCAATGCCAAATTCATTAAAATCTAATATAAAGTATGGTTATTAAAAATTAAATCTTCTTATGTGCAGAGATAAAATGAAATCATCCCAACTCTTATCTGTGTTCAGTAAAAAATAAAGTGTATTAGAACCTTATCCTGAGGTCTAAATAAACCCAGTATGTCATGTTATATGCAAAATTAAAGAGCAGTTTATTCTGCACAGCAAAATGATAGAAATTCTATAGCATGGTAAGTGAAAACATTCATAGTTGCTACTAGTCTTGGAAGGGTTAATGCCTGAAAGAAACATATTTTTTTATTAGACATGACTACTAGAGTTTGCTTTTGGTCATTTCATGAAAATTTGACCAAATTTGCCATGGGGCTCTTTTATATTTTCTCAAAATGCAGGATTATTATAAAAGAACTAAGGGCTCTGTCCCTGCAGCCTAGGCTGCCATCCCTGCAAAAGTCGCTCTGGATCCCCCATTGTTGGCTTGCATCACTCACCCCCTCCAGAGAAGATCTATGAGGTCCCTTACCAGTGGGATGAGTAAAGCAGTGGTTTGAAATTTCGAATGTTGCATGAAACATTATTGAAAGTTAATCTTTTGTCTATCACAGGAAATAGAGTTTAGAACTTAACACAAGACAATTTATTTTAAAATGCATCTATTCCAGAAAATATTTCAGAGCACACTATTATAATTCACTCAGTTAGAACCATTAGAAATAACATACAAATGTTTATTGTGATGATGCAGTCAAGTTGCCATTCAATGAAAACTGGTCTTCTGATACTAGCAAAATGCATTTTTCATTGCAAAGTTTGACTTATAGTCAATTGATGCAGCTATTTCTGCAAAAATTTCCCAACACACTTTTATACATATAATTATAATTAACTCTTTCAATTATTCGATGCACCTGAAGTTTGAAAGTCATCAGTACCATACTTTAAAATTTTGAATGTTGCATAAAACATTATCAAAATAGAATAATTAGAAGGTGATGTACAATCTGTTCACTGTGACAGTGAAGAAAAGTTGCCATTCCTCAAAAACTAGTCTCATAATCTGGTAAAATACAATTTGACTTATAGTTTCCTTTGCTGATCTGGCAACTGGGGACTGCATTACAGAGTTATCCAATTACAGTAGCCATGTTTTAAAATGTTATATTTTATTAAATAATTAAGCAGGCAAAATAACTATGTTAAAAATGTCTTAATTGTGAAGTTTCCAAATTGCTGGATTGGTAGAAGTGGATCGATCTTATGACTCCCAAGAAGTCCCAATATAACTCCATTATTTTGTTTTCAGCTAAGCAAAGTATGGATTGGAAGGTGAATCAGCATTGGTACCCCCTTAAATAAAGTCTGTTGAACCAAAACAAAACTTTGAGTTTCATGACATTTTGTATGCATTAATTCCTTTGGTTACTTAACTGTGTAATAAATATAGTAGTTTAAAATATGCATATTCTGTTATCACGAACCTGTATTTTTCATAGTGTTCTGATATAAATGAGTGAAAAAAATGGTTTTGCTCACTTAACCATTTGTGCATTGCAAACTGCCAAAATGGCTGCAGATGACAAAAAGTAGTTCTCAAGGATTGTGCTATTAGCTATAATGTTTTAATTATAAAATCAACCATTCTCAGGGGGCTCAGTCATTAGTGCACTAGGCTCATAATCTGCAGTTCCCAGGTTCAAAACCTGGAACCTACCTTCCACCAGCTTTGTAATTTATTTAAGCAAAACTTTCTGCCTTACCCTCAGTGAGTAGGGGACACCTATTGGGCTTGGAAAGACTGCTGGCCACTGGTTGGGACATTAAACATGGCCCTGTCTATGGAAGAGCCATATCCAGTGCATGTTAAAGAACATGCTGGATGGCCTTGATAGGCTACTTGTCTCCTAATAACTGTTCAGTGGGTCCCCTTCCATCAAACTTCTCTGAGCTCTTGGGGTCCTTGTTCTATTAATTGGACTCTTGTCATATATTTTCATCTTCATTGACTCTACTGCACTTTTTCATACAAGAAAACTGATATACATTGTATATGAATTTATATCAGTATTTAAAAGTGTTTTTAACTATTTACATTTCTATTGTATACACACTGCGATTTTCAACTATTATTCATCAAAGATGAGGTTTGAACTTTATTCAAATATTTCCAATTGACATTTATTTGTACACTGCCTGACCAAATTATTATGAAGGCCTACCTAATGCCTTATCAGCCTTTGGTGGACAGAGATGACAGCCCAGTCTTGATATGGCATACTTCCCCCATATTTTCAATATACTCAGAAGGATTTTGATTCACTCTTCCAACAAAAATGGCTTGCACCTCTTGAAATGAAGAGAGCAGATGTCTGTGCATTTGAATAGCGTGTTCTGAATTGTCCCATATGTTTTGATTGTATTAAGATCAGGCTATTGTGCAGGCAACGGAAAAAGGTCAGTTTCATATACCCCAACCATTCTCATACAATTCAAGAGCATTGAATCAGTCCATTATCATCCTAGAATATGCTAACTCCACTGGGGTAAAAATGATGCATCATTGGCAGCACCTTAGGATCCAAGAGGCTTTTATACTTCAGGAAGTAATACAGCACTGCATAGAAATTAGAGGACTCAATTCATGCCAATAAAATGCTCCCCACACCATCACACTACCTCCAGTGCCTTGAATTGTAGGAGCTACCTATGATGGTCCATTGCTTTGTGGGTTTGTCACCACACACAATTATCTGTTGAAAACAGTGTTGTATAACATGATTTGTCTGACCATACGATATGCTTCCAGTCCTCCACAAACCAGGTTTGCTGCTCCATACATCATTGGAGTCTTCGAATCCTGTTGTTTTCAGAAATGAAAGGCTTTTGTATCATGGTACAGTTCCCAAATTTCAATGTTTTCAATTCTCTGTGCATAGTTTTCATGAAATGGGTTTTGAAGTACTGTTAGCAGTTATCTCTCTCTCAGCTGATGAACTGCAGCAGTTCTGTTTCAGGGTTAACAAATTCCTGCCTGTCTCTCAAAACCTTTTCCTCCCACATTTGCTGGGATTGGCAGATGGTTTTTGAGACCATTGCCATTCTCCATCCACTGGGATGTTGTGCCCTATGATTTTCCACTGAGTTCTATCATCTCCATTGTTGATGCTCCTGCCCACTGTGCTCCAATGATGATCCTCCATTAGAAAGTCACTCAGATCAGCCTTTTTACCCATATCGGACTTTGCTTTCCATCATGCCTTTATTGCTTTTATAGAACTTCATAGTAGCATAGTCTATAATATTAATTTCATTAAGAAATTTTGCACACACTGGCATGATCCTTTATGTGCCATGTGGTCATAATAATTTGGCAAGACAATGTAATAATATACTTCATCTTTTGTGAACTTTGACTAGCTGTACTATTACAATTATTCATTAGTGTTAAAATGTTACCTGCATACACTGAGATGCTAGTAGCATACACCTAGCTAGTAGCTTGTTGTGCGTCCTTTGGCCTTTAGAACAGCTTGAATTTGTCGGGGCATGAAACTTATAAGATGCTGGATGTGTGTGCAAGAATACTGTACCATGCAGAAATGATTATCACACAGTCACTGCAAATTGGATGGCAACACAGTCTTGCTGCAAACAGCCCTTACCATCTCACCCAAAGATGCTTGATAGTGTTTAGATCTGGGGACTCTGCAGGCCAATGAAGCAAGGAAAACTCATGTCCTGTAACCTTTCAGTGATGATATGTGCCTTGTGAGCAGGTGCATTATCATACTGAGCATGTCCATCCAAGTGAGGATAAACTCCATGAAGGGGGAACTTGGTCAGCAATGATGTTCAAATATGCCATTGCATTCAGATGTCCTTTGATGGGTATCATGGGGTCTAATGTGTGTCAGGAAAACTTTTCACACACACCATCACACCAGCCTGTACTGTTGACACTAGAAAGACAGCTCCATGGCCTCATGTTGCTTGCACCAAATTCTGATCCTTCCATCAGCATGATGCAAAAGGAACCTTGATTTGTCCAATCACGCTACCTTTTTTCAATCCTCAATGGTCCGTGTCGATGCTCTGCCCCCACTGGATATGTGCATTTGTGTTCCTCACTGACAGTACCGTCACTCAATATAGTCAGTCGTAGCCCATTCACAACAAGGTCTGATACGTGGTGTGTTCAGAGATGACCTTCTGCACACCATTGTTTCATTCTGTTGGGATTTGCCAGGTTGTGGCTCATCTGTTTTCTTGCATGATTCTTGCCAGTCTGTTTTGATTCCTCTGAGCCACAGGTTGCCGATCACTGGTATTTTTATTAATTTTTTTTTTTTTTTTTTTTTGCTTTTTGCATCATTCTCAGTAAACTCTTGAAATGGTTGTGCGTGAAAAGCCCAGGAGGACAGCTGTTGGAGAGATGCTACAACTGGCATGCCTGGCACCAACTATCATGCCTCATTCGGTCACTCAGATTACTTGTATTGCCTATTCTGACATTCAATTCAACTCTAACTGAAGCTTGAAAATCTGGTCTGCCTGATTTATACCACACACCATGTAGACATGTTACGTGTTGGAAGGAACTATTTATATGATGGGGGTGGTGTACCTAATAAACTGGCATCTCAGTGTATGTAGACATTAGTGAGTGTTGCAGTTGAAATAGTTGAAATGTATTTCAGTCAAGAATATTGGTAAAAAGACAGTTATGTTTTAATTTTCTATTACTTAATTGCTAGACAAAAAGTTATCTCTTACTATGTAGTTTTATCAGGATGTTGATTTCTTAAATTTGTTTTTGTTGAGATATTTCAAATATCATTTGATTTGTTAGATTACAATTGGGAGATGTTCTATACAAAACATTGGTTGAAAAACTTGATGATAATAGTGATATGAATGATAATGATATTAATGAAGTAATAACTGAGGATGACAGAAGGTAAGTGTTCATAGCTATATTTCTTTAACAACTTTGTATTAAGTTTAGACTCTTGAAGTTGTTGATCTTATCATGTAGGTCTTATGTTTGATGTAGAGTAACCCAGGAGTGTACAGCTGAAACATGCATTTAAACCAAATTCTACCTTTAAGCAGACTTAATTCTCTCTTATTAAATGTACATGACTGTTGTTCACCTAGGACCTAATTAGGCTTTAACAATGATATCCCAATTTATTAACAACCAGTTTTGTCAACTGTAATTTTTATTTCTACTGTTTTAGCACATACTGGTGTGAAATGAATTTAGAGGAAGAATGGTTTGAAGAGTCAATGAAAGAAGCACTAATCAAAATGTTCTCTTTATATACATATATAAGTTTTAATAATTGTTATGTCAATTTTTCTTATCCTAATTGTATTTTTTTTTATCAACAGTTAAATCATTAATAATATTTTTAACAATTGATTCAACTGAACTGGCCAGATACCACTGGCCATAACAGCTGAAGTATTTTAAACAATTAAGTGTAAAAAACGTTTTTGTGTTGGTTGCAGTTTACTTGTTTTAGTCATAAACATTTTTTTTTTGCACTATAATTACCTGCTGTAGTCATATTTATACTATTAGTGAAAGTATGCTAACAGAAATAAATCAGAATATATCATTTAACATATATACTACTTATAAGTTCAATAAAAAATGAAGGGGATTTGCCGATCCCCTCCATTTTTTATAAGCATAAGGACATTGAGATTTAATTTTTGCAAATGTACATTTTGTTTATTAAGTGAATGCAAGGGTGTTTTGGCTACTTCTGTTGAAGAATCAATACCTATTATCATGTATGTGCATCTTAACAAATGGTACATTACATGTTTTGCTGATGATCTGTAGAATAAAAAAATTCCATTTACTGCTAGACTCTGAATACACATTAGTAAGAAGCTTGCAAAAATTATTTAATATTTTTTTAATTTTCATTGAAAATGAAATTAATAGAACCAATATTAATGATTCAATAGTAGAGTATCACTAAAGTTATGCTATAAACATGGGACGCATGAGTAGTTAGCTGAAGAAATTGAGTTTCTCCACATGTGGGACTTGGACCCACATCTCCCAGTTTATATTCCAGGTATTTTCACCACTGAACTGTCAGTGGATAACTCTTCCTCATCTGATCGTGACTAAAAACTTTTCACTTTTTGTTTTGCTTCTAGCGTAATCTATGTTGGAAACGGATAATGAAGTTGACTCAAAGGCATAAACATATTGTCAATTACACTCTCAGAATTATAGCAATAATTCAATAGTAGAGTATCAATTAGCTGAGAGTTAGCATTTGATAATTTATTGGTGAGAGTACCCAGCATGTAACTGGGAGACATGGGTTCAAGTCCCACTAACAGTGAAACTCAATTTTTTCATCTAACCATTCGTGAGCCCCATGTTTACAGGATATCCCCTGTGATACTATATTATTCAATTATTGATATAATGCTGAGAGCATGATTGACTATATATATATGAACACCCTTTGAAATAATTTTGAGCCTTTTATAATTTTTTTTATAACCCTTTGAGCTACTGACCTTCAGATGGGACATTTAAGCCATGGCCCTTTGCACAGTAGAGCCATACCTTGTGCTTGCTAAAGAACATGTTGAATGGCCTTGAAGGGAGACTGTCGTATGTCCTGACAGCTATCCAGTAAGTCCCTTTCCCCAACCATTTCTTAAGTCTTTTGGTCTTTGCGATCTGGCCATTTAGCTCAGTGTGCAAACAAAAAGTGCTACTCAGAGTTAAAGCAACCCATTGTCAACTGAAATTGTAATTTTTGAAACATCATAAGTTTCAAGTTCATGGCAGTTCTGTTCTGAATTCAAATTAGTGCATGTTTATCAAGTCATTCTACATGCACTGATGATTTGCTGTTTTTTTATTTCAGAAATAACACTGAAAGAGATTTTTTTTTATGAAAAAGCAACATTAAATGCAAAATATTGTTTTTGTTGTATATGTGTTACCCCAAGCCACCATGTGTATATTTGGGCATTGAAGCTAGTTATATATATATATAAATAAATAATAATAAATACCCCCTCAAGCAGCTGCTTGCCACAGAGGTCTGACAGGAGCCTGTCAGTTTATATGCCACAGTAGGAGATCTGAGAGGATGGCAGGACCTCAGCAGAAAAACGACACACACATCCATGCCTAATTCCGGGGCTCGAACCCAGGTCCCTTAGATCAGTAGCCAAGCGTGCTAACCACTCGGCCACGGGACGGCCTGTTATATATATGCATGTATCTTTATAAATAATTATGAAGATCACAGTGCGACTTTTCTTTTTATTAAAACTATTTAATATTGCATTTTTATTGTTTAAAACTATTCTTTGAATTATTCAATATTATGGTGGAACTTGTATATATGTACATTAGTTGCCCAAATTAAAAATAATCTGAAGATAAAAATATTGTTATAGGCAACATTACATGCAAATTTTGAATATCCAATAAAAATTTATCTGTAATCCCACAATTCCTTGTAAAATGCAAATTACTAAACATGGGTTGCTACTGGATCATTCCATTTCAAAATTGTTGCTTGCAAGAAGGATTAATCTCATTATTTCAAGTGAGATGGCAAACCATTATCATTTAGATGATTCCTTGTAATGCAGAGTTCTTTGAAGACTTGAAGCAGAACAGTTGCAGGCAAAGGTAGAAAGATGGCTCACTGTATTGAGAAAGGTAGTATCGACACTTTGGAAACAGTTCCAGGAAACAAAAATCATTACCAAAAGAGATAGGCAAGATCACCCCCAAGATTTACTTCACCTGAATGGCAATTTTCTCTAATGGCAAGACAGAACAGTATACAGTGACTTTGTGTCAACTGTCTTTTGTGGTTTTTGCTATCACAAGTAAAAGGATTTCCAGCAGAACAGTGTCATGAAGGTTTAATGTGAGTGGCCCTATTGTCAGAAGACCAGTGATTTGTGTCCTGCTAATTCCAAACCACTGAATAGTCATCTAAACTGGTGCTGCCAGCTTGCTGTTTGGAGCCCTGGACAATAACTAATGTTCTTAATGAGTCTCGATTTAACTTCAACCTGATTCTAAGCATTGTTTAATATGAAGAATGTGATACCATCCATTCATTATCAGAGAAAGCGATACTTATGATGGAGGCGGTGTGCTAGTCTGAGGTGCAAAACCATCAATTGCTGTACCCCTCTTCATGTGTCCAATGGAAGCTCCATAACTGCCCAGAGATGCAGAGAAGAGATCCTTGAACCATATGTGTGACTTTTTGGGGGGATAGTTGGCACTGATTTCCTATTTATGAATGGTAATTCTTGTCTGCATAGAGCTAATCTGGGGGTAGAAGTACTTCGAAGCAGAAGATATCCAATAGATAACCTGGCCAGCCAGGTCTCCAGACCTAAATCTTATCAAACATATGGGATTCTCTCTTACTATTTCTCAAACAGAAAGTAAAACTAGGACACACATCGCCTCTGGCACATATGAGAATCTTGTTTTCAAAGAGAAAGAAGTTTTCTTTAACCTGCTGTTTCATTCCTTAAAAGTTTTAACTTGAGCTAGCAGATGATGGGAAAATTTCAAATAGTATTTTATTAGTAATTATACAACACAAAAGTATTTATCTTTTTATTCTTAAATCTAAAAAGTTGCATTTCCCAAATCACTCTCAGAAAAGTGGGTAGATTATTGCTGTCAGTGGAGTATCTGATAAAAATTGCCACTAACTTTTCAAATTTCTGTTCTATATATATTGTTGCGATTTAAAATGGATGAGCACTGAGTGTGAGTTCAAGTAAAAATTGGTCAATGAAAATTACAATACAATGCAATTTATTACAAAAGCATGGATGAAATTATTTATAAACAAACTAAGTCAACTGGCACAAAATTCTATAATAATACAAAGATCAACTCTCAGAAGAATCCATTAAATTCCTAAATAACTAAATAACTATACACAAAACTACAACTAAGTGTACTGGTTTTTCAGAGCTAATTCTTTTCATATGTTGATCACCATGCAGAAAACAACAATATTTTCCTTTTTATACACTAGCTTACCAATATAATCCATACCAATAAAGTAGTCAACCTCCAATGCACACACTAAATAAAAACATTTATTCGTTAAACTATCATGCACAGACTTAATTATGCCTCCTTTTGGATCTCACAACTTCAACAACACACTTCTATCTTTCTTATATTTCAGATTGGTTCTATGTTCTTATTCATTGATTAATTCTCATGCAGAAGCATACATGAGCGTTCATGACACACCCATCACAAACTCTTTGCAGCACATTCATCTGTTGTAACAATATTATTTGTAAAACTCGAAAGCAGCTCTGCCATTTCATCATTTCAGTGATCTGTAAAGATATATATATATTAAAACTGCTAAGTATTTAAAAAATTTGAATTATAATATTTCATTGGTATCAATCAAATTAAAAAAGAGTTTTCTAATTATCATTTTCATTGTTTTCAATCAAAACTTCATGGCATTCACATTCCAGTATCAAAATTTCATATTTCTATTATTAATACATTGTTGCAAAATTCATTTGAAATTTTGGGATTTTCAATCTTTTTCACCTTTGGAGGGCACAATTATAGTGATCGAAAGATTCCAAAAGTGCGAATCATAATATTTTATCAATTCCTATCTAGCCCTAAAAAGATTTTTTCATTTATCTCTAAATACAAACAATTATCTGCCAAAACAAAAAGTTCTGTTTTCCTACCCACTCTGGGTCTAAGAGGCCAATTCATTGTTTCCAATGGAAACATCATGACTTTCACATTCCACCATCATTTCACCATCCATCAAAATTTAAAATTTCTAGCTTAAATACATCATTTGCAATATTTGTTTGAAATTTTGGAATTTGCAAATTTTTCCACCATTAGAAGGCGAAATTATAGTTTTTGGGAGATTTAAAAAGTGTGAATTATAATATTTTATCAATTCCTATCTAACCCAAAAGGAATTTTTCATTTATGTCAAAAAAAAAAAATCTGCTAAAACAAAAAATGTGTTTTCACACTCCCTCTGGGTCTAAGGAGTCAACTCATTGATGGCAATGGAAACTTCAGGACCTTCACATTCCACCACCAAAATTTCAAATTTCTGTTGTAAATACATCGCTTGTAATATTTGTTTGGAATTTTCACCTTTTTCCACTGCTAGAGGGTATAATTATAGCTTTAGAGAGATTCTGAAAGTGCATATCATAATATTTCTGCAATATCTATCCAACGCAAAAATAATTTTTGGTTTATCTCTGTAAACAAAAAAGTTTGATGTCTGCAGATGGATAGACAGACAGATGACAAAGTGAAACTATTATCTCGTTTTCAAAGAAAACGAGATAAAAATGGAAAAACCATTAAAAACTGAGTGAGCAGTTGTGGCCCTGAAATCGCTTTTTTTTTGAAGAAGAAACTAGTATTTCCATAATTTCAAATTGGACCCCCCCCCCCATTAAAATGATTAAAATTATAAACACCAGTAAGCCCAAATGAAATTAATACTAAACTTAACTCAATCATAGTAATACTTCCCTCTATAAATTTTTCCAAAATCGTATTCCTTGAATCAAACCTTGATAAAAAGGAGTCTTGTTAAATCCATCCCTTAAACCCCTAACCCAACTCTCAGTATAGGAGATGAATTCATTAATTCTCCATATGAAGTAAATCCTGTCTTAATTTTTGCATACATTATGACTCCAACATTGATTTAAATAAAGAATGGATTAATAAATGAAAGTAAGAAACAATAAATAACCCTGAAGAAGCAGAAAATATCATCACCCTGATTTGGCTTAATGTTGTAAGTGCATTGCAAACTATCAGCCACTTCTTCTGTCACTCTGTGAGGTAATGTTAGCTCTTGTGGAAGAATGGGATTTGTTACCTCAGACCCTTATGAAGTACCTTATATTGAGTGTGGATCAATGCTATCAGGCCTGTTTAGCTGTCGGAGAAGATCTATTCCGTATTGACATCATATATGTATGTTTTGGATCATGGGAAATCAACTTCTGTGATGCACAAATTTTCTTGTTTTAATCATTTTGTAATATGTCAATTTCTGGTCTGAGAGTTCTCATTTTATATACATTTCCTTGTGCTACTACTAAAATACTAAAATGCATTTTTGGGTAAATTTTCATTTAATCATGTACAATAAAAAGGTTATGCCATAGTTTGTTAGTGTTACTTTAATTTTGTCTGTCAAGCAGTGTATCTCCATGGATAACACAACATTTTATGTGATCCTGTTTCCATAAAAAAAAAGTATTAATTCATTACTGGAAGGTTAGAATGCATTTAGAATTATTATAATTTTCATTTAAGTTGTTTAAAATTTTTCTTTATATTAGCCTTATTTTCTAAAATTTTACAGGGAACTAAAGGAACTATTAAGTGAACAGACCAAATTGTCAGCAGAAATATCATTGGAACTTCAGGTAAAATATATTAATGAGACTAGCAAATTAATTGTTATATCTTCCTATTTGTTATTATTAATTTTAAAACTAATATTTGAAATTTAACTAATAAAATTTTACACTCCCTGGTGTTCAAAATCAAAGTATAACTGGGAAAACAACCCAAAGCTATTTTCATCAAATACAATTCAATGTTGTATGGAAAGGTATTCTGACATGATTGAGTAACAGTAAAGGAGTTAATGACAGAATTGTGTAACAGATATGAGTGCTGCATATGAAGCATGATTTCCCATAATGGAGATGCTGGAGTTAGGGGTAGGGATTGTTAATAAGACATATGGTCACCCCTGATATTTCTGCAACTTGTGCAACTTATTTTCATATGGTTGATGAGGTTTCAAGGTAATATAGCCTGCTTATCCACAAGAAGCAGCTCATGGAGAATTCTGGGACTGGAGTCCCGTAATTCACTTTCTCAGGTGTCCCACATATGCTCAACTGGATTCAGATCAGGGGATCTGACTAGCCACTCCATCCTATAAATGTACTTGCTTTGGTACTTCTCAGTAATATTTTTAACCTTACAAGCCTTGTGGGTATGGACATTATCATCCTTAACAATGAAATCAAAAGCAGAGCACTCCTAAAGAGCATCACAGGTGCCAGAATTTCATCTCTTTAACCTGAGTGGGAATATGAATGTGAACATTCAGGATGCCTTCCTGAAAGGTATGAAACTCTGTGCAGGTTATCATCTCAAGCCATCACATTACTACCACCACAATAGTCCCTTTCTCTGATGATATAGAATTTGTGGCAAACTCCTTGTGGGGGGCGGGGTGGCTCAGTCGGTAGCGCGCCAGGCTCGTAATCTGTAGTTCCCAGGTTCGAGTCCCAGCTGGGTCAGCGTTGAGATTTATCTCCGCAAAATTCCCCGCCCTGCCCACGGTCAGTAGGGGACACCGATGGGCTTGGAAAGTCCGCCGTCCGTCGGATGGGACGTTAAGCCGTGGCCCCGTGTGCGGGAGAGCCATACCCTGTGCACGTTAAAGAACACCCTGGATGGCCTTGATGGGAGGCTACCATCTGTCTCCCAACAGCTGTTCCAGTGGGTCCCCTCCCCCAACCTTCTCTGAGCCTTCGGGGTCCATGTGACCTGGCCATTTAGCCCATGGTGTGCAAAAAAGTGCCGCTCAGAGGTAAAACAACCCAAAGCAAACTCCTTGTTCTCTCCAGATGAACACAGGTTGAAAGTTTACAGTCAAACTGAATCTGGACTTCTCTGTGAAGAGTACATTTGCCTATTGGCCTGGATTCCAAAGTTTGATGTTGTCTACACCAAATTAAATGAGCTCCTCTATTGAAGGGGTGAAGATGATATAAACAATCTTCCTTTGTGCATACAGACCTCATTCATACAGCCTCCTGTCCATAGTATATCTTGAAACAGTTCATCCTCTTGGATTCTAACAGCTTTTGAAACAACTGCCTGTCATCTCTCTATGTCATCTTGCTATTAAAGACATCAGTCATCCTGAGCAGTTGTGGCCCTGAAATCGCTTTGTCTTGGTGTACAACTAACCTCTCCTGTTTCTGAAATTGCTTCCAAAATCTTGAGAGGACATTTTATGGTACTTTTAAGGCCCTTGGTCTGGTATTTACCAGTTTCCATTCTACTTATCACTCTCCACCATATAGAGTCATCCATACCTCTTCTTTGTGATATGGTGATATCAAATTGGTACCCAAATTAATACCAGGCTGGTGTACTGAAAATGAGTGGTGACTACAGACATGCAGCTAATACCAAACTTATTTGCATGCTTATGATCAGATCAGTTAAATTTGCATGTTTGTGGTCAGATCAGTTAAATTTGCATACATTTTCTTCTGAATTGCAAAATTTAATGTATAGCATGTTTCGTGTCATACTTTTTGAAATATCCTTTAATTTTGAGCGACAGCATATATGAGATTTGTTTTTGATACCAGATTATAACATCAGCACTCTCATCCCTGATATGTGATACTCTCAGGATTGAGACCAAGTGATAAGGAAAAACATTGATATCAATGAGAATCCCGTGCGAAAACCCAACCTTGCAAGCCTTTTGGGGTATGGGTTTGACATTGAATTTTTATCTCGTTTTCCAAACAAGATAACGTGTTCACTTTGTCATCTGTCTGTTCATCTATAGTGGGGAGGGGGGGGGGGGGAGGGGGGCTCAGTTGGTAGTGCGCCAGGCTCGTAATCTGCAGTTCCAAGTCCCATTTGGGTCAGCATTGAGATTTATCTCCACAAAACTCCCCACCCTGCCCATGGTCAGTAGGGGACACCAATGGGCTTGGAAAGGTCATCATCCGTCAGATGGGATGTTAAGCCATGGCCCCATGTGCAGGAGAGCCACACCCTGTACATGTTAAAGAACACCTGGATGGCTTTGATAGAAGGCTACCATCTGTCTCCCAACAACCGTTCCAATGGGTAACCTCAACCAACTTTCTCTGAGCCTTCGGGGTCCTTGTGGCCTGGCCATTTAGCCCATTGTGTACAAAAAAGTGCCATTCAGAGGTAAAACAACCCAACCCAGATGTTCATCTGGAGACATCGATTTTGTGTATGTGTTTAGAAATAAAGTAAAAATTCTTTTTCTGTTGGATTGGTACTGATGAAATGTTATGATTTGCACTTTATGAATCTCCCAAGAATTATAATTAATTGCACCTTTTAATGGTGGAAAAAGTTTTTAAAATTTTTAAATGAATATTGCAAATGATATATTTATGCTACAGATTTGAAATTTTGATGATGGAATGTATAGGTCATGAATATTCCTTGGTAACAAAGAGTTGACCTATTCCTCGGGATGTGGGCAACTTTTTTGTGTAAAGAGATAGTTGTTTAAATTTAGAGGTAAATTATTTTTTTCGGGGGAGTATTTATTTACTTTGGATAGGTATTGATGAAATATTGTGATTCACACTTACTGAATCTCCCAAAAGCAATATTTGTGTCCTCTAATGATAGAAAAAATTTAAAATTCTAAAATTTAAACCATTTTTCAAACAATGTATTTATGTCAGAAGTTCAAAATTTTGATGGTAGAATCTGAAGGTATTGAGGTTTGTTTTTGCAGCAATAAGTTACTCCCTTACATCTACGGGGAGGGGGACTTTTTTGCTTTAAGAGATAATTGGAAAATTCTCTTATAGTTGGATTGGTACTAATGAATTATTATAATTCACACTTTTCAAATGGTTAGGTAGTTTTAATTTATATAATTAGAGATAACTAAATATGGAAAAAGCAAAACTTTTAACATAATTTTGAAAATGATCTGTTAATGGTAAAAATTTGAAATTTCAGTGGTAGTATCAAGAAATATTCCATTGACTGCAACAATTTTACCCCTTTTTTCAGAGAGGTGTAAAGCAACTTCTTCATTTCAAGGAATAAAAGACAAATACATTTTGTGTTGTATAAGTACTAATAAAACACTCCTATTTGCATTTTTCCAATCATCCATTCATTCGTTCAAATTAAGACTCTTAAAGAGTACAAAAATAGGTAAACAAACAACTTCATTCTCTTTGAAAACGAGATTCTCATATTTTCCATAGGAAATATTCATTCTTCTGGTTGATAATACTATTTGATCTAAATATGCAATAGAATCCTAGTTTTTAATGTCTCATTTAACATTGTTTTGCCTTAGCGATGCTATCTTAAATTTATGTTAATGTCATTCACCTGACACCAAATATGAAAATATTCACAGGTGCATCTCTATTGCACATGGCAACTCAGTCAGCCTCAGTTTGCCATTTTACTTGGGTAAAGTATTCTAGAATGATTTAAGCTATATTTTGCTTAATCAAAAGATTTCTTCCCAGATTAGATGGGACCACCTGTCATGATCAACCAGAGCAACGGGAGCAGTATGTGTCATCTTCCCCCCCCCCTTTTTTTCCGCACCTACAGGAGCAGGGAAGGTAGTGCCCGTACCTGCATTCCATGAGGAATTAGCTCTGCTGTCCTGTTACACACAGAACTTAGCAGAGCCGCAGCAAAGGCAGAAAGAACATAGGAAGCCCCATCTATAAAGAGGGGTTAAGAACAATGAAAAGGAATTACTTGGGATTTCTTCTCTGCTTCTTTCTTAGCAAAGTCAACATTGGTGATCCTGTTAATGGGCACTGGGTATTATCAAGCAAGTTAGATTTAGTTGTGAAAATTTAGTAATAGTGAAATACCTGTGCGGAGAATAGTAATCTCTGGAAGGGTAAGTGCTTGTGTGAAATTCCTGATTGCCTGATGACGAAATAAATGTATTTCCTGATGAAATTCAACAGTTTGAGTTTGATTTGGCCAAATTATCAGAGTTAAGTAGTAATTCACTATATCTGTTCAAAATGTGTATATGTTGCTGCACATATGGCACTGCATACCATTCAACAGTTAACTTTACAACAGCACAAAAGTCCAAAATTGTTCTACATTTAAATGAGGTGAATGATAGGGATAGTTTACTTTTATTTCCTTTTTCGTTAAGATTTTTGCAATTCTGAGAATTTGAAAGAATGGCAAAATTTATAAATCATCATGATAATTAGCTAAAAAAAAATTTGGTTTTGCCAGGAGTGGGATTCGAATCCACATCTCCCAGAAACATTTCAGGTATGATAACCATAATCACATTCCTGTGATACTTTATTACTGAATAATTTATATAATGATGTGAGTGTGAGCGACAAATCTTAAATCTTACTTCCATCATATGAGGCAGCTTCGTTGCCTGATTCCTGACAGATGGTGCCAGTAGTGAATCAACAAAATATGCAGGATTGTCTATATGTCGTATGCTGAAAAAATGGTTAGCCTCTGATGGTGTAGTGGTTATCATATCTGGCATATTTCTGGGTGATATGGGTTTGAATCCCACTATGGGCAAAGCCAATTTTTTTCAGCTAATTATTTCAAGTGTTTCATATCTACAGGACATTTTCCTGTGATACTTTATTACAGAATCATTGTGATAATATACTATTGGAAATTTTGAATTTGAAAGCTCTTGATGGATAGATTTAATAGATTTTGAAATGCAATTGATTGAGTTATAATCCAGCTCAATATATTCATAGACACAAACAATTTATTGACTTAAGGATCAAATTAAAAACTACTGAGTAGAATCTGTTAATAGGGTCAACACTGAAGAATGCTGAAAACGAAATGCTAAAAGCATGGGATGCAATTTGTGAAATATTCATTTTTGAAAAGCAATAATTATCTCTGTTTTATCACTTTTGTCATCCACTTATTCGTTGTGCACCAAAAAATAGCAGATTTAAAAGTAAAATAGAAAAGACTTACGTACCATAAGTCTATAATCAACTTCTTATGTTTTATTCCTACAAGTGCAAAGCATAGTCGGTAGCATGCCAGGCTCATGATATGCAGTTCCCAGGTTTGAGTCCCACCTGGGCCAACATTGAAATTTATCTGTATGAATACCTTGGTCATACCCCCTTGGCCAATACAGAAACTGATGGGCTTGGAAAAGCTACTTTCCATTGGAAGAAATGTTAAGCTGTGGCCCTGTGTGTGGGAGAGAGCCATGCATTGTGTATGTTAAAGAACATGCTGGATGGCCTTGACTGGAGATGGCCATCTGTCTCCCAATAGCTGTTCCAGTGGATCCAATCCCCCAACCTTCTCTGAGCCCTTAGAGCCCTTAGAGCCCTTGTGACCTGGCCATTTAGCCCATTGCATGCAAAAAGTGCCATTAAGAGATAACCCAACTATGCAAGTGCAGAATCAAAGACGGGTACTACTGGATGTGCTTCGGAGTCCTGGATGTACATCAAAGATAATGCTTCAACCATTATATGATACACTGCTAGTAATTACAGCAGTGAAATATGGACTTCATACTTACCAGTAGCAAAAACTGATGTTAATTCCTAAATGATGATTGAATATCTGTATATATTTCTTCAAATGTTAGGTACTATTGCTGATAAACTAATTCTTTATTATCATTAGAAGAATGTGCTCTTTATGAAGTATTATAATCTTGTTTATGCAGTTAAGAATTGCTTTTAATATGAACTGTACAACTCACTTTGAATCAGTGATAATCATTGCTTCTTCTCACCAAGCATTCATTTATTTGTTCATTTGTTCTCTTGAGATTTATATACCCATTCAACTTAAAAACTCATATGAGAAAAAAGATTGGAAGTTAAATTTGCTGTTAAATTTTAAATCAGATGTTGAATGTAGGAAATGCTTTTTATCTAAGGTAAAATTTTGTTAATGTGATTGAACCCAGATCCTCCAGTGACACCCAGAAAAGCATCCATTTTGTAGCCTAAATATTTGGTTCAATTCCTACTTGTCTCTGCAAAATTCTCTGCCCTGCCCTCAGTGAATAGGGGACACTGATGGGGTTGTAAAGGGGCTCCATCAGATGAAACATTAAGCCATGGGCCCATATGTGGGAGAGTTATACCCTGTGCACATTAAATAATGTGCTTGATGGGAGGCTACCATCTGTCTCCCTAAGCTGTCCAGTTGGTCCCCTCACCCAACCTTCTTGAGGTCCTTGTGACTTGGCCATTTTGTCCATTGTTTGCAAAAGAGTGCTGCTCAGAGGTAAAACAACCCAAAATCAGATCCTACTTGATGTTTGCCATTTCTGAGATATTCTTCCATGAGTGCATATTGCAATTTTATAATTATTTTTGAATGAAATATATCTGAAATGTATGTAAGTAACATTAAGTGCTAAACTTGATTTTAACTATTCAATTTTTTAAATAATATAATTAATGAACTCTACTTAAGATATGTAATTATCTATGCAGGAGGTTAATGAATTGGAAAGTCAGATCTTGAAAGAAAAATTGGAACTTTCAGGTGAGAATTGGCATCTATTTTACTCAAAATAATAGCTGATGAACTGTGTTTAGATATATATTTTTATGGTTTGGTGGCTGAATCCATTCAATCATTAGCTCTCTTCTAATTTTATTATTATTATTTATGCAATGTTCTGTTATCAATTTATGGCAATGATTTTCAAATCATTTGTTTCCATCTTTTTTTTTTCCAAGTTTTTTCCCTCTTCATTTTTACTTAGTTAAATCATTTTCGTCATTTGTGTAAATTATTTTCAATAAAAATATCTGAAATATATTTTCATGATTCATGGACTTTTTAAAAATAAAAATTCTAAAATATATCAATTACTCCCTCAAGTATCTGCTTGCCATAGAGGTGTTATAGGAGCCTGATGTTTAATACACCACAGAGAGGATCTGTGGAGAAGGCAAGACCTCAGCAGAAGGACAACACAAACATCCATGCCTTACCTGGGCTGAAACCCAGGTCCCTTTGATAATTTTTTTTAAATATGGAATTGCCTAATAAATTTTTCAATGTTTATTCAACTGAAAATGAAGTTATCACTCTTGATTGATGTCAATATCAATTTAGGGGAAATAATATTGATGCCAACCAAAGAGTGATAACTTCCTTTTCAGTTGAATATGGAATTTAAAGCTGAAATCATTTTCAAACATAAGCTTAACCCTTTCAGGATCCAGTCTGAAAAACTTATTTACATCTAGAGGTCCAACTATTTTTTTCTCTCTGATCAGGCCAAAAAAAATGACTTTAGAAATTTTTTGTCAAATAACTAATGAAATGAATTATGGCATGTTATATGCCAAATTAATCAGCATTTAATTCTGGATTTTCTGAAAATAAAATATTTAGGAAAAAAGACTTATTTTTTTAGTAGGAGTTTTTTTTAGAGTCATGTAATAAAAAATGCATCTGGCAACAAATAAAAATATATTTAAAAAAAACTAATAGAAATGATTATAATACACATGAATAGAAAGGCTATTTATTTCTGAATAACAAAAGAATTAATTTTCTTGTTTCAAGTGAATATTTTTCACATTTTTGTGATTTTTTTTTTCTTTTTTCTTGGTACCATACTTTGAGAAAAGTCCAACCCAATTGTGCCGAGTAACCAATAGATAGTAGTTTCAATAGAAAATAAATTAGTTATCATTTTCAGCTAAGCAAATCAACTTTAGAATTTTTTTTTAAATAATCAGTCAACAGAAATAGGTCATGTTATATACCAAATTAAACAAAATTTATCCATAATAAAAACACATATTACCTGTAGAAATAGACTTAAACAATTATTAAAAATATATGAAAAAAAATATCTCTGGTATGGTGGGAATTAAACCCACAACTCTATAGGTACATGCCAGAGTGCTCTACTGCATCAGCGATAATTTTTTTCAGATGTTTTTAATAATTGTTGAAGTCTATTTCTACAAGTAATCTGTGTGTTTACTGCGGATGGATTTTTAATGATAAATGCTTAAGCATGATTGATCTCCTCATTAACATCTAAATCATTAGCAACAATTGGAAAGTTGCCTCTCCTGAAGTATAGATGGCACTCAGTGAAAGATTTATAGGTCTTATTCTGAAAGATTTTAGTGTCATCTGCTTAGTTTAACAGTAGAGTGCTCTGACATATATCTAGAGAGTTGTGGGTTCAATTCCCACCATGTCAGCAATAATTTTTTCAAAAGTTTTTAAACAGAATTTAACTCCAAATCTTATGAAAATGAAAAAAAAAAAAATAAACAAATTTACAAACATATTAATTTTAACAAGAAGTAATTACTGTGATATAGTGAAAAAATAGATCGGAATATAAATTTAAGGCTTAATATTGGAAAACATGATGAATAAAAACAGTTAAATTATATATTAATCGAAAGTAAATTTCTTCCCAAATACACTGCTGGTGATTGAAAGTGCAACACCAGAAAGAACTCATCAGATTGTCCCAAAATATGCAAGATGGGTAGCCCATGGGAGAACATGTAAATGATTCAAAGCGCAGCACATGCACACATCATGTGTGACAATAATGCCCCCTACAAGTGGTATAAGAGGAGATTACAAAGAACTGGTGTAAAGCACTAGAATTGCGTTTGCTTGCAGTTCTTGCACACTAAAGGATCAAGTATCCCATTGAAGCACACCAAAGGATCACTAAAGGATCAAGTATCCCATTGAAGAACACGGCATCCATACAACCAGGTTTCCGACTTTGATCGAGGGAGAATTGTGGGATTATGGGTAAACAGATTGTCATACCGAAACATCAGTGATCATGTGACCAGTCCAGAGTCTCTATGTTGAGACCGATGAACCATCGTTATATATTCTCCGTCAGCAGTTGTCCCTACAGTATGCAGCAAAATTGCGATCCCTGCCTGGCCATCCCACTTGGGATTGCATTTTTAGTCCCCTGTGGGAAATGTTATACCAGAATCGGCCGACAGCCACTCGTTCTTTCAGTTTGCGTGTCCGAGGTCCATTGCACAGTCGACAGCTGAGCCACTTCCACCTTGGCTCGCTGTTTCCCCTTCCTGTGATTTTTCCCTGTGCAGGACGGGGAATGCCTTTACCCCCGACTGTGTGTACCAGCAACTCTTTGCCAGCCATCGTGCTGCGCACCCAGACTTCTTACCTGTCTTTACAGATGGCTCGAAGTCCGGCACTTCAGTGGGATCGGCCATGGTCTGCTGTGATGTAATCTTTGCAGACCAGATCCCACAGCAGTGTTCCATCTTTACTGCAGAGTTGCATGCTATCAGCATTGCCTTGGACCACATAGCAGCTAAGCATCATCATCGGTGTGTTCTCTACACCGGCTTAGCTCACTACAGGCTTTGATCTCGGTGAGGCATCGGCCTTACCCTGTTCTCTCCATGATCCGCCAGCAGCTCCGTCTGGCAGCCACCACCATGATTCTCTTCTGTTGGGTGCCCAGTGATGTTGGAATCAGGGACAATGACTTGACAGACGCTGCTGCCAAATCAGCCACGCCCTTGTCCGACTCTCCGCTGCCAGTTCCATATGTGGACTTCCGGCAGCGTTTTTCCACCGAGCTCCGGCCACAGTGGCAGAGATCTTGGTCTGAACAGGTCGGTAATAAGCTTTTCGAGATCAAGCCCATTGTCAAACCGTGGCTGTCTTGTTTTCGCAGGAATCGCAAGGAGGAAGTTGTACTTGCTCGGCTCCGCTTAGGTCACTTGTATTTAACACACTCTTTTCTTCTCAAGGCGGACGACGACCCTAAGTGCGAGTTTTGTGACACCATTTTAACGATCAAACATATTTTACTTTCATGTCCCGCTTTTAACTTTGAACGATGATTCTATTTTAACTTTCACAATTTTACGTCCGAGTCACTTACACTCGGACAACTTTTATCCGATGACTCACTTTTAACGCCTGTCTTTGATTTTTTACATTTTACTGGGTATTTTAAGCGTTTATGAACCTTTTTACTTTGTTAACTTCATTTTACACTTGTTTCTGTTTTTTAATGGGTCCTAGACACCCATTTTTATTGGGGCAGGGGTGGCTCAGACGGTAGTGTGACAGGCTCGTAAATTGTAGTTCCCAAGTTTGAGTCCCAGCTGGGTCAGTGTTGATATTTATCTCCACAAAATTCCCCATCCTGCCCGCAGTCAGTAGGGGACACCGATGGGCTTGGAAAGGCCGCCGTCCGTCGGATGGGACGTTAAGCCGTGGCCCTGTGTGCGGGAGAGCCATACCCTGTGCACGTTAAAGAACACGCTGGATGGCCTTGACGGGATGCTTCCATCTGTCTTCCAACAGCTATTCCAGTGGGTCCCCTCCCCCAACCTTCTCTGAGCCTTCGGAGTCCATGTGACCTGGCCATTTAGCCCATTGTGTGCAAAAAAGTGCCGCTCAGAGGTAAAACAACACAACCCAACTGCTGCTGACAATGCAATTATGGTTTCTTGAAAATAAACCTAGCCTGCAATAAAAATGGATTTTCTTCCTTGTACACTTCACTAATGGTACAGCTAAATCACCACATATGTCTAGAAGCCATTCCTGTCACCACAGCTAAAATATTCCAATCATCCCATCAAGCAGCACAACTTTTCATACCATATATCTAATAATTTCAAATGCATGATTTCAAATGCATTATTTCATGCACCTGTTTCAGGGCTGAGTCTCTAGTGTAGGGAGGCCGACATGCAAAATGAAACTGGAGGAAAGGTGGTTATAACCTTCATTTGCATAGTAAATATATGGGGAATTCCACCTTATACACTACCATTTAACACATTAAATGCCAGCCATAATTATATAAGTTATGTTAAAACTGACAACAATAAAAGAGCTCATACAACACACCACTTCAACTTGCTGTACTTAATAGGCTGAGTAAATCCCGTAGCATATGTCGCACTTCATTGAGTGCACACATTGTGCCCTCAGCAAAGTTATAGAGTCATGCTGGAATGCCACGTGTGTCCTTGTTGTTTAACATGTTAATACATAAACTTACCACACATTTGTCACAATGGTATTTTAACGAAATCATGAAAAGAAGATCAGAGACTTCCACACTGCTTAGCAACATGCAGTCTATTGGCCTTACCAATATGTTCTAATTTTATGCTATATCCATAGTAATCTATTTCATTTGTCCTTGTGGCACTGCAGCTGGGTCAGCATTGAGGATTTCCTCCACAAAATTCCCTTCCCATGGTTAGTAATGCACAAAAAGCCCTTTAAATTCCATGAGAATGAAAAACCCAGATTAAGGGGTAAAATCCCTACTCTGGAAACACTTTTGCAACAAGTCCTGTTCTGTGATATTTTGGGTTACCTATCAGTCTATTACATTTGCACTTATCTACATAAAAAATTACCTTTGCACTAAAGGTTTCTGAGGAACCTTGGCCCATACTTGGATACATCCCTGATGCTTAGTGTAATAGCAGAGAAATCAAGTTTTTAAGACCTAAGAAAAAAGTAACTAAGAACATTAACAAGAAATTTAAAGAAAAAAGCTAGATGGCCTCTGCCTTTTACACTCCTTTTCTTGGAGAGATGCACCATTTCATAATCCACTTGGTAGAAAAGACTACTGCTACCTGACCTACAAGATCCACCTGGTCACTTCCTATTAATCTTTTCTTCCCAAATCTCTGCAAATTCATTTTGTGCTTCCCAAAAAATATTTCAATGGCTTCATTGGTAGAATTTATAACTATCAGATGGGCCCAGAATGAGTGTTAGGGGGGAGGAAATGTTATTCGTCTATTTTTAAATAGTGTATATCTGAGGAGACCTTCTTAATCTATACCCTGATGGGTACTTGATGGTAGGCTATTATCTATCTCCTAACAGCTGTCTAGTGGATCCCCTTCCCCCCCACTTTTCTGAGCCTTCAGGGTCCTTGTGACCTGGTCATTTAGCCCATTGTGTGCAAAAAATGCTGCTCAGAGGTAAAACAACCCAACCCTAGTGGCACCATCTATTGGCAGGAACATTGTAAACTATAGGCTAAGTAACTAAACAAAGGCATGGCAATCCTCTTTTATGTAAATCTGTTAATATATTTTTATTCAGAATTAAAGCTTTTGATATATGGCAACTTATTTCTGTTAATTAATTTTTTTGACAATAGGATTCAGATCCAAGAAAAAGACTTTTCACTGCATTTTTCAGAAAATCTACTAAAATTAATCCACTTTTAATTTTGGTTAAATGTTTTGTTTTATTCAGTTTGTTTATTCAGTACTAAATGCTCTTTTGATATATATATATATCTATTTCTTAGCTGTTCCAGGATGAGATTCCAAATTTATTTATCTCTTTTACTGAAACCACTTGAAAAATAATTTGGCCACAAAATAGAGTTTATTGTTAAAAACTGGGCACTTCATAGAATAAATGAAGTTGAAAGTTGGTTCATTTGTCTTCATAATTCCTTGTTCAAAAACTTCAGCTGAATAAAACAAACACCTGCAGTCATATTTATAAGCCAAAATAATTTATGTAGAAAATTTCTTTTTAAGGAAATAAAAAATGAATAGCACATAAGAAAAAACTATCATACTGCTTTACAACTACCCAAAATTTAACAGTTTACAATCAAATAAATTAATATAGTTTTTACTGTAATTTATAGAAATAGTTGCACTAAGGGAACAGATGATGAAAAATATTCAGCAGAGGGAAGAAAAAAGGGAAAAAGAGGAAGAGGCTTCAAAAAATGAAGAAATTAAAAGGTAAGACAACTTTCATTCAAATTCCTCATTGACTTTTTTGTCATTTATGACTTTATACTATTGCTGTATACAACTTTTATTTCAAATAGTTTCGAACTGATTTCCTTTATTTAAACAAGAAAACATCAGCTGAAAGCATTAATGGAGAAACGAAATAGAATGATTTCTTCATTCAAGTTCTGACAAGTTCAAACTACAGGCATTAGGCAGAATAGTTATCATTATTTTTGACCACACATCACTTTGTCATAGGCATTTGCATGAAAATGTACCCAGAACGAAGGAAGAGTAAATTTTGCTTCAAGACATAAAAGTGCATTTAAGCAAGCTTCATTATGACCTTTATGTCAAGTTTGTAATGATGCAGTGCACATATCCCCTGACTTAAACAAATTCTCACATGAAAATTTATGTAAACAAACAGATGGGCAAGACATGACTCATAATTTTCTTTTGTTAGGGCGAGATTAAAGGAAAATATTCTGCAATAGGCAGAAGGCTCAAAAATCTTCGATATTCACACCTCCTGCTTAAAGGCACATTCAGGAGAGTCATACCCTGTGCACATTAAAGAACATGCTGGATGGACTTGATAGAAGGCTACTATCTGTCTCCTAACAGCTGTCCAGTGGGTTCCCTCCCCCCAACCTTCTCTGAGCCATCAGAAATTTTGTGACATGGCCATTTAGTCCATTGAGTAAAAAAAAGTGCCACAGGTAAAACAACCCAATGCCACCTGCTTATTGTAGAATATCTTCCTATAGCAGTATAGAAAATGTTATTCTTTATGTACCACCATAGTCGTCAGTAATAAATTTTGTAATGAAACTTAAACTGACTGCCATTGCAGCATTCACCCTAGGCTAACTGTTGTATTTGGCAATATTTATTTGATGTCATTTAGCTGTTTCTTCGAGCCCCGGATAAGGCATGGTTGTTTTTCTGCTGAGGTCCTGCCATCCTCACAGACCTTCTACTCTGGCATATAAACTGACAGGCTCCTGTCAGACTCTGTGGCAAGCAGCTGCTTGAGGGGGTATTTATTTATTTTTATTTTATTATTTATTGTTAGATTAAGCTATGTTATCTCTGCTCTTTTTAATTCATTTACAGTGTATAGGATTTTTATTAAATTTGGGATATTTATAGTGCAATTTCTTAAATTCCTACTCCCCTATGAATTCTGAAGTGCAAAATTGGAAAAAATGTGGAAATATGTACAGGTCAGTATGGTATCTAAGCTATTGCATGTACTGTTGTTGGTATGTTTAGATAACTGGACTTAGTTAAAACTTCTGTGGAAATAATGAAAATTTCAGGATTTATATAGGGTTTTGTAAACAAAAAAATGTTGGGAGTAACTAGCAGTAAGTTATATTCTATTCAATGAAACCAGAGGAAATTTAATCAAAAAATTTTATAATAATCTTCAACTAAGCTGATATCCCAAAGGATACAGTTGGTTAACATTATAAACGTTTTCATCAATATATATAGATATTGTTCCTCAGGCTGCCCACCTGTTGCCCCACCTATACAGGAGCCTGTTAGTAAATACACTTAGAGATTTGTGAGAAAAAAAAACATGCACTACAATGGACACTTGCATGTTATTTTGATGAAAAGCCATGTTCAAAATTCACTTTGAAAAAAAAAACTTTTTACAGAAAACACCATAGCTATTAAAATGAAGAATTATCCCTAAATTTTCTTTTAATTAAATAAATTATCTCTGAATTATGATTTTCAACAATATTCTTATGACCAACATTGCTGTTAAATGTGCCAGACTTCATGACTCTTTAAATATGAAATGAATTTACCTTAAAAGATAAAGCATAAATAGTGAATGTTATAAAATCATTTGCTAAAATGTTACATTGAAGAGTGTTTTTGTAATTCTTTTAATTTTCTTTAATTTTGAAGAAAAAGTGTTTATGACGATTTTAACATCAGTGTCTGTTGTTACATGTTCCAGCTTCAATAGCTCTTTAAATATTAAACAAATGTCATTGCAAAACAATGATTGAATGAGATCTTCAATTTATGTCCATTGATGATATTTTTGTGAAAAAAATTTTTTTTTTTAATTAGGAACTTTAAATGTAGCTTTCCATTCAATTAATATGAAAATATCCAAACTTGGATCTAGAAAAAAATTGAGGTGGGCAAGTAGTGCAATCGAGTTAGAAAAAGGTGGGGGGGGGGGAGGTGCGAAAGACTGGATTTCCATTGCAGTTAACATTTCCACTTCATTTTAGAGGTTTTTAAAAAAAAGTTCTTGAAAAATACATGAAATATACATAAGTTTATTAAATTTTTTGCCCATCATTCCAGCTCCTATTTAACTTGAATGCAACACCAGATCTGAAAATTCATTTTATTTCTGAATTCTATTACCTGAAATTGCCCTATTTGCCAATTTTTACTCTCCAGCACTGGTGTATTGAATTTGACCACAAAGGACCCATCACATCCAAAATTATACATAATTTTGAGATCTAAAACCCAAAACACCCCACAGACTCCAATTTTCACATTTCTAACATTCTTAGATCATGGTTTGACCTCTGTGACCTCTTTTCACCTGAAGGACACGTTGGAGGTCAAATTTCGAATTTTTCCTGAGATCTATGAACAGGATCTGTAACCTCTAGGTAAAAATTTTCAGAGCTTTACCATTTCTGCTTCTTAGTTAGAATTAGCATGATCAATCAATCAATCAGTCAGTCAGTCAAACATTCACAATCGTCCATATATATTAGATATGCCTTACCTGGGATTCAAATCCTGTCCCTTTTTGCTCAGCAGCCAAGTACACTTAGCCACTGGGACTAGAGAAAAGTCCATAGGAGGGCAAATGCTGGAATTACATGTTTCCCCTTTTCTGAATGGATAGTGTTAAAAAAGGGATTTACATAGATTTTATTACTTTTTTCCCCAATTTCATTTTTTCACAAAAGCATGCTCTAGAACAGTGAGTCTCCAAAAAGTGTGGCATCAGATTTGCCAGATGTTCCACAAAATTTTGAATCATATTGCAGAAAATGGAAATTTATAAACCATTTTGTTTCTACTTTTTTCCATTGATTCTTCATTTAACCTTTTGTGTTGAATCAAAAACTTATCCTTATTAAACCTTAATGTTAAAACCAAAATTAGCACAAAACATACCTGTAACAAGTGCAGCATACTCACTAACCTCAATACACATCAGAAGTTGAACAGAATAGTTCTGCGTTTACAAACTGATCCACAGAAATGACTATAATTGAAGGCAAAAAGCACATGTGCGGTCTCTTATGTATTGCCAACCTAAATTTTTAGTGTGGTGTGAGTATTCAGAGCAAAAAATAGTGTGCTGTGAGCAAAAAAAATTGAGAATCACTGCTCTAGAAGTTGTAGAACTTTGAATTTCAATTTCCATTAGTATGATTTTAAAAGCTTTATTTTGTTAGATCTTTATGGATTTTTAATAAAAGGTCCATAACCTATTTTATTTATAGTTATAATAAAAAAAAACCTCAAGCAGTTGCTTGCCACAGAGGTCTAACAAAAGTCAATTTAATTCACCATAGAGAGGATCTGTGAGGAAAGCAAGATTTCAGCAGAAAGACAACACAAACAACGTGCTTTTCCCAGGATTCAAACCCAAGGTCCCTTTGAAGTGAAACTAAAAGCAGAATTGTATAATAACTGTTACCACATAATTCTTAATATGCAAATCATTTCTAACCAGTGGGAGAAGGGCGAAAAACTAAAGAAAATGTTGATTTTTATTCCTTTAGGTTGCAGGAGAAAACAGAAAAAAGAATGGCACCCTTGCATATCCTTAATAATATTCTGCAAACCTTAATTGCTCACTGTGGTCTAAATTGGGCAGATGATAAGGATTTGACAGAACTGGTTATCTCACTTGGAAAGCCTTTAGAACAGCAGTTAGAAGAAAGCAAAATCTCTATTTTTCATGAAGCTGGGTAAAAAGTGAATTTACTGTTGTTTTATTAAATAGATATCAGTTATTAACAGTAGTGTTTGTATGTTTTTAAATAAATTAGATCTTGGTACAGTACCATTGTTTTGTTCATATGATCAAATTATGTTTTTCTGAACAGTAACTTAAATGACCAAGTCAGAAAAAGAAACAGGTAGTTGGGTATTGGTATCTATTTAGGCCAGGTATTCATCAAATGGAACTAATAAAAAAAATAATAAATACCCCCTCAAGCAGCTGCTTGCCACAGAGGTCTGACAGGAGCCTGTCAGTTTATATGCCACAGTAGGAGATCTGAGAGGATGGCAGGACCTCAGCAGAAAAACGACACACACATCCATGCCTAATTCCGGGGCTCGAACCCAGGTCCCTTAGATCAGTAGCCAGGCGTGCTAACCACTCGGCCACGGGACGGCGCCAAATGGAACTAAATTGTAGTAAAAGTAAAAGACAGTCTTTCAAAGAAATGACTAGTGTTTAGTTTAAAAGTGTTTATCACAGAACTGGATAATAACTGCAAGCATGTTTTAAGCCATGAATCCTTTCTATTTTGCTTTTCTCTCTTTCTTTTATGTGTGTTAGTTACTTGGACAAAATGGTTATTCTTTCATATCTTCCAATCTGCTGGCTGACAGAACAATTTTAATAGTTGGTGAAGCTCAGTCTAAAATATAATAATTGCAGTCTATTACTGATGTAAATAAATCATCATGTGTTGTTTGGGGTTTTATTTGCACTAGCAACTAAGGCTTTGTAATGCTCCAAAAAGTAAAAAATAAAGACATAAATGAGAAATGCAAAATGAGCATATTTGAAGGTAAAATTGTATTGTAAGAGTAATTCTAGGAAACAGTGGGAGATCACTAATGATATAATGCAGTGGTTCTCAACCTTTTATGCTTCACGTACCCCCTGGAAATATGTATGTAACTGGTGTACCCCTTGTATAGATAGATAAAACTATAGTTATAGTATAACAATGGAAATAAAATAAAACATATATATACACACATTAAATTTTGTATTCATAAATTACATATATTGATAAGCACAAAAAAAATGACATAAACAATTTAACAAATCTTATAAAATTATAAACATTTTACTGGGTAATCAGTGAAATGGTTGCACTTGTTTACGTAGTTCATCAATGGTTGGGGTTATCTTGCTAAGATAGAGTCGCAAGTCATCTTCAACATCCAGCATGTTCCTTTATTTGTTTTTAAAGCAGTTAAAGATGAAAAACCAGTTTCACATAAATAAGTTGTTGTGAAAGATAACAAATATTTGACTGCAATTCTTGACAAAGTCTGATATTCCTTCTCCACTCAAATCCAAAAACTAATCAATGGCTTTTTGGAATGAATGCTTTTTAAACTATTGTCACAAGATATCTCAATCCAACTCTTCTTTATTGAACATAGGACTTGCGTTTCATCAGGGGGTGGAAAATACTGTCTTATTAGAGTTTTAAGAGTGCTTAAGTGAATGATTATTTGTTGTCTGAGATATTTTCAAAGTCTGCAATCGTTTGCTCATTTTCTTTAGAAATGAATCTAGTCTCTGAAATTGGTCACAGCTGTTCTTTTTAATTCCGTTTTCCCAGAGAGAATTTTTTTTTAACATGGCCTCTGTTTTCTTCTCAACGTGGAACATATCAATGTTGTCTCCTTGCAATGATAAGTTCAAAATATTCATTTTTTCAAAAATATCAGCTAAATATGCTAACCATAGAAGCTGTTCTTAGTCTTGTAGTCTCAAAGAAAGTCGAAACTCGTTGCCCGTGAAAAAAAGGCATACTTCATTTTGGAGTTCAAATAAATGGCAAAGAACATTTCCTCGTGACAACCAACGTACTTCTGTGTGAAGCATCAATCTCTTATGCAGGCTACCCATTTCTTCACACATAATTGAAAAAAGTCGAAATTTCAGTGGTTGGGTTTTGATGAAATTAACCATTTGTACACTTTCATCCAGAATTCGTTTCAAATCATCAGGGAGAAATATAGCTCTCAGCACTTCACAGTGAAGACAACAATGAGTGAACTTACATTCTGGTGCAGTTTGTTTTATATGACCTGCTAGTTCTGTGATTAAACCATTCATTGCTTTTGCTTCGTCAGTACATACAGAAATTCAATTTTTTCATTCAAGTTTGTTTTCAGTAAAAAATGAATCAATCATATTAAAAATATCATCATTCATCATAGAAGTTTTGAGAGGCTTACAAAATAAAATACCTTCAAATATTGCATCCTGCAATTTTTCACGCACAAAAACAAGTAATTGAGCTAGCCCTGCTACATCTGTTGACTCATCCACTTGTATGGCAAGCCACAGGCTACATTGAATAGCTTGAATGAGTTGATTTTTAATATTACAGGCCATATCTTTAATTCTCCTGGAAACTGTCATTTGACAAAGGAATGGTTCTGATAAGGTTTGCCTCTTTTTGACCAAATATACAAGAAGCTATTTCTTCCGCTGCTGGAAGAATGAGTGACTCACCTATTGTCTGAGCCTTTCGGGCTTTGGCAATTTGAAGGCTTACTTTGTAAGATGCTTTAAGTGCATTTTCTTCTACACCAGAAAAATGTTTAATTACTGTTTTTCTACTACTCAAGTCTTCCAAAAGACATTCAAAATAGCTTGAGGGCTTATTTTTTAAATGCTCATGTTTTGTTTTAAAGTGTTGCCGTAAAAGAGGGTTTCATAGAATTTTGTGACAGGACTTCAGAGCAAACAATGCACTGTGGATTTGGTTCTACTAAATTTCTTGTCCATGTAAAGCCAGATTGTAAATATGATTCACGATATTTAAGTTTTTTAATTTTTTTATCACTTGATTGTTTAACATTTAATGTTCTTTTAGTTACTTCTGAATCCACCTCTTTACTCACATGGGATGATGTCGTAGAGTAGAAGTAATCGGCTCCAGCTCCATGTTACTTTTCTCCTTATTTATCCATGTTTCAAGGCACTTTAGAAACACGTTCATTTAACTTCACAATAAACTGAAGACTAAAAATAACTTTAAGCACAGCAAGTGAAATAAATCACAATAAATACACAGAGCAGTAAGAAGGCACATTCACTCACTTAGAATGGATTTTTTGACTGGGCGATCAGCTGTTTGGGTAGGTTCGGCTCTCAGGTAGGGAAGGGAAGATTGACAAGCGTGTACAGATATGAACTACAGCGGCATGCTTCATCACTCATTTCTCAGAAATTAATCAGTAGCAGTGTTGCCAACTTAGCAGCTTTTGAGCTCTCACACCATACCCAAAAAAATTTTACTGCATACCCAACATTGAGAACCCCTAATATAATGGATAAGAAAAGATCAAGTTATACAGTACCTAAAGTAATCAATGTGGAATATAAAATTTATCAATTCATAGAAAATCCTGCTCTCTTTGTAACTGAGTTTAATGAATAATTCAATGGAGTAAATAAACGATTAAATTCAGATTTTCCAAGCTATACTTCAAACAGCAATTTGCATGTTAATACAAGTACTTAGTACATTTTTGATTGCAGAGGTGAACAATAACCTTAGCTACAGAGAAGGCTTTGTGAATTGATATCATTTCACCTATGTTTTAAAACATGTTTCCCCCACTTTAAATAATTTGGTGAAAAAAAATTGGTTTCATCCTGAGGATGAAACCAATTTATTTTCACCAAATTATTTCAAGTGTTTCTTGTCAGCAGGACATTTCCTATGATACTTTATTTCAATGATACATTCCTATTTTTAAGAGTGGGATTGGCAGGTTCTAGTGAATAGCAAGCAAATTTCTGTTCTTTCTGACATTTAAAAGTTTTTGAAAATTGATTCAAAAGAAAGTGGTGCATTTTTAAAATAAAAATGATTTTTCCCCATTAATCAATATGGGTTCAGAGAAGAAAACTGTTTTGCAAATGGCCATTTCTATCCATAATAGAATATAAATAAAAATTTAAAGTTGCTACACTCTTTCAAAACCTTAAAAAGCTTTTGATTGTGTTCCATGTATTTTTTTGCTAAACTTAAAGCTATAGTCTTAGCATCAATCTTATTCTCTCAATATGATTATCTAGTGGTTATTATAACATGTTATCACAATCATATTACCATTTGTGCAATACATAAGATATATAGGGGCGGGGGTGGCTCAGTCGGTAGTGCGTCAGGCTCGTAATCTGTAGTTCCCAGGTTCGAGTCCCAGCTGGGTCAGCGTTGAGATTTATCTCCGCAAAATTCCCCGCCCTGCCCACGGTCAGTAGGGGACACCAATGGGCTTGGAAAGGCCGCCGTCCGTCGGATGGGACGTTAAGCCGTGGCCCCGTGTGTGGGAGAGCCATACCCTGTGCACGTTAAAGAACACGCTGGATGGCCTTGACGGGAGGCTACCATCTGTCTCCCAACAGCTGTTCCAGTGGGTCCCCTCCCCCAACCTTCTCTGAGCCTTCGGGGTCCATGTGACCTGGCCATTTAGCCCATTGTGTGCAAAAAAGTGCCGCTCAGAGGTAAAACAACCCAACCCATAAGATATATATCATTTAAGCCATATTTAACCTGGACATCAACTTTTAACTACAAAAGTCGACACAATGTAAGAATATTAAAATCATTGCCAGTTCAGTAATTGGGCCAGCATATGATGTTCTAGCTGGTAACGTTTTAGCTTGGTTATTAAAGCCCAGAAGGTGTTCACATTGATGAAATATATATATATATGATGATATTATTAGCTTTTTCTGTATATGAGGCTGGCACAGTCACTTAATATTTTCTTTATGATGCATTACATCTTATATATGGTAGTCTTTCCATCAAGATGCTTAATATTATTGTTACCAGTCCTTCAGAATGTTGTGGTTAATTAACAGGTTAACTATTTGTTAATTGACTACACTACTGTTTTGATGGAGAGACAATAATATATGTAAGATGTAATGTATCATAATGAAAATATTATATGACTGTGCCAGCCTTCAATATACAGGACAAGCACAAATATTTCATCAATGTGAACACCGCTGGACTAACAACCAAGCAAAAAAGTTACCAACTAGAACATCTGAAACATCATATTGGGACAACACCAGGTCGAAAGATGGAACATCACGGGCCAGCCCAATTGCTGAACTGGTAATAATTTTATTATTCTTACATTGTGTTGACTTTTATAGTTAAAAGTTGTTGTCAAGGTTAAATGTGACTTGAATGAAATATATTTTGTGTATTGCACAAGTGGCAATATGATTGTGATAAGATGTTATAATAACCATTAGATAATCACATTGGGAGAATGAGATTGATGTTGTATACAGCTTATAAATGCATTTATTAAATTGATACACAATAGCTGTGATTGTAATCTTTTAAATATAATTTTAGAGAAGTAATGCTGAAATGGCTCAAATGATCACAGAAAACAAATAGAAAAATGTTAAAGTGATGCTAAAGAACTTGAATGATCTGTGTGAAGACTTATGCCAGTTTTAAATCGAAAAGTAAAATAATTAGCTTATACTGACGATATGGCAGTGATATATGCAATATCGTCAGTATTAATAACACAGTCAGTATAAGTCACTACAAGTAACAGTTAATTGCAGAAACAAGTGAAGATATCTTTACAACTGAAAATTGGTTCTTAAATAACAAATTATTAACGTTGTAAAACTTAAGTACTTGTTTATTAGTTTGGGAGGACAATTGGATATGACTGGAGTTGTAGTGAAAATAATTCCAGTACATACAAGGCCACTTAATTTTGCCACCATGGAGTCCTGACTTGACATCCCTTGATTTTTTTTTTTTCTTGTGGGGGTTTGTAAAGAATTATGTTTACCTTGACAAAATTCGAGACCTGTGTTATTTGAAAGCTAGAATAAGAGAAGCAACTGAACAAATCACAAGAGATATGCTGCAGCATGTGTACCAAGAAGTAGAATACTGATTGAACTTATGCAGGGTTACGAATTACTATTCACTATATTCAAAACTAATTAAGGTACCCTTTCTGATTATTATATGACTGTGCCAGGTTATTATATGGCTTAAATGATATATATCCTTTCAATTAAAATATTACATTTTTGAATATGTATATTATTTTCCTACATATTGCTTCTTGAAACATCACCATTAGTTCTCAGATAACCTTGTATATAACTGAAAACATTTTTCATTAATGTAGTAAAAATAAATAGGTTGCATAGCTTATTTTTTCTGTGGGCATTGTTGCATAATGTTCTTTCTTATAAATAGTTAAATGTAATTGGATTAGTCTATAGCATAATATGGGTGTGGGGTGGCTCAGTCAGTAGCGTGCCAGGCTCATTATCTGTAGTTCCCAGGTTCGATTCCCAGCTGGATCAGCATTGAGATTTATCTCCACAAAATTCCCCACCCTGCCCATGGTCAGTAGGGGACACCGATGGGCTTGGAAAGGCTGCCGTCCATTGGATGGGACGTTAAGCCATGGTCCTGTGTGTGGGAGAGCCATACCCTGTGCACGTTAAAACACACACTGGATACCCTGTGCATGTTAAAGAACACACTTGACGAGAGGCTACCATCTGTCTCCCAACAGCTGTTCCAGTGGCTCTCATCCCCCAACCTTCTCTGAGCCTTCAGGATCCATGTGACCTGGCCATTTAGCCCATGGTGTGCAAAACAGTGCCACTCAGAGATAAAACAACTCAACCCAACTATAGCATAATAATACTTTGTAGCTCATACAGTGGTACTCAAAAGTTATGCTGATTTTTTGCATTTGTTGCTTATTTTGTACAATAACTAAAAATAAATAAAAGTCAGTTTTTTTTACATTAAAAAAGGGCACTGAGTTCAAATCTATGCATGAAATTTGTATTCAACACAGTCATGCATGCAAAACAGGTTGGTATAAAAAAACACCATATTTGTACATGCATGTCACTTCCTGATAGATTTGTGACATACAACATTTTAGATAGCCCAATTTTACGAATTTTTTATTCCTTCCCAATTAAACTTTACACACTGTTTTTAAGTGTTCTTTAGTAGCCTAAAATTAATTTAAGATGACATTGACCCATATGATAGACATTGTGCATAAATGCAGATCACGTTTTCTGAATGTACTGTTCAGTTTCCTAATAAAGAATTCAGCTCTCACCCAAATAGGTACTACATCAGTAAACAGTCTAATTATGAAAGTTATTTCTGCATTTGAGGAACTTATGCCTGCATTAAACATGCGAAAAAAAGTTATTTACTCAAAGTTCTCAAGACTCTTATGCTATTGTGCATGCAACTTTTGTTATTAATGAGAAAATTGCAAAAGATTACAAAAATTATTATGATGACGAATTTGTAAAGGAGGGCCTGCAGTTTTTTGTTATGTTTTGTCCAGATAACAAATTATAATAAATATAACCCACAGCATTGTAATCAAGTGTACCAATGAACTTGCTGCCAATATAGATAAAACCTTTACAGAAAAATATATTGCATCGAAATTTGAATATTTTTTGTTGATGAAAGTACCGATGTTTGTAATACAGCTTTATTAGTGGTATTTGTATCCTAACGTTTTAGAGGTATTTCTATTAATTAGTTGATGTTAAATGACTTTTATTTTTATTTGAGTATGTTGTTTATTTTCACTTGTATATTTAATCATAATTTTAAATAAAAATAATGTTTTTTTTCATTAAAACTGTAAAAAGTGCATGTTTCTTTTGTAAATAATTAGGCAAATGTGAAAATTTAATTCTGTGCTTGTATTGTCTACTCAGGGCATTAAATGTGTGTGTGTTGGGTGGGGGGGGGGGGGGTAAGTTTAGAGTGTTTAATGTAATAAGTGAGGTTCTGGCCTGCATGACTCAAAAATCCTTATCTGGCTCGCTGGTGAGAAAAAGTTGCTCCTCCTTGCTTTAGATAATGGCTGGAAGAAATATTTTGACTGAAGAAATGATGTGATGAGCAATAAGGAGGCTCAAGGCTGAACAATGCTAGTGTGAGGTAGCCAGAAGATAAATGTGAATCATAGCATTGTAAGCCGCCTTTGAAATGGATTTCAAACAAGCAGAACCATCACTAGAATACCTGTTCCAGGACTTCCAAGGGCTACATCACCTAGGGATGACTGTTATTTACTCCTAAATGCAAGGTTTTGTAGAACCTATGCAACATGCAAGCTCGCTTTTGACCTCACTGTATCCGTAAATCACGGTAAACTGTCCAGAAGGCTTTTTGCAAGACAACCAGTTGTGTGTGTCCCTTTGAAGTCTGGCCAGTGCACAGTCTGAATTGGTCTCGACAACATTGCAACTGGACTCAACTTTAATTGGGTAGTGTTCTGTTTAACAATGAATCCTGATTTAGTCTGCAAACTGATTCCTGACAACTATTGGTCTGGAGACTGCCTGGAACCAGATATCCCATTAACATCCAGCAAAGAGACAGTTTTGGAGCTGTTGGTGTGGGCAGGCATCACTCTCAAGGGCCACATAGACCATATCTTCTCAGGAGGAGCTATAATAGAATAAGGTATTGCAGTGAGATCCTTGAACCTTTACCCATTAGATAAGTAGAGGCTTGTTAGTTTAATATTATATAAAATGAGTAACATGAGAGCTCATCAGAAAGACAATCGTTGTCATCATCATCATCATCAAGCAGCCATGGGTTATGGAGGTAGAACCATATATGCAATTTAGTTCTCCAAGCAGATCTGTCCTCATCAACATCTGCTGCATCTGGTATTGCACACCAATTCTAACAAGATACTGTTTGGCATTGTCTGACCACCGCATCCTAGGTCTCCCCTTCTTTCTGAGGCCTTTAGGCACACTGTGCATAACCCTATTCGCCAATCTATAATTATCCATACAGGCAACATCGCCAAACCAACGAGTCTCTCTCTGCACAATATGCTGCTTAAAGGAGGTTGCAAACTCCTTTGCCTAACCTCATCATTAGTTACAAAGTTGAACCACCTAATGCCCAAGATACTGTGTAAGCATCTAGTTTCCTGTTATCTTGTTTACAAAGTGTCCAAGTTTCACTACCATAACTAACCCTAGAAAGAACCAAACTTTTATACAGACTAATTATAGTCTTTTGATGTATATGCCTATCTCTTCATACTCTCTATGGATTCTTAAGAGTCCTGGCAGCAGGCCCTATTCATTTGTTAATCTCATGCTGCACATCACTAGTATCAATTGCATAGCTCCCAAAATAGTTAAACTGTGACACCTGCTCAAGACTGCAATCATTCAGATTAATTGAATCACAGCGTGCCTGACCAATTTTCATCACTTTAAATTTCTCTCTGTTTACAACCAAACCTACCCAAGTACCAGTTTCATCAACAGCTTGAATGTAAGAGTTCATCTCATCAGCATCATCTGCCAAAAGGACTAAATCCTCAGCATAATCTAAATCAGAAATATTCAGATCTCGAGACTATTTAACGCCAAAATCTTTCTCTTGCAGTTAATTTTTCGTAACATAATCAATAACCAAACTAAAGAGAAAAGGAGACAAAATGCACCCTTGTCGAACACCAGAAGTAATGCTAAACCAATTGCTACAAGCCTTTCCAACTCTCATATACGACTCAGTGTTATTATAGAGAGCTTTCATTATGTTAACTAACTTGTCTGGTATACCATATGATTTCACAATCAACCACAAATTATGACGATCAACAGAGTCGAAAGCCTTTTTGAAATCAACAAAGCTAGCAACCAAAGGTTTCTGAAACTCTAAACATTTCTCAAGAATCTGCCTAAGTGAAAATATCTGATCCACACATCCCCTACCACTTCTGAATCCACATTGCTCATCACGCAATTGCCTGTCAACCAGATTCTTAATTCTATTAAGCACAATCATGGAAAGAACTTTCCCTGGAACAGAGAGTAGGCTGATACCCCTATAGTTATCACAAGAACTGCGATCACCTTTTTTAAAAATAGAGGATAATAATAGCTCTGGTAAAATCTTTAGGAACCAGGCCTTTATCATAAAAGATATTCAAAATTTCAGTCATCCGTATTTCATTTCATCTACCCCTAGGGGTTTATGTAGTTTAAGTTTAGAAATAGCTATGTGTTATAGGGCCAACGTTAAAGCCAGTAATTCATCTATCATCGTTAGAAACATTGGGAATCGTCACTGAAGTGCTCAGCCCACCTAGCCATGACAGAATCCTCACCTTCTATAACCTTACCTTGTTTTTCCTTCAATCCCTGTATACCTGTCTGTTTTCTGTCACATAAAACATTAACTATCTGGTACAGCTCTCTGCTGTTGTGCTGTCTAACTGCTTCCTCGGCTTTGTCAGCCAAGCTATCAAGCCAAAGGTTCTTATCAGCAGCTAACTGATCCTTTACACATTTATTAAGCTCTCTGTAATGCTTTCTAGTAGGACTAGTAAGGTATTGATTAAGGACATTCCTTCAGTTCTTTCTTTCTGAAATAAGCTCAAGTGCCTCATCACTCAAAAAATTTTGCTTTCTCTGCACCTTTTTTCCTAAAAGAATACTGTTAGTTTTAAGAAAAGCCTGTTTAAAATTGTTCCATTCTTCCTCAACTTCAGTAGTAAGTAAACCATGACTGTCATAATGACTAAGTAACCTATAGCTATAACTGGGTCTTTTTTTTTAACCTTAGCAAAACACTTCTTAAGTTACAAGAGCCTTTTAAAAACGTAATGGTCAGATCCAATTTCAGCTCCCCTATATGACCTGATATTCCTAACAGAACCAGCCCATTTGCTGTTAATATATAAACAATCATATTCTTATGCAGCCCATCTGGTGAAACCCATATGTACTTATGTATGTCATGGTTTTGTAATAAGTGTTAGTTATTCTCAAACCATTAGGTTTATTTACTTGTAGGAGACACTACCCATTGCCATTGGAGCTACCAATACCAAAAGGAGTTATCACCCATCCCCAAAGGTTACAGTCAGTACCAACTTTGGCACGAAGCATTGAGAACAAGGGTTGAAAATATCCTGAAGTTGTCCGTAAAACTTATCCTTCTCATCCTCATCATCATCCTCAGTGGGTGCATAATAGCAGATAACATTCAAGTCTTTAATGCTTGTCTGAAATTTTGCTGTAA
The DNA here is from genome assembly GCA_038380435.1 of Ryuthela nishihirai. Lineage (NCBI taxonomy): Eukaryota > Metazoa > Arthropoda > Arachnida > Araneae > Heptathelidae > Ryuthela > Ryuthela nishihirai. The sequence goes on along the minus strand of JAWZYU010000008.1, from coordinate 74,407,670 downwards.
GAAACCTTTCATTAATGCACTCGTATCCTAGAAGTGCATCAGTACTAGTGTGTCTGCTGAGAAGCAGAACTATGCCTTGGAGATGCTTATTATCTCCCCGAAAAGAAAAATTTAAGATTACACTGGTTTTACAAGCTTTTTTATAACATGAACAATTGTAGCTGCCTTTAACTATGTTTCAGGTGTTGTCTTAAGAAATGGCTAGCAAGTGTTTTTTTATGTTATTGGTCATTTTGACTCCTTTTAAGATCTTCGTATACCAACATCTCTAGGCAACTGGGAGGATACTGGATATTTTGCTTTTTGTGGCTGGCAACACTGATTGCCAAGTGGGAGAAAATATGTAACATTAACCTAACCTCAGACTGCCATTCTTGCTGCTTTCATTGTAGGAGGAACATGTGCTGTGCATTGAAGAAGGAATTTTGGCATTTGAAGGGCACAATGGCAGTGTTGTGGATGTGTTAATGTGCCAGATTAGTTTTGTTATGTGTATGGAAATTAAAGTTTAAAATTCAAGGGTCTTTCTTTGACAAAGATTGTGAAGGAAGCCTAAAACTTGTATTTTGAATTTGATGTTGGAGATCAGGACAAAACACGGGCTCCACATGTGTGCTGCATTTTGTGTTTTGTGTGCCTGAGTTAATGGTTGAAAGGTAGATAAAATCCATGCCCTTTGCAGTTCCAATGGTTTGGCGTGAGCCAACTAGTCACTTGCATAATTGCTATTTTTGTTCAACTAAAGTGTCTGGCTTTTCAAAAAAGAATAAAAGCAAAATACAATATCCAAATGTTTAATTTGTGACAATGTTAGACATACAATTGTTTAATAAATGACAATGTTAGACATACAAATGTGCCTTCAGTCATAAGACCAGTTCCTCATGGCGAAGATCTTTCTATACCAACATCTCTAACCAACTGGGAAGAGATGGATTCACATTCATCAGAGAAAGATTTTGAGGCACATTCAGATCCTGATCCTACATGTACCCCTAAAAAGTTAGACGAGCCTCATCTGATTCAGCAAAATGAACTAAATGATCTTGTTTGAGATCTAGAATTTTCCAAACAACAACAAGCAACAATATATTTCCAGATATGCATATTCAGTGAACTTTGAAATACATCAATCCATAATTTAAGAAAAAACTGTACGTGCTACAGATTTTTCATTGTCATATTTGAATTATAATGAGGTTTTAGGTTCAAAACTTCAAGAATGGAATCTTCTGGCCAAGGATACCAGAGTTTCTCTGTTTAGAAAGAGTATTTTGGCTTTATCGGCTTATTATGAGATGCAAGATGGTTTGTGTTTCTGCACAGATATTTCAGGGCTGATGGTAGAAATTGAAACAACTCATAACCCTAAGGAATGGCGTTTATATATAGATTCTTCAAAATTCAGCTTAAAAGCTATCCTTTTGCATAAAGGAAACTAAACACCTTCCATTCCAATGATGCATGCTGTGGGAATGGAGGAAACTTATGAAATCATGGAAAAAATACTCACTGCTATAAAATATGACCAGTTTAAGTGGGCAATATGTGGTGCCTAAAAGTCATATCTCTCTTAATTGGGCTTCAAGGAAGCTTCACAAAATTTGGCTATTTTCTGTGTTTGTGGGATAGTAAAGTAAGAAGGAACACTACCAAACAAAAGACTGGCCCAAAAGAGATGTTTTTATTCCTGGAAAGAGTAATGTGAGGTATAAGCCTCTAGTTGACCCCTCTGATGTTCTGTTGCCACCACTACACATCAAATTGGTGCTCATGAAAAACTTTGTAAAGGCTATGGACAAAACTGGTAAAGAATTTTTTTTACAATTGAAGGAAAATTATTCAAAGAAAAATTGAATATGAAGGAGCATGCTTCATAGAAATCCTTCACATCTGTGGTTCATGGTTTTCTGGGGAATCACAAAGAGGAAAACTACCATAAGCTCGTTCAAGATCTTTTCAAAAACTATGAAAATCTTGGCTGCCGAATGTCTTTGAAGATCCATTTCTTGCACTTGCATCTCGACTTCTTTCCCAAGAACTTAGGAGCTGTCAGTGATGAGCAAGGGGAAAGATTTCAGCAGGATATCCGAATCATGAAAGACAGATACCAAGGCAGGTGTGACCCAGCAATGATGAGTGACTACTGCTGGTTCTTGCAGAAGGAAGATACCTCAGTACATAAAAGACAAAAATGATGAATTTCTTGTAAATATAAAAGATGCTTACTCATGTTTTCTTATTTTACATTTCAGTATTATTTCATTTGTTACTTTATATTCAGTGGTTTATAACTGATTCTTTTAAATTTTTTCACTGTAATCACGTATTTAATTAATGAGTTTTAAGTTGCAATTTAATAAAATAGTCACGTTTTCATTTACCAGATATGCATATTCAGTGAACTTTGAAATACATCAATCCATAATTTAAGAAAAAACTGTACGTGCTACAGATTTTTCATTGTCATATTTGAATTCAGCACCCCAAAATTAGTTAAAAACATCCTATTTGACCAATGTTATTTATTTTCAATTTGTTGTCTAGTGTTATTTTTAAGAATCTGACCTTTATCTTTCCATACATTATCTACCTCTTACAAGCTGAGAATATGTAAATTATAATGGTGGAATTTCTTGTGAGAGAACATCAAGAGAATAATCTCTGTGCAGAGTCCACATTCCAACTACCTATGGAGAGAAAATGATTAGGGGAATTTTTAAAGAAACTATGTTTATTGAGAGAGGGAATGCCGATAATATCAAATAACCCACTTAATTGCAAGCATGGGGCAAAGACCCGTTCCCTTACTACTAAAGGCTAAAGCCATCTACAATGGAAGACTTCCTCCAATGTGGAATTTGACGATGCCTGTAGAAGCAAGAGTTCAGCGGACTGCGATGACTTCTGTCAGGATTATCCACCAGTTGATAAAACATATCCTGTGAATCTATTCACTTGGGGCTGTCAACCCACAAACAGAAAACAGCAGGTTTTCCCTCCACAGAAGCCCACCAGTGCAGCAAATTCAGGATCCATAATCAAGTGCAGAGCCTAATCGCAGTCCTGTCTGCTAAGTTTATATGATCAGCACCAGGACCTTGTGTGGTTGACCACTCCTCAGCAGGGTAAAAAATATATAAGGGTGTTTAATTTTGTACAGGTTTCAAAACTCTGTACAAAAATTCAATGGGAGATAGGGAACATCAAGACAAACCCTTTTCATATATGTACACTGATGTAACCTTTCAGTGCTAGAGAGCGCTGTTTGGTGGCGCTGTCGGTACAACCTCACAGAAGCTCTTCCGTTTCCATTGGCAGCCCCATACGCCAGAAGCATGTCAGCATCTCAGAAGTCGTGAAACACTTACGTTACACGTAATGTGTCTGATTTATGAATGCCGATGACAAGTCCGTTCTCTGCCCCACTTCGCCCCTCCAGCCAATTGCAAAGCCACCAAACAGCGCCCTCTATCACCGAAGGGTTACGTCAGCAGACATACATTCACAGACGAAAAAGGTTTGTCTTGGTGTTCCCTATCTCCGATTGAAATTTGTACAGAGAGTTTTGAAACACCCTGTATAGCCATAGTTGTCCAGATCAATAGGCCACACTAATCTGACAGCCCATCGCTTCCGTTCACTTCCACAAGAGAGTATCTCTTTTGGAAACAAAGCTGCACCACGAGAAGGCGGGGTCACGCATTAGGTGCTTGGCCTGGCCGTTTCTATGCATCATTACACGGGATTGGTGCATAGCTCTCCTTCCGGTTACTACCTAACTACCATAGCAGAAAAGAAACATCGCCTTATGTGATACTCGTCAGTTAAAAAATATATTTTTTTTTGCAGAATCTGATATCAAAGCTGCAAGGTTGACTCAGTCTGATATCTCCGCAAAATTCCCCGCCCTGTCCACGGTCAGTAGGGGACACCGGTGGGCTTGGAAAGGCCGCCGTCCGTCGGATGGGACGTTAAGCCGTGGCCCCGTGTGTGGGAGAGCCATACCCTGTGCACGTTAAAGAACACGCTGGATGGCCTTGACGGGAGGCTACCATCTGTCTCCCAACAGCTGTTCCAGTGGGTCCCCCTCCCCAACCTTCTCTGAGCCTTCGGGGTCCATGTGACCTGGCCATTTAGCCCATGGTGTGCAAAAAAGTGCCGCTCAGAGGTAAAACAACCCAACGTTAAAGAACACGCTGGATGGCCTTGACGGGAGGCTACCATCTGTCTCCCAACAGCTGTTCCAGTGGGTCCCCCTCCCCAACCTTCTCTGAGCCTTCGGGGTCCATGTGACCTGGCCATTTAGCCCATGGTGTGCAAAAAAGTGCCGCTCAGAGGTAAAACAACCCAACCTTGACTCAGTCTGATGTGCAAGGCTCGTAATTTGTAGTACCCAAGTTCGAGTCCAACCTAGTCCAGAGTTGAGCTTTATCACTACTAAACCCCACGCTGCTCTCGGTTGGAAAGGGAATCTAGGCAAACTAAGTACAGAATAGGCTAGCGCCTAGAACAGCTGATCTTTTATTTTGTGACAAGTGAATTTCGGACTATAATGCTTAAAATTGCGCATGTGAGAACCAAATCAGTCCCAATCTCATATCATGCAACATAATATACGTAATGTTTGTCCGTACTCTTTAAATACTAAATGCATATTCTAACAGCTAAGCTGAGAATAGATGAAAACTTTATTTGGGAAAGAGGATAGTTGTCACTAGCAGCTCATGATGCATTGTTTTATAGGAAACGTTTGTATGGATAAAATGGGACTAGCATATCTTTGTTCGACATCGCCTATCAATCCTAATATTTCCGAGACTTACACTATAATGGAGGAGAAATAAAATGGCATTCCGAAAATCATGTTGTGAATTCCTGTAATCTTCCTCCTCGATCATTTTATCAACTATAATATTTTTTCCTATAGTCGCTTTCGTACATGTTTAGAAGTGATTTCAAAGTTTTCGTATTCTCTTGCTTCCCCCAACAAAATTCTATCAAATGAGTGACAACTAAAATATTCTGTGTGGGCCTGGATCTTATGAAGGCCTGTAACACTTTAACAGGAATTCTATCTCCAGCTGAACGCATATCCAGAATGTTTTTTAAGGGTGCTGAATCTTAGATATCTTTAGGGATGGGGAGCTCAGCCTAAGATTTTTTTTGATAA